>OX459026.1:7272500-7786266 GCA_949774965.1 Diarsia brunnea | reverse complement strand
TATCTGCGAACAACCCGCAGCCCGACGGGCGTTGGCCCCTTCCATGTGCTGACATCTCTCTCATCTCTGCCCTTAGGGCAAGATTAAGGTCAAGAACAAGCCCATTCCAAATAAAAAAAAATGAATTCGTTTTTCTTTAATTAAGTACGTCTCTTACTAATATTTTACGTTCACAGCAAGGATTCTGGAGCCTCGACACAGGTTATAGCACATCCCGTCAGGGCTGCGGGTTGTTCTAAAGAGATACCGCGGCCTCGACACAATGGGCTAAGAAGGAACATGTGTGGTTTTTAGTCAGTAGAAGTCTGACACTCCCTTCCGCTCCACCCAGAGCGGGAGGAATCATTTGATGATTTTCAACCTCCAAGAGACATAAAAGGCACGGAACCCTTTTTTTTTTGCTGGTGGAAAATCATCAAATAACCCCTCCCGCTCTTGGGCAGAGCGAAAGGGAGTGTCAGACTTCTACTGACTAAAAACCACCCATGTTCCTTCTTAGCCTTTGTCGAGGCCGCGGTATCTCTTGCGAACAACCCGTAGCCCCGACGGAGGAACCCTAAAAACAACAACTAGTTGCTACCTCAACTAGTTTCCCGCTAGTCGCTGGCACTGGAACAGGTACCGAAGCCCTATTTAATAGAAGATGAGCATTTGGCCATTGGGTTATCATTCAGGAAATTAACTTTCGGTAGCACCCCCGGTCTAATATTAGTGCCTAGTTTAATCGCAAGCGAAATGTGGGCGAACTGACTTGCCTAGCCATTTTTGTTCCTATTTTTAATACATTACATCTGCACAGTCTTTTCAACCGACTTCAAAAAGGAGGATCGTTTATTTTAATTTTTTTACGTATGTTCCCCGATTATTCGAAGATGGCTGGACCGATTCGATTTTTTTTGTTATGTTTAAAAGGTATACTTCCCAGGTGGTCCCATGATTATTAAGTCAGGATCTGATGATGGAATCCTAGAGAAATAGAGAGGACTCTTCAAATTTCATAGGCACACTTGAAGTGATTTGAGTAGTTTTTGGAAGAGTACTTTCTCGGAGTGATCCCATTTCAGTTTGGTGAAGATCTCATGAAGAACTTCGGAGATAGGCAACGGAACTCCTCAATAAATGGTAGAAAATGGACTGGGATTGCTGAAATCTCATGTCTGTCTATTGTTTACACCAGTTCATAACATAACATCACGCCGGTACACTTTGAAGGGGTAAGTACATGTGAATCACTAAAAAGTGAAAAATAAAAACTTTTTTACAAAAAATAAAACCGACTTCGTAAAAAAGTTTTTACAACTATGTTGGTGTCTTAATTCGTGTATCGTTCTATCTAAATATGTATTTACAAACAACAAATTACAGACCTATAATTATTATAAAAATATGTAAGTACAAGTTTTAAAAAAGGAAGAATTACAGGGCGTCAAAAATTGCGTTCACATTGCTGTCAACAGGAAAAGTTTCCAAAAGGCTGGCAGCATTGCCATGTCAGATAGCAATACTCATTGTAGGGTCAAAAAATAAGCCAGCCCTCTGGTCTGTCCAAAATGGTTATGATTTGTTTTAAGAACACTTTTATACGTCACATCATGTTATACTGGGCTCTGAAAAAGATGAATGAAAATTGGAAACACCCTTTTCCAATTTTCATTCATCTTTTTCTTTACTTTTTGTCCTATCTTGCTGTAATATTTTTTGTAGTACCGCTACAGATGCACCTTCCTACAGAGTGAGTTTAGCAAGCAATACTTTATGTTGAATACCCACACAGGGCTGTTCAAATTCAGCCATCAGCTCCGGACGACTGTCAAAATCAAAATCAAAATTCTTATTCAAACTCGGCTGAAAATCAGCACTTTCGAACGTCAAAATTTATTTACAAGAGTCCCCCGAAAGTCAACAAATGACCGTCGTAATTTGAGCACACGAACAATAGGGTAGTTAACAAAAAAAATCTAATTAGTCCGTCAGATAGATTTCTAAAAAATATTGTACACATATTTTTTCTTTTTTCACGTAAACAAACAATGAAGACGAAACAGTGCTTTGAAAACTCGTGTGACGTCATATTCTAAGACATTAGTATGACATTCTTTACCGGTGAGTGACGTCACGAACTCCACTCAAATCTTTGACGCATTTTATCTTCGTCAATTTTTAATGATTTGATAAAACAAAAAATACGTATCCAATATTTTTCGATAATCTAACAGACGGACTAATTAGAATTTTATTTTTTTTACTCGGTAAACATCCCTATTTAAGTTGACACTTAATTTGTTCAGCAACCAATCTCCCTGAATTTATATAAAACACAAGAAGAGGAAAAGGCTCACAGAATACTATCTTTACTAAATGGCGGTCAAAAGAAAATGTTTTCGTTGAAACGAAAGAAGCGACATCAAGTTCTCATTTTGTTCTTATTTCTAGTTTGTTGGTCTAATGATAGCAGTGTGATGAAACAGGACTACTAAATATAAAGTCTCGTGTACATTGATATAAAAACTAAAGATACGGTTGTCCGAACATTTGCTCGACGCGTTCGCCATACAGAGAATCTGTGTAGTCTAGTCGTTAACGTAACCTTGTATAAGCGGCGTGGTATTTTCGAGGTATAAAGAACATAAATAAAGCTTTTATTAAAATTTACGACCGCACCCGAAGAGAGCCGATCGTGGACTAGTTCACTTCGGCTTAAGAAAGACCGTTTTAGAACCAAGTTCGAGGCGTCATTGGAACATGCGGTCCACCCAGTCCTTACGCACTAATATATAAGGCAATGCTCGTGTACGATTTCCAGTTTGGACAAAGTTATAGTGAGATTTTTCATCAAGAATTGCTCAGGCTCGTTCCCTATTACATCATCATCATCAGCCTATAATGTTCCCACTGCAGGGACTCAGGCCTCCTCTCTAGGAGAGGGATGGGCTATAATCCACCACAAGGGCCCAGTGCGGGTTGGTAGATGTCTATTTCAACTCGTCACATGTTTTCTCGCGATCACCGAGAGCAGCGGTGTTGAAATAAATTACACAAAGTAATGCACCTGCTTGGGTTCGAACTCACGTGTTACTGTTCGTAAGTCGGTGCCGCCATCACTGGGCCACCGCTGCACTTCAGGTTATACAGGGTGTAAATCAACACATCACACAGCCGCCAACCAAGTATTCTGTACATCAAACTAAGTACTCCTACGCAAAAAATTTTGCTGGGAAACGACTTTTTTTTTTTGGGTCAAATCACATTTTACGGTAAAACTCAATGTAGCACTGTTAAAACATTGTGCTAGTGGATGATTTGTATAGTAAACGGGTCATGGAAGTAATTTAAGTAAAGTTATAAACTGAAAAACTAGTATTTACAATAACTGCTGTGAAAAATTTGGAACTTTGACCCCCGATATCTCCGTAACTAGGAGGTTCCCAGGTATGGTCTAGAACAAAACAATGATCGCAGTGGTGGGGAGAACAAGTGGCCTTCGTTTGCGTTTAGGGTACTTTAACACCCTGTATAGCTATAAAAATATAAGTAAATACCCTCTCAATTTAAGTAAAAAACCGGCCAAGTGCGAGTCAGACTCGCGCACCGAGGGTTCCGTACAAACCTGTAGGTATATAAGTAAAAGTTTAAAATTATTAAAAATATTTTTATTATATGATATAACTAAAAATGTATACTTTTCGCAATTTTTCCTATATCTCTGCTATAAGACGTTGCTTCATACCAAATTTCAAGATTCTGAGTTCACGGGAAGTACCCTGTAGGTTTTGATTCCCTTGCGAGTGTCGAAAATTTGCGGCATAAACGGGAGTATCTTTTGATCGCGTTGACTTAGAAGTTTGATTTTTTCACAGCTCCAAGAGACCATAGACTTGAGTATTTGATATGAATTTCAGCTTGATACCTCCACGCGTTCCTGAGAAAAAAGGTCTTGACAGACAGACAGACAGACGGACAACAAAGTGATCCTATAAGGGTTCCGTTTTTACCTTTTGAGGTACGGAACCCTAAAAAAGCCCAAAACCAACGAGCGAGTCAACGCTTTATTTTCTCCATAAAATACCGATACATAGGCATTTTTACGGCGGTTTTATGACCCAGGTAGTAACATAAACCATGCTAGTTTTGCCGTAATTCAAGTGGCATTACATCTTTTTCATATTATTTTGACAATATTATTGGTAAACCTGTTGAAGAGATACAGCTCTATAAACAAAATCATGTAAGAGATACAGCTCTATAAGCGAATGTGAGCGAAATTATGTATAAATTTTAGGTTTTGGGTGTTTAGGTCTAGATTCGAAAGATTTTATATTTTAGAGTTACAATCAAAGGCATCGGATAAACGAAACGTAAATAAGTACGTGGATTTTATAGTCTGGTTGCAGTAGTCGGATTGACCGAACTAGTGCAACTGCACAGTTGAAATATAGGGTGTAAAAGTACCCTTAACGCAAACGAAAGGCACTTGTTCTCCCCACCGCTGCGATTATTTTTTTGTTCTAGACCATACCTGGGAACCTCCTAGTTACGGAGATATTGGTGGTCAAAGTTCCAAATTTTTCACATTAATTTTATTTATCTGTTATTTTTACAATGAACACGAAAAGAGAGCCACTTTGTATGTGAACTCAGTTGAAATCAAGTTACTTGTGGTTGGACATCCTCTAATGAAATCATACCTTTTACTATGCTTCAAACTTCTTTACGGTAATATCTTCTTTCCGAATCTCCTGTACTGATTATTTTTTGATTGTATAACAATAAAATAAGAAAGTGTATTGTACAATTTTATTATTACAATTTTATTATGTCACTGGAACAACTTGCGACCCACGGATGCCCCTCAAGTTAAAGGGAAAAATATACAAGTCCGTGATTAGACCTGTCGTACTGTATGGATCAGAGTGCTGGGCTTTGAAAAAGATGGATGAAAAACGATTGCATGTAGCAGAGATGAGAATGTTAAGATGGATGTGCTGAGTGACAAGAATGGATAAAGTAAGGAATGAGTATATTAGAGGAAGTTTGAAAGTGGCACCTGTTACAGAAAAATTGCAAGGAAGTCGTTTATCTTGGTATGGTAATGTAATGAGGAGGGATGAAACGCATGTGTCTAAAAAAGTGATGAATATAAATATTGATGGATAGAGAGGGAGAGAGAGAGAGAATGATATGAATGAGAAAGGAATAAATGCCACCTTGACGTGTAACAAGGAAGAATGGAAGAAGAAAACGTGTTGCGCCGACCCCAAATAGAATGGGATAAGGGCAGGAAGATGATGATTGTACAATTTTATTATTAATATTAAAAACAGAAAAGTTGCTACTAAAGAGTTCCGTGCTATATTTCAACCGAACTACTGCAACTAGACTGATTTTATATTTAAGGTTTTTTTTAAGAGGCCTGAAGTTCTATATTTCCGTTGCCCCACACACGATGGTAGACTTGATATAATGTCCTGCCTGTCCTGTTACTTGTACAGGAGCTGGTGGAGGCTATTGTAAGTGCCGAACTCGGCGCCATATTTTGGGCCGACTTAATTTAAATTATCATCGACACGCTAAGAAGAATCATATTGTCATCACCCGAACACAAAATCAGACTGCGTGCCTGTACGAAATGATGACCTGAAGTCATTCAAAAATCCGTAGAAGCTCACGACAAGAGACTTCATCAGCATGTGAACGTCGAGGCAATCCAGCTTCTCGATCACACGGACATCGGACATAGTGAAAAGACTAAAAAAAGAACAAAACCGTTCGAGTTAGTGTTTAGTGCTCGTGTTAGTGATTAGTGAAATGTTGCACAAGTGTTACCAATAACACAAGAAATAGTGTATTCGCCTTAACAGAGACAATAACTAACTACTTACTTTTTAGTCTATATATAAGGCTAGATTGTATTATTACAATCTAGCCTTATATATAGACTAATTATTATTAGGGTCCATAATTTTGATGAACACTAGGATAAGAAGAAAAAAAAGACTGCGTGCCTGTACAAAAAACAAACTAACTGAAAACACTAAATAACACTTTGGTAACCCTAAGAATCGAACCCTTTTTTTTTTTTTTTGGGGATGGGAAATCATCAAATTTTAATAACCCCTCCCGCTCTTGGGCAGAGCGAAAGGGAGTGTCAGACTTCTACTGATTAAAAACCACCCATGTTCCTTCTTAGCCCTTCGTGTCGAGGCCGCGGTATCTCTTGCGAACAACCCGCAGCCCCGACGGGAAGAATCGAACCCACTCATAATCAATATTAGCGCTACCAACCAATCAACAAGGCATTCCCTCTCAAAATCATAATTCCAATATCCTACTAATATTATAAATGTGAAAGTTTGTGAGAATGGATGTGTGGATGTTTGTTACTCTTTCACGCATAAACGGCTGGACCGATTTGGTTGAAATTTGGTATGTAGATAGGTTATACCCTGGATTAACATATAGGCTACTTTTTATCCCGATTTTCTCTTCCCGTGGGATAATTTTCGAGTTGTAGCGGGCGAAGCCGCTGGCAACAGCTAGTTAATCATAATTCTTGCCCTTATCCCAATTGGGTACTATCCTTTCTTGACTAAAATTATGATTCTGTTTAGTCCGTCAGTTAGACTATCGAAAAATATTGGATACGTGTTTTTTGTTTTATCAAATTAATAAAAAAATACGAAGATAAAACTCGTCAAAGATCTCATGAGGGCTTGTGACGTCACTTTTCAACAAAAATTTTACTTAAATGTGACGTCACACGAGTTTTCGAAGCACTGTCATCATCATCATCTGCCTAGCCTTTTCCCAACTATGTTGGGGTCGGCTTCCAGTCTAACCGGATTCAGCTGAATACCAGTATTTTACATGAAGCGACTGCCTATCTGACCTCCACAACCCAGTTAATACTAGGTAATACGATACTCTTTGGTAAGACTGGATGTCAGAATTTCAGGTCACTGACTACCTGTTACGACTGCTAAAGATCTATATATGGCAGCCGGGACCAACAGCTTAACGTGCTTTCCGAGGTACGGAGGAAACTCGGTATGTCGGGTGGTCACCCATCCACAGACCGACCTAGGCAAGCACAGCTTTACCTAAAGATCGACCCGAGTGGCAGTTCCTATTAAGCCACGAGCTCCTCCTTTTCGAAGCACTGTATCGTTTTATTTTTAGTTTACGTGAAAAAAGAAAAATATGTAGCCAATATTTTTTGGATATGTATCTGACGGACTACTTTTCAACTGTATCGTGTTAACTAACAAGAAACTATAAAAGGGCATCAAAAAACTGCTCCTCAACGCTGTCAGCCGGTAATGTGCCCAAAAGACTGGCGGCATTGCCACGTTGGGCAACACTTAGCCTCTGGCCAAGATAAAACCAGTCCTTGGGTCACGAGAAAGACGGACTAATTAGATTTTTTTTTGTCAAGTACCCAATTAACGGTTTCGAAGCAGCATGTCTTCCTCCTCCATTTTTCTCTGTAATTCTTCATCTCATCAGACACCTTGTTTCTAGCCATATCATTCTTAGCACATTATCTCACAATGACATCCGAAAATCCGAATAAACGTGCTATAATAAAACACAACACTACCTCGCCTTCTGTTTGTCCCGCAAAAGTAATGAGGGTGATAATACGCACATATTACAGTTAATGTAGGGTAGGAAGATGAACAACCCACTTAGTGGTAGCGACGAGGTCGATTCTAGTGGGGTATGTTTGTTTCCCGACACAATATTAAGTCCAGCTGCCATGTTGGTCAAATGGACGAGAGAACCTCTCGTCCCAGCCGCCGCAGGAGGCGCTCCGGGCGTCGGGGGCCACGTGATGGCTTCCGGCCACCGTAGACGCGGGCCTGTGGACGGTGAGTGATGGGTAAGCTCGCCGTCCGTCCGTCTTATGACGACGACAGGCCGTGTCGACGGCGCGATCGTGTTCCACGCGCGCCTCAAAGAGATGTCAGCAACATGGAAGGCAAGGGCCGACGCCTGTCGAGGCTGCGGGTTGTTCGCAAGGGATACCGCGGCCTCGACATGAAGGGCGAAGAAGGAACATGGGTGGTTTTTAGTCAGTAGAAGTCTGACACTCCCTTTCGCTCTGCCCAAGAGCGGGAGGGGTTATTTGATGATTTCCCACCCCCCAAAAAAAAAAAAAATAGGGCGACTGGTGAGCATGCGGTACTTTTTTTTTAGGGGGTGGGAAATCATCAAATAACCCCTCCCGCTTAGGGAGTGTCAGATTTCTACTGACTAAAAACCACCCATGTTCCTTCTTAGCCGTTTATGCCGAGGCCGCGGTAGCTCTTGCGAACAACTCGCAGCTCCGACGGGGAGCATGCGGTCCTGGTTCGATTTCCGGGTCGGGTAATGTCTTATTGATTTTTCCGGCTAGAATTTCTCAGTAGCAGCCACGGAGTCTGGATTTGTGCCCGGTTGATGGCAATAGGCTCGCCCCCTATTACATGGGACTTAAACTTAACTGGCGAAATGTGGGTGTACTATTAGGTACACCTCTGCCTAACCTTTCGGGGATTACAGGCGTGATGTTATGTTTTTGTGTGTATTTTGTACTAGTCAGCTTTTCATCATCATCATCATCATCTTCCTGCCCTTATCCCATTCTATTTGTGGTCGGCGCAACACGTTTTCTTCTTCAATTTTTCCCTGTTAGACATCACGGTGGCATTTACTCCTTTCTCATTCATATCATTCCTCACACAATCCATCCATCTTCTCTTTGGCCTTCCTCTCCCTCTCCATAAATTCACAATTATATCCATTACCTTTTTAGTCACATACGATTCGTCCTTCCTCATAACATGTCCATACCACGACATTCGATTCGCTTTCAGCCTTTGTGCTACTGTAAAATATGTGAGTTTATTTATCGGTATATTTTTGCGGTAAATATATGCATGTTATTGATGAACATAACAATATAAAATTGTATACTTTATCTGCCAAATAACTGCTTTACAAAATCGAAAATCAAAATCAAAAGTCATTTAGTCAAACTAGGCTGATAAATCAAAACTTTTCGAATGTAAATTCGTTTACAAGAGGCAGTCCCCCAAAACGCCCACCCTTCGACACTTCCTAGTGTTTTAGCTGGGAAGAAGAAGTGGCGGAACAAACTCCCCATTTCGCAGAAGTAACATTTTTTGTCATTCTTAGGACGCCACCACAAATGCTTATTTTTTTTTGTGTTAGTATTTTGTTGAGGTAATAATTACATCAAACTATTTATTGAAAATCAGTCCGTTTAGGTAGTTTTGAGTCGGAAAAAGTTTCTTTAAGAATTATTTCTTATTTTTTTGGAACGAAGTTCCTTATCGCGCGTTGTGAAAGGGGGCTAGACGGAAAAAAATCTTACGAAAAGTTGTCACGACACTTTTTGCTATAGTAAGCTATTGTAAGCTGTGCGGCGTCGCATGTTTCTCTGTCTGTCTCTCTCTCTCTTATAGAAAGCAAGCCAGATATTTTCATTTCTACATTTTTTTTTTTTTTTTTACATAATAAAAAATAATAACAATAACTTCGTTCCATCCGGGTGTTCCTTGACACCTCTCAAGTTTTTTTTCTTTTTATAATTCTTCTTAGATAAAAATTATATCCGAAAATGTCATCCTTAAAATTAAAAAATAAGTCCTTAGTTTAGAGTCTGCAAAAAGTTTTTTAAGGAAATATATATAATAATATGTCTAACGCTCCTGTAAGAATTCAAAACACCTGAAAATGAACGGGCTTTCACCCAACTACGGGACAATACAGGTAGTAAATACGACAACATTTACACTGAACTAAATACAACCTTTTATATACGAGAACTAAGTCTAAATAAATAATAGTCATAAAAGTTTATACACGGTATCATAAACGAGGGGGGGGGGGTTATGAGTTTTGTTGTAAATTTTGCGTATCTAATTCTATGGACTTTAACGTCTGCGATTAAATGATTATTATTATTATTTATTATTATAAACAATAAAAAACCGTCGTCCAAACGGTTTTCATGAATTCAGCACTTAATTGGGTAGTTTCATGACTAAAAAAATATCATATATGTTTAGTCCCGTTAGTATGCTCCTGCGTACGGGTTACCAGCATTGATATGCATTTAACATTCTTGCGTGCAAATACTTGCAGAATTAAAACGCGATTTTTGAACATACTTCAAAATAAAATAAAATATAACTTAACTTTTATGACTAGTACTATGCAATATTGTACCTACCACACATTAAATTATGGACCATTATTGGCTAGGATAATTCGCAAGTAACTCCATGATCAATAATATTTTTTAAGTTCAATAGTGACAGAAAGGAAATTTGACAATATTATGTCAAATTCACATCCAACTACCCTCAAACTGTCAAATTTTTCCAATCAACATTGAACCTAATGCTTTAGAGATAAAGTTGAAAATTGGACAGCTTGTAGTAGCTTTATGTGCTAGTTCTGTACATTTTTGGATAGGACTATGTTTTGCCTCAAAAGAAAATACATTCTATCTGCGAAAATATCAGGAAAATGACACAAATATATTGAATTGACTTATGCTGTATAAGTTCATTCTTAGAGAGAGTTACTTCTGAATGTATCATAGCAAATATACGGCAGACAGGTTAGTTTAAATGACATTAATTATCATGTAATAGACGTGTTAGAAAAGAATGACAATAAATCTCTCCCGCTCACGATAACGATTAAAATAAACAATTTTAACGAAGATATTATTTTAACGAGACGTGAGTTCAGCAGCCAATAGCCTTGAAATACACCTGAGGAGACTTTCGTTAGGCAGCTGGATCAAGGGCTTGATACAGAAAGCGGTACTCCTGGATACGGCTCGTATTAATAGGAGGTTGCTTTCTCTGGAGCCCTGACCGCTGTTAGCTTGGACCTTGTTCCCGATACCGGTGGGCTACATTTAAAATATATTTAAAAAACATATATATTTAAAAAATATATTTTTAAATACATGTTTTAATATAAAAAAATTGCGTTAGAATGTATAAACGAAATAATTTACTGTATTTCTTGCCATTGGCGTCCAACTAAAAAAAAAAACAACATTAATCTCGTAGCCCGAATTCTGAGCCGACTCAATTTAGATTGCCATCGACACGCTAAAAAAAAACAAGATGGCGCCGTGTCAAGTTCTCTCCATTTGGGCATCTATCGCGGCCCGTCCAGTTTAGATAGATAAATTGATTGATGCGTGTTGATCTAGGCAGGGAGAGAAACCAAACTATAGTGTACCTAACTCGATCTGTTAGACGATCTCGAATCGCCAGACTGCACAAATAAAGAAGCAATCACCGTTTTTAGGTACAGTATTAACAATTTAAAAAAGTCGTAATTAATTTAAAACTTGTCGAAAAGTATAAAAAATATTCGTGAGCACACAATACTTTTTGACAGCTGTTTGACATCTTGTTACTTTTTGACAGTTGGTTGACAGCTTGACAGCTCATTGTGAAAGATAGCGGTCTTCTTACTACAGCGCCTGCATGGTATTGACAACAACATTTTAAAGATGTCTGCTGCCAGACAGGAAGGTGAGGAAAGTCATAAGTCTGAAGAAATAGTTTTCTTGTAAACAATATTAAACTTATTAAAATTACTTAAGCACCATTGTAAGCACCACTAATACTAACAAAACTATGGACTGCACTCTAAACATAAACTTAATTTTTTTTTTAATGACATCGTCAATTTTTTTGACATTTGATTGACAGCAACGACCATACAGCCACTAGACGCCTAATACTTGATCTAATGCACGTAACAAATTCTGTCAACTTGCTGAGGTGCGGGGGAACGGGGTACTGCGTTCTGATTGGCCCTTTCAAGTTCATTCCATTTCACTAGGGATGGGACAGGTTTAAATCAAACAAGAAAGTATCGATATTTTTTTATTGTATTTAATAAAACATAACTTGCATTTAAGTACCTTCTTTATTCTGAATATGATTGAATCATGTAGGTACATTCAAAAATAATTAAAACAATATTTTAACATTATTTCCGTAATTATTCCAAGCTATGTTCGAAGTCTTTGGTGAGGGAGGACTAACTTAATTGAATGCAGCGCGCAATGTGATAGAGTTGTGATCTAACTCGGGATTCTCGGGACTCACGTGGCTTATTTTTTAGGTATTATTACAATTACTTACCCATTTATTTTTTAAATCAGGATCGTTTGGGTATCTAAAATTAATCGTTAAAGTTTCTTAATAATAATTTTTTAGCTGTATCTGTTGTAATTTTTAATTATTAACAATATATTTTATGCTTAAATAAATTTAGTTATAGGTTTTTGTTGCTTTATCGATAACAGAGGTAGTCATACGATTTGGAACATCACTAATTATGTTTGCTTAAAATCGAGGAAAAGAGATGGCGAAAAAAATACTTTCAAAAGAAAGAGACGCAATCATAAAAGATATCAACTATGACCAGTATACGATGAACTCCGAAAAATAATGTCAGAAAATTAATCTTATTTAGATTATGGAACTATTAACTTACCGATGAAATGTGATACCGTCTTTCAGGAAACTTGAAGTTCGGCTTTCTTTATCACACCAACGTACTGTACCCGGGGCCATATTATGTCTATTTTCTCGAATTTTCAAAGGTGTAGTGCGGAAGTGTTTACGGCTCACAGAAGTGGTCGATACTAATTCGAATTTATTCGAACTTTGTGAGTGACGACATGCATAAGATTTTTACCCTAATGTGTTGACAGACATTTGTCGCCTGTTATTAGGCGTCTAGTGGCTGTATGGTCGTTGATTGACAGTGACTGCTCAATTTTTTTGACATTGATTCAAACACGTCTATTACACAAAAATGACACCAAAAAAAAGCTCTTAACCACTACTACTTACCAACTTTATTGTTATTATGGGGATGCTGATGATGATGGGGTTGCGGCTGCGGTTGTTGCTGCATCTGCGGGACCAATGCAGGGTGTGGCAGTTGCAACAGCTTCGGTTCCAATTTAGTCGCAGCGGCCACCGGTATGGGCCCAGCATTTGTCATTGTCGTCATTGTAGCAGCAGGCATCATAAGAGTTGACATTGTTAGCATTTTGGCTTGCCCTTTATTCGCGAAAAAACTCTTATGTCCAAATGCGGGTTTTTTCAAAAATCCATTTTTTTTTTCGATCGACAAACGATTTTTTTTTGACACTGTTGGTTTTTTTTTTGACGGTGAAGTTGAGTTAGATATAGTTTTTGCTTTTAATATTATGCTTTTGAAATGTATATAACTACTGTTTTTTATAGAGAAAGCTAAATCACATAGTTTTACACACTGACATTCTTTGTTATGTATTTATTTTTTGTGTTTTACATCTAAACTAGCTAGATCTGTGGAAATTAAAAATTCTTAGTTTTTAAAATATACTTGTGGGATGTAATATTCTTGCTAACCCGTTCAAATAAGGAAAGTATTTTTTTTACCGCGTATTGTCCTACTTCTGGGCAAAGGCCTCAAAGGAAAGTAATACGCCAAGATTCTTTATTCTCTATATACCCATCGATTTGTTGCACATCTTTGTAGGGTAGCCAATAAATGTACGGTCTTATCAACCAAACTTATACTTTGTCTATTATTTTTAGTTTTTGTTTGGGTTTACAAAAACCGGGTTTAAAAGGAACATCAGTTAAGGTTCAGAACCAATTCTGAAACAGCCGCGGACTGGCTGACACCGACCACGGGCAGATACTTTTAATACATAATCTGTTAGAGTTCAGACTTCACAGCCGGTAGATTTAATATTTAATATCACACAGTGTAATCAAACTCTGGCAGCGATATAGGAAACTTGAAACTAGAGAACTAAACTAAACTATTTCCGCTAAGTCGTCTTAGTTGTTGAATATTTAGCGTTAGTTATGAACGGGTTAGCTGAATATTAACGGAGGAAACATTATCTAGTGCTTGCACGTTTCTGTGGGTACTTGCAGAGTGTAGTTACAATCAGGAATTAATTCCAACGATATGGGTTCGGGTTGCAGACACGGCCCACTTATTTTCGATGATTCCCAATGACCACTAGTGGTGGCCAACGGGAATTTTAAACTATTCGTGTCGCTGTCCACTGAACATGTGGTAGCCCTTTCAGCGTTGGTTCCTTACACCCTATATTTGTTTTAAATTTAATATTATGCCACATTCTGCAAGTACCATGATTTTGCAAGTACTAAATAAGTATTGAAATAAATTAGAATTTGTCGTTCAATATAATGACGTGGTATAAAAAACATATCAAGATTTTTTTGTTTGTTTTTATAAATTTTTGTTTTTCTACGCGAGTTTGCGAATGAATTGTGGCTTTTTTTTTCCTTTCAAACGTAATGTAATGTTAACTTTTAATCAGGATTTATTATTAGAATTTTTGTGGGCTGTGTGTTAAGAATTTAAAAATACTCAAACACGCTGGCTACTAACTTAAACTTTTGTTTTTTTCTTTTTTGTACCTATTTTGTTAATATATGTTGTGCGTTGTATGTTTAGGTACTGCTTTTTTATTGTATCTCATGTTTTTGCGACAAATTAATATTTTTTCTTTCTATTGTATCTCATGTTTCCGCGACAAATTAATATTTTTTCTTTCTTTCTTTCCATGTGTCATTTTAAAACTGACGTGGTCAATGATAATTATCATACTGAAAATTGAATATTTACCCTGTTAAATAACAACAATCACATTCATCACACACGCCCAAATACACACACACACTTTTTTATACAGTTTTACATTAAAGCTTTCTTTAGTAAACAAACCCTCCACAAAACCGTGAACCAAGCATTCTGTACATCAAGATAAGTAACGTTGCTGCAAAAGATTGGTAGGAAACGACTTCTTTTATTCACCACAACGCTCCGTGTTACGCACTCAAGATATTAAGATGATGGAGGCAATTAATGCATACTTTGTGAAGTTGTTTACAGTTTGACTAGGACATTGCAGGCTTGAATCACCTGATTGTGTGATAAAAAGATGGTTCCGTGCTTCGGAAGGCACGTGTAAATATAAATGGCGGTCGTCAAACCATGTCAGAGGCCGTGGTTGGTTTAGAAACTCTGACACTAGGGTGTGTGGAGTCGTTAGACATTACTGCCCACACGATAAGAAGAAGAAGACGCGATTAGTAACACAGAGGTCATAGAGGTATTTAAAAAGTAGAGTTTAATTTATTATCGTCAAGATGAAATGTCCCTGTCGGGCTGCGGGTTGTTCGAAAGAGATACCGCGGCTCCGCACACCGGGCTAAGAAGGAACATGGGTAGTTTTTAGTAGAAGTCTGGCACTCCCGCTCCGCCCAGAGCGGGAGGAGTCATTAGATGATTTCCCAACCTCTCTCCAAAAAAAATTATAAGATGTTGTAACATTTTATTTAAGATAATTAGTAAATAAACCTAAATAATCTGTAGTGTTCTATTCTATTCTATTTTTGTTTAATGGCAATTAGAGCCGGTGTCGACAATTATAGTCGATTATAAAGTGAACGTCACATCATGACATGTCAGTGACAGATAAAACGAAATGTCAACGTCAAAAATTTAAATTGTCTGTCTATTTCATTTTATAATCTCTCGCTGATTTGCCGCCACCGCAATTGTTTTCTGTTTTAAATAAAGGGTGCTAATTAAACCGGCTTCTTTTGACTAGCATTTTTCGCCTCTAAAAATCTACGTTGCCTTCTAAATTACTAAGTCAGCCACAATTAACGAGCGTCTAAATATTACTATCTAAGCCACTAGTTATCTTCTATGTGAGCCATTCTAAATATAACTCAGCGTGGTGGTTATTTTTAGCATCTAAAGTTGTAACATGCATTTAAACAGTAAATTTCTCAAATATTCACATTTGTTATCAGAAAAGTAACAATCACATTATTTAAAATTTACGCCTGGTCTTTCGCCCTTCCTGTGATTAGTCGAATTTAGCACAAGACATCTCCTCTCGGCTCTGCTCGTCTCCGCATTAGTGGAAACCGGGCCTAACTCGAACCCGGATGCTGAGCCAGTAGTTCTAACCCTTAAATAATGATATCACCCAGGGATGTCCTTAGCCGAGAATCGTACCCCACAGGCCACTTAGCGCGCTGTCACTTAGTACGAGTAAGTATTTAGATGTATTTTTGGCCCTGGCTGGAGGCCTTGCTCTGAAGGCATCTGTAATAATTATAATTTAATGTCAGATAGCAACAATTCATAATGGTTAGTAACAATTGTAACTTATAAACTGTGTTAGTAATTCTCATACTATTTTTGCTCATGGTTTCGCTCCCGTTTTAATCAAAGAAAGCCACACGTGGACGTTTTAAATACAGCCTTTACCATTCGGGAAGAATGTAGCTTCCTATAAGTGGGAGAATTTTCGGAATCGATGCCTCAGTAGTTGGGAAGATTACCTACACTACACCCGTCCTTTGTAATATTAGGTGAAGCTTAAACCACATTGCGAGGATTATATTTTCACACTATTATTGAAATACCTTACAAAACAATCGTAATATAAATTACAAAAAAATAAGAAATTGAAAATTATACGTTACAAAATACCAATACAATACCATAAGCTACCATAATACTATCCTGTGGGTGACAGTCTCATAGGTTAACCTGTGATATGTCATTTAGAAAAGAAAAGAGTTACCTACGTTTGTTAAAATATTATGTCGACTACTCGTACAAAATCCTTTTAGTAAAGTCCATTTCACGAAAGAAGTCCCGCAGACGCAGCGCGACATAATGTTGTTTCACAACTTTTGGCATCGTAAATAAACCTTATAACGCACTAATCCAATAATAAACTCACAAAATATCTACCACAACAAACGCACCTTGATAACATCGACAAACGACAACATGACCGATCTGTTAAATTTAGTTCCACAATTGTCCGCGGGACTTCTTTCGTGAAATGGACTTTACCCGAACCCCTGCTGAAAGCGTCAGACGCATAGCATAGTCATACAGGTTGGTGCCGACAATACGACAATAAATGAAACCACTGGTAGTTCTAGTCCAGAACATTATTAAACTATCAAATAAATCTTACTTTACTAACCTTAAGAATAATTTGCACCGATTAAAGTGTGGAAATAAAATGTAACAAACTAATTTGGCAAAGATATTTAGGTAGGTTATTGTCGTATCGTCGGCACCACGACGGTGTTAGGATTTATTTGATAGTTTAAAAATGTTCCTATGAACTAGAACTACCAGTGGTTTCATTTATTGTCGTATTGTCGGCACTACCCTGTATACCACTAGCTGATGTCCCCGGCTTCGCCCGCGTGGATTTCTAGTCTGGTACTAAAACCTTACTCGAGAACCACTCTATCCATTGTTGAAAACAGCATGAAAATCGGTGCAGTAGTTATTGAGTTTATTGCGACTTTGTTTTTTAATATGTAGTGAATAGTGATACTGAAGAAGTGATTAGCAGCCTATTTTGTTCCCACAGCTGGGACCTGGCCCTCCTCTCTATGAGAGGGAATGGGGCTTTAATCATCTACGCGGGCCCAGTGAGGGTTAGTAGATATATTTGGGTATAATTTAGACGGCCACCAAAAATATTTTTGAGACTCTAAGCCTAGGCACCAAATGAAATTTTTGGTTCCTAAAATGGATCAACGGTCACCAAATTCTATCCAACTCAAAGATTAATATTACTACCAATTTTTATCAATGCGGCGGCATGGGCACCGGGCCGTAGGCCGACGAAGGAGGCCGGCGGAGGCCCGGCACTTCGGGGACAGAAGATATTAGTGTTATTTAATATGCGAGCGAAGCGAGCGCGCGTTGAAAAAGCTTTTGCTTTAGGCGACGTACGTTCGACGTATTTGGTGACCATTAATCCATTTTGGTAACCGTTTAGAATTTTTTTGGTTGCGAAATAGGTACTTTTTTGGGCGGTGTTTAAACACAAGCCGATATATTTATGTAACATGACTTCGAATTTTTGGTTCTAGGCCATGCCGGTTTCCTCACGATGTTTCCCTTCAACTTTTTTAGAGCAGCGATATCTACGTACTGCTCGGATATCATCTGAATCTTTGATTTGAGAAGAAGAAGAGCGTTGATGATTTCATATATCATAGTAACAAAGGTGATGATGAGTTACAAAGTAATCATCATCATCTGCCTAGCCTTTTTCCCAACTATGTTGGGGTCGGCTTGCAGTCTAACCGGATGCAGCTGAATACCAGTATTTTACATGGAGCGACTGCCTATCTGACCTCCACAACCCAGTTAATACTAGGTTTACAAAGTAATGCAGAAAGCAAAAATATGTAAAGTAATGTCATCATTAATTGATGATTATTATGATTACAGTTGACATTTTATTGATTTTTTAATGATATTTTAATGTGTTCTGTACTTTTTGAATGAGTTTTTTTATGATTTCTAATGATATTAAGCTTAGCTTCTATTGCGGGCCTTGAGCGTGGGGACCGAATCCAGAAATTCCGTAACGAAAAAAACCTAACACCCCCCACTTGACAAATTGACACTTGACAATGACTTTTTGAAATATCACGGTTGTCTCTTTAGTTCAGCAACCCGCCTTTAGGTGGCATTGGTTGTATTGGAAAACTACCGTAATCAGCTGTTTGTGAGAAAGTATATAGGTGTATAGGTATTTAACATCTATATACAACAGTGAATATCTGTACTCGTATAATTTGTGTACAAAGTGTTTTAAATATGAATAAACAAAGTGCATTTATTAATATCAAATAAAAAAAAACAAAGGAAAAAAAATACTGCATTAATAAAATAATTATAAATAATTATAATTGCATAAGTTGATAAAAAATGCTATGCATTAACCGCGGCAGTCTCCGAGTGCCACACGTCTTTTTTTAATGATTTCTGTGAAATTTTTAACCGACTTCAAAAAAGAGGAGGTTATCAATTCGTCGGATCTTTTTTTAAATTTATTTTTGCTGTATTTTGCTTGAAATAAAACACAATTTAATGTATGCTTGGGTTTGAACCTACGACATACACCTAACTCGCAAGTCAAAGTTATATATCACGGCGCCATAAAAGCGGTATTATGTAAGTTTATTAAAAATAGGTGTCTACTACAAAATCCTTTTAGTTCCCGCGCCCTGCTGAGAGCGTCATAATGTGTGGTAATAAGAAAATAGACGGCGGCTTAGACTTAAGACTATATCTGTATGGCTTTCGTGTTTAAGAAATATATTATAACATCACCAAATTCACAAATCCAGACTACAAAATCAATTTGTCCGTCGTAATTATAGATTTCTAAAAAATATTAAACACATATTTTTTCTTTTTTCACGTAAACAAAAAATTAAGAAGATACAGTGCTTCGAAAACTCGTGAACTCCTCGAAAACGTCTCATATCATCATATTTTATCTACAAGTGACGTCACAAGCCCCCACTCATGATCTTTGACGCGTTTTATCTTCGTAAATTTTTATTAATTTGATAAAACAAAAAACACGTATCCAATATTTTTCGATAATCTAACTGACGGACTAAACAAAATCATATATTTTTGACTCGTTCCGATCCCCTATTTTTACCCGACTACAACTGCAAGGGAAGGGTAATGTTTTTTAAATTAGTATACATATGTCACACAAATCTTTGATTTTTTGGTGCTATAAAGTAGGAGAAAGTTCAAGGCAAAATTAAAGTGGTGTATGAAAAATCAAGATCAAATAAAAATGGATATAATAGCTAGTCATAGATCCGCCAAAAACTTCTCTCAATTTTGGAAAAACACAAATAAGCTTAATTTGAAACCTGGTCTCCCTGTGAACATTGCAGGACAGACGGAACCTGGAGACATTGCAAACTTGTTTAAAGACAACTTTCAAGTTGAATCGCCTTTAAGTACCTGTAAGCCGCAGGTGTTCAGTGCCGAGGCAGTGCAGGTTGGCAAATCTTGTAGTGTCAGGTTTTCAGCAAAGGAGGTGAGAGACACTATTAAGAACATGAGTAGAGGTAAATCCCCAGGCCATGACGGTCTTAGCGTTGAGCACCTGCGGTATGCAGGATCACATCTACCGCGAGTTCTCGCCATGTTTTTGTCTCTGTGTGTGTCTCATTCCTACCTGCCATTAGATTTGATGAAGACTATTGTCGTGCCAATGATTAAAAACAGAACGGGAGATATTTCAGATAAAGGTAATTACAGACCAATATCGCTGGCCACCGTTATTGCAAAGGTTCTAGACCGCCTGATGGATAACTACCTAAGCAAGCACCTAAAGCTGCATGACGGACAATTTGGTTTTCGGAAGGGTCTTTCTACTGAAAGTGCCATTTTGGCTCTAAAGCACACTGTAAGGTACTATGTCGATAGGAAAACTCCAGTGTATGCGTGTTTCCTGGATCTCTCGAGGGCTTTCGACATGGTGGCTTATGATGTGCTTTGGAAGAAGCTAAGGAACACCAGTTTTCCACAAGAGCTGTGTTCTGTTTTTGAGTATTGGTACGGCAATCAGGTTAACTATGTTAAATGGGCAGGGGAATTATCGGGTGCATACGGTTTGAGGTGCGGAGTGAGGCAGGGGGGAATTTCCTCCCCCAAACTTTTCAATTTGTATGTGGATGAGTTGATAGGTGGCCTCACCAGCATGCAGGTCGGCTGCTCCATTGACGGTGTATTTGTCAACAATTTGAGTTATGCAGACGACATGGTGCTGTTGGCGCCATCTATTAGCGCACTAAGAAAGCTGTTAGAGTTGTGTGAAAGTTACGCGTTGACCCATGGCTTACGATATAATGTAACCAAGAGTGAATTTATGTTGTTTGCAAAAGGCAATCTTGGGCCCGACTCTGTACCCCCTGTGATGTTGAATGGTGTTGCTCTTAATAGGGTTAGCCAATTTAAATACTTGGGTCACCTAGTGAGTGCCGACCTTAAGGATGACGCAGATATTGATAGGGAGCGCAGGGCGTTGACGGTCAGGGCTAATATGTTGTTCAGAAGATTTTCGTCTTGCTCAAAACAAGTTAAAATTACCTTATTTAAGGCATATTGCCAAAACTTCTACGGCAGTAGCTTGTGGACAACATATTCCCTAAAAACCCTCAACACCTTGCGCGTACAATATAACAATGCCTTCAGGATGCTATTGCGTCTTCCACGTTTCTGCAGCGCATCTGGCATGTTTATGGAGGCTCGTACGGACGGATTTGCAGCTATCCTACGCAAAAAAGTAGCCTCCTTATTGAGCCGAATCCGTGCTAGCGGCAGTGGCATTCTGGAGGTTATTGCGGACAAATTTGACTGTCCCATTCTCTGTCATCATATTCGGGTGTTGACTAAAACAAAGTAACATCAAGTATAAAGGTTTATCCCTTTATTCTTGATGTTACTTTGTTTGTATAGTAGAACGATTTTTAATTAAAGTAACTTATTATCACTAACATAGTTTGTAAGTACCTATTGTTTACTAACCCATATGGACCTGGTTGTTTGAAATAAAAATATATTATTATTATTATTATTATAACATTTCCATTGACTCATGATGTTTCTCTTTACCGTATTTCAGAGCTGTGTAAATAAAACGTACAAACAGAAATGTACACAAAAAAGTGAAGGTTGATTAAATTGTGACCCAATTTTAAAAATGGTTACCTACATATGTGTGAGTGCGACCTAGATTTTTAATTTAGTAACGTGTCATCGCGCCGAATAATTAAAAGTAACCCCAGAGGTTTTACATGCTGTCATTAATTATTGGAACGAAGTTTTGGAACGAAGTTCCTTATCGCGCGTTGTGAAAGGGGGCTAGACGGAAAAAATTCTTACGAAAAGTTGTCACGACACTTTTTGCTATAGTAAGCTATTGTAAGCTGTGCGGCGTCGCATATTATGTTTCTCTGTCTGTCTCTCTCTCTCTTATAGAAAGCAAGACAGATATTTTCATTTCTACATTTCTTTTTTTTTTTTTTTTTTTTTCCTCCCGCTCAGGGTAGAGCGGTAGGAAGTGTCAGACTTCTACTGACTTAAAACTACCCATGTCGACTTACTTCACTTTCCGTTTGTTACTTTGACGACACGGTGGGCGCAGTGGTTCAAGCAATTGATTGCGTTGCGTGTCGCGGGTTCGATCCCCGCACGGAACAAATATTTGTATGGCCTACAGATAGTTGTACCGGATCTGAGTATTTGTGTATGTGAGTTTATGTATTTGTGAACGCACCCATGATACAGGAGATATTCCTAGCGTGGGGCAACGTTTTTAAAAAAAATAAAAATGTTCCTTCTTAGCCCTTTGTGTCGAGGCCGCGGTATCTATTTCGAGCAACTCGCAGCCTCGATGGGAATTAGATTTAGGCTAGATAACGCAAGAGCACCTACTTCGCATACAAAGAAAAAGAGAAAATAAAGAAAAAATATTAACATGCCCGGTTAAAGTATTTTATATACTTAACGTGGTTACTGTCACAGCAAGATAATTTGTTTAAAACAACAATGTAACAACTCAAAAACTTAATTCTAGACATTTAAAGAACAAAAAGGTCGTCTATTTGAGTTGTAATTACTTTGTCAACCGACTTCCAAAATGGAGGAGGTTCTCAATTCGTCTGTATGTTTTTTTTTTTATATTAACTAAATAGCGCTTATGACGTCATAGTAGGTAGTAAAAAAAACTTTTTAACAAAAAATAAAACCGACCGTTAAAAAGTTTATATTTTTGCAGTTTTTAATTTTTTTGTGGTTCACATGTGCATACCTCTTTACAGCGTGTCAGCGTGATGTCATGAACTGGTGTAAACAATAGACTGACATGAGATTTCAGCAATCCCAGTTCATTTGCTATCATTTACTGAGGAGTTCCGTTGCCTATCTCCGCAGTTCTCCATCAGATCATCATCACCTGCCTAGCCTTTTCCCAACTATGTTGGGGTCGGCTTCCAGTCTAACCGGATGCAGCTGAATACCAGTATTTTACATGGAGCGACTGCCTATCTGACCTCCACAATCCAGTTAATCTAGGTAATACGATACTCTTTGATAAGACTGGATGTCAGAATTTCAGGTCACTGACTACCTGTAACGACTGCCAAAGATCTATATATGGTAGCCGGGACCAACAGCTTAACGTGCTTTCCGAGGCACGGAGGAAACTCGGTATAACCGGATGCAGCTGAATACCAGTATTTTACATAGAGCGATGTAAAATACTGGTATTCAGCTGCATCCGGTTAGACTGGAAGCCGACCCCAACATAGTTGGGAAAAGGCTAGGCAGATGATGAGTAGGTTATTTTTGCCTTGTGAACCGGGGGTTCGATAAGGAAGCATACTTTGTAAAGTCATTTCCAGTTAGGCGAGAATATTGCAGGCTGGAATCACCTGATTTTCTGATAATCGCCTTCATTGTTTGTTTACGTGAAACAAGAAAAAACACGTGTCCAATATTTTTTGGTCTGGACCACTACTAGGCCAACACTACTAGAATGATATGACACTGACCTTATTGGTTATTTTTCTCAGAAAGGCCAGCCAGGAGTACTGGCGACTGATGTATGACTGTGGATGAACACCGAGGATTCCATACAAACTTGTAGATATTTCGTTATTGTACTGCACTATTTTCTGCCCGCGGCTTCGTCCGCGTGTAAATTATACTAGAACCTCCCTCGAGAACCACTCTATCCATTGGTGAAAACAGCATGAAAATCGGTGCAGTAGTTTTCGAGTTTATCGCGAACAGACAGACAGTCAGACGCGGTGAAGGACTTTGTTTTAAAATATGTAGTGATGATAGTGATGATATTTAAGCTTTTTAATTTTTTTACCCTTACACATTGCTTCTTGCCAAATTTCATGTTTCTAGGCCAACGGGAAGTACCTCAAAGATATTTTATTCACTTATGAAATAGCAAAATTTGCGAAAACTGTCACGTAAACCATCATTTAATCGCGTTGACTAACTTTTGGAATTTATTTTTTCACTGCAAAAGAACCGTAAACTCGAGCCATTTTAACTTGATACCTTTACACGTTCCTGAGAAAATGTATCTAAACAGACAGACAGACGGACAACAAAGTAATCTTATATGGATCCCTTTTCCCTTTTGAGGTACGGGACCCTTACCAAAGAAACTATAGCTTCGGATCGTTCTTTACTGTATTATCCGGCAATTTGTCACATTTCCTTGACGTATGATTTTTGCCGTGAGCTTCCGGGACGTAGCCGAGGGAAACCAAGGGTTGACAACTGACATACCTTCTGAAATATTTTGTTTTTGTACAGTCGAACAAGCTAATAAGTATACAGGGTAGAGATGTTTATAATTCTATAACACTGAAAATATTGATTGTAATTTTGTTTTATAAAGTGTTTCGCATTAAGCGACTGATGTCAAACGCTGTATCGTTTGACATCAGTATCTAAATGTATCTGTTTAATCTTAAAAGTAAAGACAAATTAGCTGGCTGTATACTTATTAGCTTGTTCGACTGTACAGTCAATTGCAATAATATGTAACTTAGGGTGAATGCGCTAAGGTAGCCCGCGAAATTCTAATTTTCTTACGTTTTTTGCAATTTGCTGGTCAGTGTCTGGTTGTATGTTAAATAAAATAGGATTCGTGACCGTAACAAATGTGACTTTACTGAGTAATAAAGATTAAAATCACCAATATAACACTCTCAATTTAAGGGGGGCAAATAAGAGGGCTTTCTGGACATTTTTTACATCCGAGTCCAGTTTTGGGGAAAACTGGACTCGGATGTAAAAAATGTCTGCCTAAGGGGGATTTTCTCAAGGGGGAAAAGTGGAATAAGCCACTTCCTTGAATGCCTTTTTCATTAAATAGTCACTAGTATTTATGATTGGTCGCT
The DNA here is from genome assembly GCA_949774965.1 of Diarsia brunnea. Classification (NCBI taxonomy): domain Eukaryota; kingdom Metazoa; phylum Arthropoda; class Insecta; order Lepidoptera; family Noctuidae; genus Diarsia; species Diarsia brunnea. The sequence goes on along the minus strand of OX459026.1, from coordinate 7,761,382 downwards.
ATTTTTCAACCGACTTCCAAAAAGAAGGAGGTTTTCAATTCGTCTGTATGTTTTTTTTTAGTTTAATAAAATGGCGGAACTTTGGTCGGCAAGGCTTCATACAAAAATCTTCTAATCCCTTTCAGGCGTTATAATCCATACCATTACGGATAAGTGGTGTGTCAGGATTTCTGTCCATGACCAGAATGGGCTGAGGTGTACCCATAGTAACTACCCACATTTTATTTATTTAATTAGTATTTGAAGCTAATAAAAACAAACAAAAAGAAGAAACCATAGTCACCAGAAAGCCAATTACAAATCCTCACGTATAGACTACCAACCAACCAACCAACTAACCAACCAACTAACCAACAAACCAACCAACCAACCTATCAATCAACCAACCAACCAACCAACGGCCAACTATGTATGTTTAAGTCCCATATACTTAATAGGGGGCGAGCCTATTGCCATCACCCGGGCACAAATCCAGTCTCCGTGGCTGCTACTGAGAAAATTGTGATGGAAAAATCCAAACGCTTTGCCAGATCCGGAAATCAAAAACCATCATGGTTCATATTTACACATTTTACCAAAAGCTTTGAGAAATATTCCGTTTGAATTTAACTAAATATTTACATATTTCTGCCCTCAACCGTACACCGCAAATAAATGCGAACAAATTAATTTAACTGACATCCCGGTCGCGGAATATGTAACATTGTCAAATATGTAGCAAAAAATATGGCGGCGTTTTTGTGTTGTCTATCTGCTTTGCCACGACCTACACATTTGAGCGATGCGCGTTTTGTGATAAGGAACGCGGAGATAACAAATTAAAGATGTTGTTTGTGGAGCGACGGTACTAACGCGATGGTTTTATGTGAAGTACGTGCGTGTTGCTGACGCAAGCCGCATCACCTGAGGTCCTGAATGAGGCAAATTTTGCGAAAAAAAAAAATTTAAAAGAAATTGACAACAAAAATTGGTTTAAGGCACACAGAACATAACATCACGCCTGTAATCCCCGAAGGCTTAGGCAGAGGTGTACACCCACATTTCGGCAGTTATGTTTAAGTCCCATGTAATAGGGGGCGAGCCTATTGCCATCAACCGGGCACAAATCCAGACTCCGTGGCTGTTACTATAAGGCACAATAGAGATATATTTATTTTGTGAAAGATGAGGGAACATAATTATATACCTACAGGTCATGTTAATAAATTAGAAAGTAGCTTCATGTTTTCCCATTTAAGTGGTCTCAACCACTTTCCCATTAAAGTGGTTGAGACCTCTTAAATGGGAAAACATGAAGCGTATTAATTAGTGAACATTCAAACATGCTATAGACTTACATCCACTTTCTTTTCTATTTTTTTTTTAATTCTGACAACCAGTCTTACCAATTCAAATCAAATCACTTTTATTTGCTAACACAGGTAAAGAAATTTTAATACAGATCTTGAGTTTGGTGAACAGAGCGCTATGTTATGCCAGGAGGCGTACAAATATAGTGTGCATCTAGTTCAAATATTACGAATTTAAATTAAAAAAAAGATGTTTGAAAATCAAGCATAATTAAAATTTCAAAATAAATTATAACAACTACATAACAATCATTATTAAAAAAAATGAGTATTGTCAGATTGAAAGAAAAATCGTATAACTCAGCACTAAATGTGGAGGTCAGGTAGGTGGTCACCCCGTCGGGGCTGCGGGTTGATCGAAAGAGATACCGCGGCCTCGGCGCAAGGGCTAAGAAGGAACATGGGTGGTTTTTAGTCAGTAGAAGTCTGACACTCCCTGTCGCTCTGCCCAGAGCTGGAGGGGTTATTTGATGATTTCCCACCCCCCCCCCCCCCTAAAAAAAAAAGGTAGGTTGTCACTCCATGTATAATACTTGTATTCAGCTACATCTCGTTAGTTTGAAAGCCGATCTCAACATAATTGGGAAAAGGCTAGGGACATGATGATTCGTTGACAATTTAATTTACAAAATATTGAAAATAACTTTTCGGAAAACGCCTTTACGCAGCCAAAAATAAAGTTCAGTTTCAACTACAATCAAGCAATTTTTATGAGTTTTCAATTTGTACCTTTCAGTTCATTCTGAAACCAATTTAATTTTCACTAGTATTTAAAGTTGATATTTGTTTACGTGGCAACACTCTTATCATCAATTTATTGGAAACTGATTTCAATTTGGTATATTATTGTACAAGTATTTCAAAAAGTATTATTAATTGCTTATATTAAGTACATTTATGAATTTATAAACGTTCATGGTCACTCAATTGTACACTACAAGTTGCAATTATTGTTCAAAAACTTTTTTATATTACATAAAGTAAACAAGCCTGATATAGTGGCTGTGGATCGATCAGAGCGGCGCAATGATTGTTGACATCACAATCCCGCATGACGAGAACCTCGTGAAAGCTGAGAAAGATAAGCAAATCAAGAATCTTGACTTGGCTCGCGAGGTTGTCGACATGTGGGGTGTGAACTCAGCAATCATTGTGCCGATAGTCGTTTCAGCCAATGGCTTAATTGCCATGAGCCTCGACCAACACCTGAGGAGGTTCTCGTTAAGCAGCTTGATCAAGGGCTGATACAGAAAAACGAATCAACGGATTTGCATTAAAATTGGCACACAGTTATTTTATAGCTTGGATTAACATGTAGGATATTTTCTATACCAATAGTTCGATCGTGGGACAATTATTGAACTCCATGCATATAAGAAGAATATAGGTATAACATAAATTATTTTCTTTACTAAAATGTGGCTTAGTGGCTGAGATAGGGGGGGCGATGCTAAAAGGGAGAAGGGCTGGCTCAGATATAGGCCTTGTGGCCTGGTTCAGGATCAATTTTAGTTTAATGTTTGTCTTTTTTTAAAGCCAAACATAAGAACTATTTAGGACTTATTAAGGTTTTTACTGAATGAGAGACGCACGGGACCGGTTAATGTGGCGACACCTGGGGGAGGCCTATGTCCAGCAGTGGACGTCTTTTGGCTGAAATGATGATAATGAGAAGAAATGTTTATTTTTCATACATTTTGGTATAGTGTTAATTTGTTATCATTTTATTTTGCCCTGTGTGTGACTAATTAATATATATTTTTTCAATTTCTATAGTTGCAAAATTAAACTTGTAATGAAACAAATTCTGTAAAACAAATAGTAACTCTAAAAAACTGATTCACAAACTAGTTAATGTTTATAACTATTCTTTTATATTATGTCTAAGTCTCATGCAATAGGGGGTGAGCCTATTGCCATCAACCGGTCACAAGTTAATACTCGGTTGCTGCTACTGAAGAAATTCTTATGGAAAAATTAAATAACACTTTGCTTAACGAACGTTATTCGAACCCAGCATCTCATGCGCATCAGTCGCGCTTGCGACCACTGGACCAGAGAGGCAGTCAACATTTCTCCTTTATCCTTAAAATAAATAATCCTAATCACAGTACACTAAAAGTCTATGTCAGTTTGACAGAAAACAAAAACACTTAATAAAAACTCAAAGCCTTTTTTAATCTTAAGTAAGCAGTAAACCGGATTTTACGGCACGGTCTTTCTTTCCATTTTCAGGAAAAAAACGCTCCAAAATCGACGTAACAACGCTATACAAAAGGCTTTATTGGTACATTTAACGAAATTGAGGGTAGCTAAAGAAATACACTTAAACCCTCTACGGCGTAGCATCGGCTACGGCGTAACCCTCTACGGCGTAGCATCTTGTAAGGTCCCGTTCATGGAATTGCGTGATGCGACTTACGTCGCGCGGCGATTGTTTGCTGCGTGTGAATATTTTAGCCCCAAAAATCGCGTCGTCGTGTTGTATGGCGTGTAAGCTCTAAATAACTACAACATTTAGCAATTCAAGACTGCTCTTGTAAACAGTTTTGTTAAAACGAATGTATGTATTGTGTTAATAAACTTTATTCATTCGTCTTTGTTAGGGTTCCATACCCAAAAGGTAAAAACGGGATCCTATCACTAAAACTTTGCTGTCTGTCCGTCCGTCTGTCTGTCACCAGGCTGTATCTCAAGAACCGCGATAGCTAGACAGTTGAAATTTTCACAAATTATACATTTCTGTTACCGCTATAACAACAAATACTAAAAACAAAATAAAATTAATATTTAAGGGGGGCTCCCATACAACAAACGCGATTTTTATAGATAATGGTACTGAACCCGTCGTACGCGAGTCCGACTCGCACTTGGCCGGTTTTTTTTAATTTATTTGTTTCTTTTATTTTTCGTTTTTTTATAGTCACCGCATTGTCTGTTGGGGGACGCGTATAACTCATAGTTAAGAAGTCCAATGTAACCTCTCGGGTACAAGCTACAATATGAAGCAACTTGGCGGCACGGTTGGTGCAGTGACTGAGTGATTGGACTGGTGCGATGCGTGTCGCGGTTCGATCCCCCCACGAACTAACAAATATTTGTATGGCCAACAGATAGTTGTTTCGGGTCTGGGTGTTTGGTTTGTGTATGTGCGAGTATAAATGTTTGTAAACGCACCCACGATACAGGAGAAATTACTAGTGAGGGGCAACGTTTTGGAAAAAAAAACAAAAACAAAAAAAAAATGTGGTTTTTTAAGATTTTAGATTGTACTCACATAAACGTAAACAAAACAAGCACGCGCTTGTTAGGGCACACCACGATAGTGGCGGTAAGTCCCCTCTTTGAGGAGTGGCTGGAGAGGAGCCACGGCGCCCTCACCTTCCATCTGACGCAGGTCCTCACCGGACACGGTTGTTTCGGGAGGTACCTGCACCGAATCAGGCGGAAGGAAACGCGTGGATGTCACCATTGTGATGCTGTGGGTTGTTCGCAAGAGATACCGCGGCCTCGACATAAAGGGCTAAGAAGGAACATGGGTGGGTTTTAGTCAGTAGAAGTCTGACACTCCCTTTCGCTCTGCCCAAGAGCGGGAGGGGTTATTCGATGATTTTTCGCTCGCCAAAAAAAAAAGCACGCGCTTGTTGGACAAAAACGTCATCGCCCAAGGGCGTGAACAAGGCTTAAGGGCCGTTTACGTCGCCGTAGCATTTGAAGTTTCAAACCTAATTTTACAGAGTGAATTTTTTAAAGTATTCGGGCAAGTTAAATTAAAACTCTGGAATTTTTAAGTAGCCTAGTGGCCTGGAATTGTACCCAGTTGATTGTAATAGGCACGCTCCTTACATGTTACTAAAACATTACTTACCAAATGTCAGTGTAATATTATTAGGTTCAGCCACGAGCATTAACATTGTGGCGAATCATACATTTCAGATTTCTACTACCGTATTTCATAGTTGTCAATACTCTTTTCTCTTGTACTCTATGGTGAGACAAGTGAAGGCTGACAGATAAAAGGCGGGCATTTAGAACGCCACGAATATTATTTAGTGAATTATCTCAACATTAGAACTACTTCCAGGTATTGATAATAACCTTGGTTCTCATGCGGATGTCCTCATTTCTGATTCGATCACGCAAGGAAACTCCGAGCATAGCCCTCGCCATTGCGTTGACCTGGTGAAGGTTGAAACGCAGTGCGAGACGCATGGGACCAGTCAATGTGGCGACACCTGGGGGAGGCCTATGTCCAGCAGTGGACGTCTTATGGCTGAAATTATTGATATTATTATTTGATTAGTAAATAAAATGTACGTATGTTCGACTTTCCTATCGTTTTCTTGAAAAAAAAACAGCACAAGCAAGCGCCTAGAACACGTATACCTGTAGCGACTTTTAAAAGCGATTTTCTATTTCTCTCTTGATTGTAATTTTATGTAGTTACATACTGTTTTGGGATCCCAAAATTTAATGTATAAAATAATCAAAGTAGCATAAGAATTTATTCCGCGAGAAAAAAATCTATCGAATCTCCTTAAGTGAATAAATGGTCGTGACTGTAATACTCTGCCTAATACAAAAGGTATAACAGGCGTGAAGTTAATGAGTTAATGTGTTGTTCTATCAAATATAAATCAGTGGGAGCCACGGAATCAGGAATAGGGTAGTTAACTAAAAAAATCTAATTAGTCCGTCAGATAGATTTCCAAAAAATATTGGACACATTTTATTGATTTCATAAAATAAAAAATACGTATCCAATATTTTTCGATAATCTAACAGACGGACTAATTAGAATCATATTTTTTTTAGTCAGTAAACATCCCTATTGTGCCCGGTTGATGACAATAGGCTCGCCCCCTATTACATGTGACAAAGTGACAAACGTATTTGGCGAAATATCTGCGTACTATTAAGTACATTGATATAAAAACTAAAGATACGGTCGTCCAAACATTTGCTCGACGCGTTCACCATACAGAGAATTGGTGTAGTCTGCTCGTTAACGTAACCTTGTATAAGCGGCGTGGTATTTTCGAGGTTTATAGAACATAAATAAAGCTTTTGATAAAATTTACGACCGCACTCGAAGAGAGCCGATCGTGGACTAGTTCACTTCGGCTTAGGAAAGACCTTATTGGGACCACGTTTGTGGCGTCATTTTAACATGCCGGCCGCCCAGTCCTTACGCAGTAGGTAATATATAAGTCAATGATGAAGTACACCTGTGCTTAATCTTTCAGATAACAGTCGCAATGTTAAGTTAAATTAAAACTGTTACACAGGGTGTGGTGTGTAACTGTGAGTTATCGTGACGCGGGGTCGTGCACTAAAAACCCCTTTTTATCGATCTGTGTGAGGCTGACGGGCTTAGAGCCGTTTAGGTACAGTTTTCAAGCAAATATAATTATGTAAAAATGTTGTAGTATTTGCGCAGTAAAATATAACAAATGGTGTGGAACAAAAAAGATAGGAGAACTTTACTCTAAGGCCAATCGCCCACCCATCGTAGCTGCGGGTTGTTTGAAAGAGATACCGCGGCCTCGACACAAAGGGCTAAGAAAGAACATGGGTGCTTTTTAATCAGTAGAAGACTGACACTCCCTACCGCTCTGCCAAGAGCGGGAGGAGACATACGAGTATAACCCCAATCTATTTAAGTCGCGAGTAAATAGGCTTCTTCTGGGTAAGCTCGTTCCATCGTCGACCTCATCTTTGCCCTTAGGGTAACATTGAGGTCAAGAGCAAGCACATTCCAAATAAAAAAAAAAAGACATTTGATGATTTCCCTCAATGCAAAAAAAAGGCTTTTAGCTATTAAGCCATTGACCGCCACAACCGTCGACACAATTATGACATTAAAAAGCTGATGTACATTACAAAAAAAAAAAAATTTTTTGGTTAGCGTCACTTTTAAGCGCAGAGTTCTGTACTCTAAGAACTAGAGTCTTGGGTATTTAGAAACCAATTAAACATTGCCCAATCTGGGATAAATTCCCAGGTTCACACTATTTTCCAGTAGGTACAATTTTCCTTTTAAGTAGATTTAGATTCTTTTCCGCTTCTCACACACTATAGTCTACATTTCTTTTTTCATTTCTCCTTTTGCAGGTCTGCTGGCTGAAATTTCTTGAGAAATAAGCAGTACCTTTGCACTCATATGTTATATTATGATATTTTTCCTGTGCTGTCTACTGTGTGTATATAAATAGTAAAATAAAATAAATAAATAAATAGATATCCGCTTTACAACCCAAAACTTATCACTTTGGTGAATGCAACAAGGTAGCACGGAAATTCGATTTTTCTTATGCCATTTTCATCAAATAGTCAAGGAACCTTTATAAACTGAGAGGGTTGTATTAAAATCAAAAGTAATTTATTCAAACTAGGCTGATAATCAGCACTTTTCGAACGTCAAAAATTACTTTACTTCACTTATTTACAAGTGACAGTCCCCCAAAACGCCCACCCTTCGACACTTCCTAGTGTTTTTGCTGGAAAGAAGAAGTGGCGGAACAAACTCCCCAGCAACACATCTGTCTGTTTGGTTAGAAGAACCAGTATTAGTGATTTTAATCATTATTACTTAGTAAAGTCACATTGTGCCGTATGGTGTCGGACGTAAAGAATAGCACCATCCCATATCTTCCCGTGGGTGTCGTAAGAGGCGACTAAGGGACTTACCAGAGAATGGGCAGCAGCGTTCTCTGTGCCTTTGTAACAACCATACGGCGAGCGCCAACCCGTCTGCCAAGCGTGGCGATTATGGCAAATTCAACCCTTCTGGGGGAGGCCTATGTCTAGCAGTGGACGTCTTTTGGCTGAGGTGATGATAAAAGTCACATTTGTTATGATCGCGAATCCTATTTTATTTAACACTAGCTGATGCCCGCGGCTTCACCCGCGTGGATACTATATACTCAAACCTTCCTCTTGAATCACTCTATCTATTAAAAAAACCGCTTCATAATCCGTTGCGTAGTTTTAAAGATTTAAGCATACATAGGGACGGTCAGACAGCGACAGCGACTTTGTTTTACACTATGTAGTGATACAACCTGACACTGACCGGCAAATCGCAAAAAACGTAAGAAAATTCGAATTTCGCGGGCTACCTTGTCGAATCAACCTTAAGTAGATATCCGCTCCAAAACCCGCAACTTACAGCTTAAGAAGTATTCGAAATCTTCGGATACCCCACGAAACCCCACATTATTAATTATTAATGCTACAGATTGTAGATTTAACATATTATTATAGCATAATTGAAAACAAACATGGCTCCAATCTGCCTAAGGGCCAACCCTTTTCAGAAATTGCCTGAAGGAAAATCATGTATTTGAACCTACATACATAATATAATATGTGTTTTGTGCTAGCTTTAGCCCGCAGCTTCGCTTGTACATATAAGGTCCCATTAAATAAAATAGATGAACAAACTATTAGAAATCATTCAGACCACCAAATTAAGAAATAGGTACGCATTAGATAGGACAAGAAAAAAATCTGCTTCAAAACATACACTCATAATGTTAGTTACCCAACATTTGAGGTCAGAATAAAAACAATTTAATCAGTGTTTGTTCTCAGGAATAGAAATAGGGTAGTTAACAAAAAGAAACTAATTAGTCCGTCAGATAGATTTCCAAAAAATATTGGACACGTATTTTTTCTTTTTTCACGTAAACAAACAATGAAGACGATACAGTGCTTTGAAAACTCGTGTGACGTCATATTCTAAGACATTAGTATGACATTTTTTACCGGTGAGTGACGTTACAAACCCCCACTCAAATCTTTGACGCGTTTTATTTTCGTCAATTTTTTAATTTGATAAAACAAAAAATACGTATCCAATATTTTTCGATAATCTAACAGACTGGCTAATTAGAATCATATTTTTCTTAGTCAGGAAATATCCCTATTCCTGAAAACAAACACTGATAAAATTGTCTACTAGTAGCAGCCACGGAGTGTGGATTTGTGGCCGGTTGATGGCAAAACGTTCGCCCCCTATTACGACTAAAATATACTTACATACACGTAACTGGTGACATGTGTGTACACAGATGGGAAAACCTCTGCCTAATTCTTTGGATTACGGGCATGATGTTACGACAACTTTCTTTTTCTATAGCTCTTCTAAACTAACCGACCGTGTACGCAACACAACACTGCGCTCCAAAACACAAATTACTGACGTTGGTCAAAAAGCCGCTAAGCTTAAGTGGGACTGGACTGGGCACGTCTGACGCATGCCCAATGAGATGTGGGCCAAAATAGCCACTTTCTGGAGCCCTGACACAGTCAGAAGGCGTCGCGGTAGACCTCATAGAAAATGGCGAGACGATCTGGACAAGACCAACGACTAGTGGTCCACATTGGTCTCAGATAGAAATAACTAGAAGTCCTTTGGAAGAGGCCTTTGTCCTGCAGTAGGATGATACAGGCTAACAGTATTAGTAACAGTCCTTTAAGTACATAATTTCATCAAAATCTACCAGTAGTAACAGTATCATTCATCAGTGAGCCACGGTACTCTTAAAACATGAAGCTTTTTGAAATTGAAAGCCTATCAACTATTTAGAGACCCCGATGGGTTAGGTAGAAGTGTAACAATTAGAACACCCACATTTTCAAATAACCCCCCGCTCTGGGAAGAGCGGAAGGGATTGTCAGACTTCTACTGACTACAAACCACCCATGTTTCTTTTTAGCCCTTGTGCCGAGGCCGCGGTATCGAACAACGCACAGCCCCGACAGGCGTCGACCCTTGCGGGCCCCTTCCATGTTGCTGTCATCTCTTTGAAGCGCGCGTGGAACACGAACCTATAGTACACGTCATAAGACGTACGGACGGCGAGCTAGCCCTATACTCACCATCCACAGGCCCGCGTCCACGGTGGCCGGAAGCCATCTCGTGGCCCCTAACGGCCTGAGCGTCTCCCGCGACGGATGTTTAAGTCCCTTGGAGTAAGCCTATTGCCATCAACCTAGCATGAAAGCGTGGCTGCTACTGAGAAATTCCTAATAGAATACTCTAATATCACATTGCTCGACCTGGGAATAGATCTCATGACCTCATGCGCAGTAGTCGACCAACTACACCACTAGACCAACGAGGCAGAACTCTAAAAACATGAAGCTCTTTGAAATTGAAAGCCTGTTGTTTGTTTAGAGACTAAAATAAAGCACTATTTCTGTGACACAGAGTGAAAACGGAATACTTAAATAGCGCACTGAAACTTGACTGAATGATGCAGGTACATTTGTACAGTTGTTAGCTTTTAACACGAAGTTTATTTTATTATTGTTTAGGTTTATTGAGAGCAGGGGTGGCGGCCCCAACTTACGAACAGTAACTCGTGGGTTAAAACCCAGGCAGGCGCATTACTTTGTGCAATTTATTCCATCACCGCTGCTTTCAAAACTGTGAAGGAAAACATCGTGAGGAAACCGGCATGTCTTAGAAACAAAAAAAACGAAGAAATGTGACATCTACCTACCCGGACTGGGATCGCGTGGTGGTTTATAACCTATCCGTCTCCTAGAGAGGAGGCCTGAGTCCCTGCAGTGGGAACATTATAGGCTGATGATGTTAGAGAGAATAAAAAAAAGATCCTTATGATTGACTCTATCGATTTATGACATACTCGTAAAAGTACTGAAAACCTCTAATTTTTTTTTTTGTGACATGCCTGCCACACTATTTCCAAACCACAGTAACTCCTGCTAGCCAGAAACAAAAGTGGCAACCACAAGAAAAGCGCCGAGACAATGAAACTCGACGAAGTCCCAGAGAAACGATTTAACTGTCTTGGATCCCGCAACGAAATTAATCAGAAAATAATAGCGGAGGAGTAGGAAAAACCAAATTTCCACTTCTCCATATCAGCAGGAGACAGAACAGAACAAGGCCAATAGGCACACAGGGATGTATACAACTGGGATAAGCCCAGTTGCCTAGCACCACGGATATTATTGTCATTAATATTACTGGATCCTAAGTTGTGAGCTGACCTCTAACGACTAAACGATCTACAAATTTAATGATAACTGGGACCAAATGGTTCAACGTGGTTTCCGATCATCATCATCATCAGCCTATAATGTTCCCACTGCAGGGACTCAGGCCTCCTCTCTGGGAGAGGGAGGGTTTTCCGATGCACGAAGGAAATTAGTATGTAATGGGTGGTCACCCATCCCCGAATCAACCTAGGCAAGAGCGGCTTAACCTGACTGTAGAACTGATTGGCTGTTATAATTTAGCCACGAGCTCCTTGTCTTCTATCTAACGAGTCTAAAATCGAATTAGACTCGTCAATTAAAAAATCCGTAACAGTTTTACTATTAATTTGCATAAGTTAATTATTTTCTTACATAAGAGCTATATAACCCAACATAGCCTAATATAGCCCGACATAGCTTGTTTATTGTGTCGTAGACTTTAGTTTCGCTCTCGACCCGACAAAATATTCATTACTAAATTCACACTAGGGTTGGGACACTTACATGAAATTTATCGACATCGATAGAATTAAACTTTAATGTTTGTATTTGTGTTCATCCGGGAAGTGGTTTTCTCTATCATTAAGGAGAATATCGCACCTGTTCCACCCGAAGAGATAGATTGAAATGGACTAGTACACTCACATTTTGATGGGTAGGTTTAAATCGTATGGTGTTAAAGCCTAATAGTAAAACACAATAACAATTAACGTGAAAAGGGTATTTCGACCCAGGATATTGCAATTAGCAATCGAACTTGTGGCAATAATGATTACGAGGCAATCCTTTCTAATTTATGTTTATTTTTGAGCTGTCACATAAGCTGTATCGAAATGGTTACTCCATTGAAGGGGCAAAAGGCGAGCGTTTTGACGGATTCTTATAAGGAAACCACTTTTTTTTATATTGTAATATAAAAACAGTGTTTTAGGTTCAATGTGCCATTCCTCATAAAATTCGGTATATTTTTGCGGAATATTTTTGCTGTCTGTAACGCCTATAACATACGAGTACATAGGTACACACAGCTCTTTTTCTCATGGCTCCTTACATACTGTGTCGTGCACATTCAGACATCTGGTCATACACGAACGCTGGGCATTGAGTACTACGCACCTACAGGGCTATTGCGTATCTTTTTAAATGTCAGTGGCTATCATAGTGTCCAACGATTAACTGTCAAATGGTTCCATTTTGTACCAAACCATAACCATTTGACAGTTAATCGATGGACACTATGATAGCCACTGACATTTAAAAAGATACGCTATAACTCTGCTGACCGTTCTGATGAACACCACCAATAAGATCATTGTATGCCCTTATAAGGTATAATTATACCATTTACATCTATCTTGTAAATACCGTAAGTCACTTTTTTCAATCTTCATCTCATTTTCACCGTTGTTAAACTATTAAATTACAATAATAAAAAGCCTGGTCGTAATTTATTTATGAAAGTAAAGAAAGAGCTCGTCTTCAATTAAATACTTGGGTACTATACGTGATGTTAGCAGACAAAGGTGAATCCAGGATTTTTTTCTGGGGGGGCACATGTAGTCTAGTCTTTTTGGTTAAATGTTTTTCTCCGCCTCCAAAAAATATAAATTTTGCAAGCGGCTCTACATTTTTTTCAAAAAAATACCTACACGCTATTCCGAATCGAATGACACCTCGCTCATATTTTCGGAAGCGAAGAAAAGAGATTAAACCTAAAATCACTTGTTGACTAGACTACATGTGCGCCAGAAAAAATCATATTCCAGCCAGAAACGCGCAAGAGTTTCACTCATGTTCTTTCTGTCATTTTATTCACATATTTTAACAATTCTCATAATCTGATTTCGCTATAAGTATGTATACTTACTTACTGTGGTGAAAACTCCCTAACCTTTGGGGGGAGGGGGACACGTGCCCTGTGCCCCCCTGGATCCGCCCTTGTAAGCTGAAGCCTTTGCTTATTACAGCTGCAATAGCTCTTGAAAAACGTCTACCTGAGACGTGCTCCGTCATTTATTGCATTTCATCCATCACAGACAAAAAAAAGTCTCATATAGGCCGGTAATGAAACCGGTAATACGTGAGGGCAGAAAAATGTGTGAACGTTTTATTTTAGTATAATTATACATTGTTGAAAGAGGAGAAAGTCTGAAAGTAGAGCCGGTGACTGAAAAATTTTGTAGTAATAGGTTGTCGTGGTATGGACATGAGAAAACGTCGTGAGGAAAGTTAGAAGGATGAACCAGAGGAATGTTCCCTAAAGGAATTTATGATGCTCGATAATGTAAAAACCGTAATGAATATTTTTAACATAGCATAACATCACACTTCTAATCCTCGAAGGGTTGCTAGAGGAATACATAATAGTGCACCAACATTTTGCCAGTTCAGTTTAAATGAGCATATTAGAATAATAATAATACGTAAAGAATATCACCATCCCATATCTTCCCGGTGTCGTAAGAGGCGACTAAGGGACTTACCAGAGAATGGGCAGCAGCGCTCTCTGTTATTTTGTAACAACCATACTGCGATCGCCAACCCACCTGCCAAGTGTGGCGATTATGGCAAATCCTTCCCTTCTGGGGGAGGCCTATATCCAGCAGTGACCGTCTTATGACTGAAATGATGATGAGCATATTTCCATCAACCGGGCACAAATGTAGATTCCGAAACTGCTACTGAGTATACTACGAATAATTATATTAATACCCGAAATTGAAAAGCAAGCATTAAGGGTAATATGAAGTAATATAGAAGACCACTCTCTCGGTATATCCACCGCTGGACTCCAATATACCGGGTTGATTGAAACATAACATTGACACAAAATATTTTACCTTTTTTACCGATATCTTCGATCTTTTCAAACCGACCCATGGGAAGGTATGTTTTTTTATAATTAAATATATCTTCTGTTACGGAAACCGTCGCGTTGTGACAGCTGTCAATTTTCACATGAGTGATTGTTTTCGATGTGATGAGAGTGACATTTGGTTTGCCATGTTTGTCTTTTTGCTTTAGAAGTACCTACAGTCATTTTTCGTTCAAAAAGCATTAACTTAACTAAAATGCAACCTAATTCTACTGTAAATAAGTATCATTATAATTTTGACAAGGTTTTACCGGCTGCCTTTTGCTATATTTGAAAAATTGGTTGATTTAATCAAAAGATATTTTAAAATTCTAAAATACATTAGCACCTAGCCATTTCAATTTTTTTTCAAAATCCAACTATTTGTTACTAACTTTTACAACAAAACAGTTGATTCTAGAATCTAGAATTCTAGTACGCATTGAAATAAGTAAGATTTTGCTAGTTACTTTTCTAATGAAAACGTAACCAATATAATATTATCCTACAATAACTACAAAATATTCAGTACAAGTCGGCAACATAAAAAAACCAGACACATTTGCAACTCCCTAAAAATTAATTAACCCAAAAACGTTTACCACACCAAAAGTTAACCCATTATTATCGATATCGATGTAACCCATGTCCCATCCCTACTTGTTCTAATTAGTGACGTGACGGGTAGGTAGTAATGAAATTTTGAACACTGGCTACCCAAGGGACATCGCCTGAAGTTTGCTCGTGAAATGGTTTGTTTATTGATATTTATAGGGTGGTCTCTTTTTGGTTTATGATGTTATAAGGGGTGTGTGAAAATTGGTTAGAGGGAGGATGGTTTGGGAAGACTTGGGGGTTTATAATAAGGTGAAGTTAAGATGTGTGGAAAAATATGAATATGCTGGGCTGACGAAATATTAATTAGGTCGATTTTGTTGAATTTTTAAGGGAGGTATCTGTAGATTAAACAGGGTTACGGTAACTCGATGTATTTCTTGCAGGATGTAATAGAAAGGTTAAAATCTAGTAAATGCACCCACTAAATATTCTACCTAAGGTCAGTAGGTAGTTTTTGTATAGAACTTAGATTTTCGGTAGTCAGAAGACTGTATTCTAAAGGTCAGATTGGAGGTCACTACATGTCGAAACGGTTATGGCAGCATAAAAACTATGATACTAGGTACTAACAACACTAAAAAAAAAAGTTTAACTGGAAGCCGACCCCAACATAGTTCGGAAAAGACAGACCAGATGAAATTGATCAGATATTCTTCGAAAACTTTCAAACACAAACATATTTAGCATAAAGTTTTTGCAGAAATTCTGTTGCTTATAAAATAAAGTTTTGTTTTTCAGTAAACCCTGTGTAGTTATAGTTTAGAAATAAACAAAAATAACCTTGTTCCTTGTTCCCTTTCGTACCCGGACAGCAATCTGAAACAAAAGAAAGCATTATGTATTTCATGTACTACAATCATGCTCATGCATGGCCTTGGGCTCGAATCCTGGGCCGGGCAAAGTTTTTCTATACCCCGTGAAATCGAAATCGTTGTTTTCCCGCAGCGAAATGGTTTTGTCTTGGTAATACAATCGTTTTATTAACAAATGAAATATTAGAAACTAAAAATGGCAAATTAACCATTGTGAAAAACAAAACTCGAAAGCTACCACGAATCAATAGTAGGTACCTCCCGATACCTACGCTAGGCGCAAGCCGGGTGCCTACCAGCCGCGCGGCCATTGACCCGCGTACTTTTCAATCAGTTGATAACTTATTCTTGATAATAATAAGCTTTAACCCTACAAGTTATTCAAATTTTCCCTTCATAATTTTACGTGTGAGTCGAGTACTACCTACAAGTTACGTTTAGTGTTACTATTGATTCTCACGTTTTCGAGTTGATGAATATTTTTTTTAATTATTTTAAAACAAAAACATCCTTATTTTTACTTTTACTCCATGCCTCGAAAGTACTCCTTATGGCAAGTTGTTCAGCTGCAGCGGCGGAAAAACCACTATTTAAATTTCACGGTGTATACTAATAAGAGAACAAATTTGTATTTTTGTATATGACGACTAAACTTAAAAACTACTAGACCGATTTGAAAATTTCTTTCACCGTTGGGAAGCTACACTATCCCCGGGTGACATGGGCAATTTTTTTATCCCTGTATTCCTACAGGAACAGGTACTACGCGGGTGAAACCGCGTGACGTTCGCTAGTATCCTAAGATTCTGTTGATAGCCGGCTAGCTCCAAGCGGAGCTATCAAGCTGAAATTATCAAAATCAGGCCGAGAGAAAAGGGATTTTGACCGACGTATAATAAAGTGTGGTCGTGATAAACGGAATGTCATCACTGTGCACCAGCGCTGTGCTGTGGGTCCCCATAGCACAGCATCATGCTGAGCTGTTAATTTTTCTTTTATTATTCTGTCTTGTATTTATCATCATCATCATCATCAGCCTATAATGTTCCCACTGCAGGGACTCAGGCCTCCTCTCTAGGAGAGGGATGGGCACATCCACAACGCGGGCCCAGTGCGGGTTGGTAGATGTCACATGTCTTCGATTTTTTTGATTCTAAGACATTCCGGTTTCCTCACGATGTTTTCCTACACCGTTTGGAAACCAGCGGTGACGAAATAAATTACACAAAGTAATGCGCCTGTCTGGGTTCGAACCTACGGGGCCGCCACCACTTAACCACCGCTGCTGTTTTTTTTTGGTCTCTTTGTAAGCACGTCATGCATCTGCTACTCATCATCATCTGCCTAGCCTTTTCCCAACTATGTTGGGGTCGGTTTCCAGTCTAACCGGATGTAGCTGAATACCAGTATTTTACATGGAGCGACTGCCTATCTGACCTCCACAACCCAGTTAATACTAGGTAATACGATACCCTTTGGCAAGACTGGTTGTCAGACTTTCAGGTTACTGACTACCTGTAACGACTGCCAAAGATCTATATATGGCAGCCGGGACCAACAGCTTAACGTGCTTTCCGAGGCACGGAGGAAACTCGGTATGTCGGGCGGTCACCCATCCACAGACCGACCTAGGCAAGCACAGCTTTACCTAAAGATCGACCCGAGTGGCAGTTCTTATTAAGCCACGAGCTCCATCTGCTACTCATATATTTTTTAATTTCCAACACTAATCGATGCCACATTTGGTCCCTGTATTTTGCTCCAATTGATTTTACCAACTCCAAGTTTTCTCAACCACAAAAAGTTTTATAATATTATAGCATTCCGAACAAGCCATAGCTATTAAGCTAACTCGAGGTTAAAACCGCAACAACAGCCCAACCAAACTCCAAGCTACAAGAGCCCAGGTAAGCACAAGCCGGGTATAAACACAAACCGGGTATCCATTCGATCACAACCAACTAAAATAAGGGTACAAGAATCTTTTTAACAAGGTATATCGGGTGTCCGAGAATAGGAGCTCCCACCCTACTTTCAGGGACCGCTCACATAAATTTCTTTAGGGTGGAGGGCCCAACTCTCGACCTTAGTTTGCAATTATGAAAAGGGATTAGTTTGAAGTTTTGTTACCGTCAAATTTTGAGGTGGACATAGTTTTACGAAAGAATGTGTTAATGTTTTGGGTGTTGTGTTTTACTTGCGTAGTTTTGTTTCAAAGACTAGTTGTTTAACGTTGGTTTGTTTGCATGTGAGGTTTAAAACTCTGGTTAGGGGTGAAATATGTTCTGATCCTGTTTTAAGTTCCGGTTAATAGTCATGAATAATGAAAATCCTACTTCCTACAATCCTACTAATACTATAAACGCGAAAGTTTGTAAGTAAGGATGTTTGTTACTCTTTCACGCAAAAACTACTGAACGAATTTGGATAAAATTTGGTACACAGATAGTTTATAACCTGGATTAACACATAGGATAGTTTTTATCTCGATTTTATCTTCCCGTGAGATAATTTTTGAGTTGTAGCGGGCGAAGCCGCTGGCAACGCCTAGTATATTATAATTACAACGAATAACTTTCAACAGTGATGTTCTTCTATTGTATTAATTAACGTTATTAACAGCGATAGCCTACTGCCTATACATCTAAAATTCCAAAGCAAAACCTCTTATTTTCCGGATTCATGAGCGTATTATGTAATTATTACTTGCGACGCTGAAAAAAAAACATCGTGAACAAACCAGTATGATTGAAAGGCGATAGAGACACCAAGTTAGGCTCTTTATACAATTTCACACGTTATAGAAAAAAAAAGAATTACCGTTTTACATTGTCACTAACATAGTATTTTGAAAAAAAGAAAGAAAGAAATATATTTTTCTTTCTTTCTTTGTTTTTTTTTGTCTTTTATAAAAGGAGAGAAACCGGTTTTAGGGATCCGTACCTCGAAAGGAAAAAACGGGACCCTTATAGGATAACTTTGTTGTCCGTCCGTCCGTCTGTCTGTCTGTCAAGACACTTTTTCTCAGGAATGCGTAAAGGTATCAAGCTGAAATTTATATCAAATACTCAAATCTACTGTCCCTTAAAGCTGTGATAAAATCAAACTTCTAAGCAAACCCAATCGAATGGTACAGCCGTTTATGCCACAAGTTTCTGCAAATTTTCGACCCTTGCAGGAGTCAAAACGTACAGGGTACTTCCCGTGAACTCAGAATCTTGAAATTTGGTACGAAGCAACGTCTTATAGCACAGATAAAGGAAAAATTGCGTAAACTGTAAATTTTTACTTACATCATAAATAAAAATATTTTTAGTACGGAGCTCTCGGTGCGCAAGTCCGACTTGCACTTGGCCGTTTTTTATATAGGAATAGCTGTCAGACTGTATACAAATATTAGGGTTCAATTAGGGAAACGCGACACAGCGGCTGAACGCTACACTCCGTACACATTCGGATGCCGGTCGCATCGATTCGGTGTCTGTGGAACACGACTCTTTATTGCATTCGATTTTCAATACATTTGGTATCTGTGGAACATGGCTCAGTGTTTTATTAGATTTTGACGAACTTATACCCTTACCATGGATTCTAAGGAAGCTGCAATGCTGGTTGCTTTATTGAAATTTCCCCTTAAAATGCGCGATTTCCGATACTGTGTCCGGACGCAGGAAGTCGCAAAATCGCGGTGCAGCATCGATGTAAAATCTATAAACGCGCGATTTTAATACTGCAATGAAACGCAGCGTCCGCGCCCGCCGCACGGAACCGATCAATGTGGCGACACTGGGAGAGGCCAATGTCCAGCAGTGGACGTCTTTTGGATGAAATGATGATGATGATCTGATGATGAATGGAACCTAGAGAGTCGGCAAAACGCGACCTACATACAGTCACAAAACTTTTTTTTAAATATTTTAACTTTCTTTCAACAAATTGGTAAAATTAAAGCCCTTTTTTTTGGCGGGTGGAAAATCATCAAAATTAACCCCTCCCGCTCTTGGACAGAGCGAAAGGGAGTGTCAGTCTTCTACGGACTAAAAACCACCCATGTTCCTTCTTAGCCCTTCATGTCGAGTCCACGGTATCGCTTGCGAACAACCCGCAGCCCCGACGGGAAAATTAAAGCCCTCGTGTTCTCTCCGAGTTTGCTGAGCCCTTACAGGGTTCATTTATGTAACTAGCATGAAGCCCTTTGTAATATATTTTATACAATATTGAATCGATATAAATAAACAAATAATTTAAAAAATTAAAAAACACGCCTGCCATGACAAAAAGTAAACTAAAAAATAAAAAACAAGTCAAAGGAATTCAGCGATGAATGGGAGCAAGGTCCCGTAAATGTATTCGAAAATGGAAAACTGAAATCTAAAACTTTTATTGCAGTCGGGGAACAGTTCGGTGGAACAATTCTTTACAGGTCCCCCGACTGCAATAAAAGTTTTAGATTTCAGTTTTCCATTTTCGAATACATTTACGGGACCTTGCTCCCATTCATCGCTGAATTCCTTTGACTTGTTTTTTATTTTTTAGTTTACTTTTTGTCATGGCAGGCGTGTTTTTTAATTTTTTAAATTATTTGTTTTTTATTTCATATCTTTTAGTGATATATCGATATTTTTTCGCCATGTTTCTAGTAAATTGATTCACACATACTGACTTTTCATACAAACTTAAAAACCATTTAGGTGCCGTCGTGGATGGATTTGGGAGTTGTAACCTAGCCAGTTTTATTTGTTTCATTACAGAGAATCTATTGATATGTAGCTTATTCGTATCGAATCCCGGGTTTAAAATGTCACCATATCATTTGTTAAGTAGTATTACTAGAAAACACTAGATATTGAATACTACTGTGGTATATTTTTGTAATCTACTTAATAAGTTGTAGACGATGATTATATTTTTAATTGAAATTTCAATAAAAACAAATTAAAAGTTCTTTTTATTTCTAAACCATGGCCACCCTATTACGTTTTTTGACATTTTCTCTATGTTACCCGGGATGACGTAACAAATCTAACGATACCACATACATCAAAATCGGTTCAGGCGTTTAGAAGTTATGGTGGAATAAAGAAACTCACAAACAAACATACATACATACATACATACATACATACATGAACGCTAAAAACATAACACTCTTTTTTTTGGGGCAGTCGTGTAAAAAGGCAAGTCCTGACTGACAGACTGACTCATCAACGCCCAGCCCAAACCCTTGGACCTCATCACCATCATCATCAGCCTATAATGTTCCCACTGCAGGGACTCAGGCCTCATCTCTAGGAGAGGGATGGGCTATAATCCACCACGCCGTCCCAGTGCGGGTTGGTAGATATCACATGCCTTCGAATTTTTTGGTTCTAAGACAGATACCTCACGATGTTTTCCTTCACCGTTTTGCGAGCAGAGTGTTAAAATAAAATTACACAAAGTAATGGGCCTGCCTGGGTTCAAACCCACGCCTTACTGTACGTAAGTCGGGGCCGCAACCACTAGGCCACCGCTGCTCCTGTAACAACACACTGAATTACAGGTAACCACAGTTTCAACCTCATCCAGTACATAAGCTTTAAAAATACGTTATTTGATATTAAATTTAATTACGCATACTTTTATCTGCAATCTCCGCTATTTGCCTTTTTAATAGGTTTTAATATATTTAATATATTTGACTCATATACAGGCTGTAAACGAACACTTCACGCATCCGACAACCAAGCATTTTGTACATCAAACCAAGTACCCCTACGCAAAATTTTTTGTTGGGAAATGACTTTTTTTTTTTGGGTCAAAAATCACATTTTACGGTAAAACTCAAAGTAGCACTCTTAAAACATTGTGCTAGAGGACGCTTTGAATAGTAAACGGAGGTAATTCAAGTAAAGTTAAAACCTGAAATACTAGTATTATTTTAGTATTATTATTTACAAAAACAGCTGTGAAAAATTTGGAACTTTGACCCCCAATATCTCCGCAACAAGGAGGTTCCCAGGTATGGTTTAGAACAAAAAAATGATCGCAGTGATGGGGAGAACAAATGCCCTTCGTTTGCGTTAAGGGTACTTTTACGCCCTATATGTTAAGCAAAAAGTTTAAATGTGACAGTCTCTTGTAAAAGCAAATATTCTTCTCATGTATTTATTGTAAAAATTCGCCAGCATTTTATAACAAAAACGCTAAAGCGCAAAAATAAGTTCATAGTAGTTCTCCAAAACACCTTTACATCTCAAAAAAACTAAAAAATTCCACGGAAAAAGCCCTAACTTCTAATTATAAAATAATAATGCGAAATATCTAACACACCCAGTGAAATTCTCAGTTGAATTTATGACGTTCTCTGTCCCTTTTCAGCAAGTTTGCTGTTATGGGGTTCGACCGTAATGCCGTCTCTTTCTGCCCACGCATGCGCTCTACGAATTTCTTTGTTCCTACCGGCGGCGTATAGATGTATAGTATGTATGTATGTGTGTCGGTAATGAGTTTGCATTGCGGGATAATGTTTTAAAAACGTATCTTTTGCTCTAATAATCGCGAAAGCTTCAAAGGTGTGAACTGTTTAAAGGATCTTCTCCTAAGCGTGTCGATGGCAGTCTAAATTGTGTCGGCTCAGAATTGAGCTTCTAGTTTCTGTCCATCAGTTCCTGCAGTGAACAACCATTAGGACGCACAGGACACGATAGTAAGTGCTCCATTGTTTGAAGAACAGCACCACATTTACACTCCAGTGCAGAGTTATTTATAAATCTTGATAATCTTTGAAGGATGGTATGGCTAGGAAGGTGGATGAAAGATGAGGAGTAATGGAGAAGTTTTGAAGAAGACATGCAGCGCTGACTTTAAATAAATTGGGATAATAGCAGGAGAACTATGGAGTTTCTTGACGGTTTAAACAAAAATTATCCTAATTTATTTATATTTGTACTCTACCACAGTGCTGTCCTATTTGACCCTAAGGTTGACTGGTAGAGAATGTCTTGTGGCATTAAGTCCGCCTATGTACCACGTTTGTGCATGAAGTTTAAATAAATAAATAAATAATCTGATAATAATCTATAAAAATCTCCAATACTTTCATTTCTAAGGACCACCTTTATGAGATATAACAATTCAAAAAGTTGAAAGAGTTGTAATCTAAGCACGAAGTTTATATACGTGGTGTACTTAATTATGCATATTATGACGATGACAACTCTTTCAACTTTTTGAATCGATATATCTCAAAAACGGTGGCTAATCTAATATATAAAATTCTCGTGTCACAGTTTTCGTTGCCATACTCCTCCGAAACGGCTTGACCGATTTTGATGAAATTTTTTGTGCTTATCCGGTATCTATGAGAATCGGCCAACATCTATTTTTCATACCCCTAAGTATTAAGGGTTGTCCACACCAAACATTTTTTTAGTCACCCATCAAAGTTACCGGGAACGAAGTCGCGGGCATCAGCTAGTTTATATATATAATTATCTGATCTATAATTTTGTCTCTGCAAATTTTATGATAAAACTTACCGTTTTTCTTTAAACCGCAAAAAACCCGTTTTTGTGACCTTTGACCTCGAATAAATTTTTTTCCAAGTGTCGGACTGTTTACATTTCATTTATAATGGTGTTTTGAACAATCCTACTAATTTTCACCCGGATGGGGATTATTGTAACCTTACCTCTATTTTCTGGTCTAATTTGACCGGACTAATTGGTTTGTGGTGGATCAGTAAAATACTAGTTTTCAGCTGCATCTAATTAGATTGGAAGTCGACCTCAATAGAGTTGGAGAGCAAGCTAGACAAAATGTAAGACTATTAGGTACACCTCTGCCTAGCTCTTCGGGTAGTACTATCTTTATATTATCCCTGCTTTTTGTATTGTTTTATATCTGTTATGCGTTGTATGTGTATTTTTTTTTGTATGTGTCTTTGTATGCTCGTTATGTTTCTGCGACAAATAAATATTTTTTCTTTCTTTCTTTCTTTTACAGGCGTGATATTATAATAATAATAATATTTCTTTATTTCAGATATCAGAATCCATACTTAATACTTAAAAAATTAATCACAATAACAAACTAAAAATCAATATTAAAATAAAAATCAAAATCATAATCAATATTAAAAAATTAAAATCATAATGAATATTAAAATCGGACTCAATAACAAAATTAAAATCAGTGTCAAAATTGAAATGAAAATTAAAAACACAATCAATATTAAAATTAGACTCAGAAACAAAATCAATAAATGTCAAATCATAATCAGAATTCAAATTAAAAACAAAATAAAGAATACTAATCATGTTATTCATAGACCACCTTTTTTTTTGTGGGGTGGGAAATCATCAAATAAGTCCCGCTCTGGGCAGAGCGAAAGGGAGTGTCAGACTTCTACTGACTAAAAACCATCCATGTTCCTTTTTAGTACCCTTCATATCGAGGCCGCGGTATCTCTTGCGAACAACCCGCAGCCCCGACAGGCATGCATAGACCCCTCGGTTTAGACTGCAAGCCGACCCCAACGTACAAAGTTGAGAAAAGGCCAAGCAAATGAGCATAAAAAGGCCTTAGGGGTCAAAAGGTTATATCTTAGGAATTTGGGATCAAGAAAAGGTCAATTTTTCTGCGCTGAATATACGAGTCCGCTCACACTTGGCATATTGGTTTCGTGAGGTCACGGCGAAATAATAACAGCTGAACGAGTCAATCGATTGAGGTTAAGCAACGCTTACCGAGGTCAGCCCGTGGATGGGTGGCCATTCTTTACATGCTGAGACTTTTCCGTGCACGGTGAAAGAACCTTCGTTAAATTGTGGGTCAATAATACGTGGTGAGTGGTTTTCGAGTTTGTGAAGTCATTAAATAACTCGTCCCGCTCTGAGCAGAGCGGTAGGGAGTGTCAGACTTCTACTGACTGAACCACCCATGTTCCTTCTTAGCCCTTTGTGTCGAGGCCGCGGTATCTCTTTCAAACAACCTGCAGCCCCGACGGGGTTCCAAATGACCTTGTTTTTAGTTTTTAGTCGATTTTTTTAGTTTACATAGTTACTATTTTTGTTAAGGTACGTATTCCGTTTAGTTTTGGCAATCCGTCGCTTTCCGATACGCAGTCTTTAGTACAGGATTCATTGAGTATCGATTTAATTAATATAATTACTTTCAAGCCCTGTTCACCCCACAGTTGAGCTAGCGTGATAATCAGCTAACAACATATTGTAACAGCAGTCCCTTCTAATAAAAAAACGAATAGTTTTTATGCGACATAACAACATCGCGTGATTCGAATGTTTTAGGATTGTGTTCCAGTGTGAATGCTATAATACGAGTATTATGATTTGGTGTATTATAAAATTTTGTGTGTTTTATAGTGATTGTTAATGCAAACATAAACATAATAATAATGTAATATACACAAAAAGGTAGTTACCTGACTACAAATAAAAAATTATTCTGTTTAATCCGTCTGTTAGATTATCTAAAAATATTGAATACGTGTTTTTTGTAAGTTAATAAAAATTGACGAAAATAAAACATGTCAAAGATCGTGAGTGATCGCTGGTGACGTTACTTTCTGGTATAAATGTACCAAACTCTGACGTCGCGCGACTTTTCAAAGCACTGTATCGTCTTCATTTCTTGTTTACGTGAGAAAAGAAAAAATACGTGGCCAATATTTTTTGTAAATCTATCTGACGGACTAATTAGATTTTTTTTGCCAACTACCCTATAACAATGTTTTAGCATAACACTCCTGTTATTCCCGTAGGGTTTCAGCAGAAGTGTATCTATTAGTTCACCTACATTTCGCTGTTCAAGTCACATGTAATAAAGGGCATGCATATTATTACGTTGAATAACGATAACAAAAACGAATACAGTACCCGTTGGAATTAGTTTCAACACGATTCTCTTTTTTTCGATTTTACAATAAAACATGGCTAAGAACCACTGCTAGCAGACCAGTTTTGAAATTAAAAAACTGCTTTTAAATTGGTTTACCCGTTTAAGAGCGACGGTGCCACAAAAAGACATACACACACTTTTCGCGAGGGGGTTAAAAAGGAGAATATTGTCATTTAGGAGGAACCTCCCTTTTTGATTGCAGAAAAAGATATTTACACAAAGTTCTTCATAAAGGGTGTAACGGTGTGCGTCGGTTTTCCCGAGTTCATATAACCCTAATCTATTTAAGTCGCGAGTAAATAGGCTTCTTCTGGGTAAGCTCGTTCCATCGTCGACTTCATCTTTGCCCTTAGGGTAAGATTGAGATCAAGAGCAAGCCAAACGAACAAATAAAGCGAACAAATAAAAAAAAAAAAAAAAGAACTCTTAACGCAAACGATGGACACTTGTTCTCCCCACCACTGCGATATTTTTTTTTGGTTCTAGACCATACCTGGGAGCCTCCTAGTTACGGAGATATTGGGGGTCAAAGTTCCAAATTATTCACAGCTGTTTTTGTAAATAATAGTTTTTCAGGTTATAACTTTACTTAAAATACCTCTATGAACCGTTTATATTTAAAGCACCCACTAGTACAATGTTTTAAGAGTGCTACATTGAATTTTACCGTAATATGTGATTTTTGACCCCAAAATAAAAATCGTTTCCCAGCAAAAATTTTTGCATGGGTACTTAGTTTGATGTACAGAATGCTTGGTTGACGGCTGTGTGAAGGGTTAATTTACATCCTGTATATCCCTTTCTCACAGACATAATCATCATCATCATCATTCTGTAATTTTTACTTTTATTATGATTGCTTAATTTATTAAATGTTTAATGTTTTTTTATTATTATTATAAATTTTTAAATTTTATGTTTTTTTTTTTACTTTTTGTTTTTTAATATGCTTATTTTATGGTTTTGTATTATGAGTTGCAACATTTTATTTTAGTTTGATAATTGTGCAAATTATTTTAAACCTTTTTGTGTATTAGTTTATATTTTCGAGCGTATGGCATCCGTGGGCAGCAGCTGAAAATCAGCGTCAGATGGTACACACACCCTGTCGAGGCTGCGGGTTGTTCGCAAGGGATACCGCGGCCTCGACATGAAGGGCTAAGAAGGGACATGGGTGGTTTTTAGTCAGTAGAAGTCTGACACTCCCTTTCGCTCTGCCCAAGAGCGGGAGGGGTTATTTGATGATTTCCCACCCCCCAAAAAAAAAAAAAAAGATGGTACACACACTGTGTTGCCATCTGGCTTTATGCTGAGCTGAGGCCCTTTTGGTATTATCAGCTTGTTTCTTTTGTAAAAAATAAGGTGTTTTTGTGAATAATGCCAAATAAACAAAATTTTCTTTCTTTCTTTCTTTCATCATCTTCCAGCCCTTATCCCATGTCATCTGTCAGTCGTCACGCTATCATTTATTCATTCATATCACCCCTCACACACTTCATCCATCTTTTCTTTGGTCTGCCTCTCCCTCTCCATCCATCCACATTTATATTCATCCATTGATATAAAAACTAAAGATACGGTCGTCCGAACATTTGCTCGACGCGTTCGCCATACAGAGAATCGGTGTAGTCTGCTCGTTAACGTAACCTTGTTTAAGCGGCGTGCTATTTTCGAGGTTTAAAGAACATAAATAAAGCTTTTAATAAAATTTACGACCGCACCCGAAGAGAGCCGATCGTGGACTAGTTCACTTCGGCTTAGGAAAGACCGTTTTAGGACCAAGTTCGAGGCGTCATTTTAACATGCGGTCCTCAAGTGCGGTCATATACGAGTAAGTCAATGTATTCATCACTTTTTTACATCATTTTAAGATATAATTGATCGGTTTTAACATGGTGGCTCCGCGGCAGAGCAGGACACTCCTCATCACACGCCCATACCATACCACAGATATAGCACGAGACCCGTCGGGGCTGCGGGTTGTTCGCAAGAGATACCGCGGCCTCGACATAAAGGGCTAAGAAGGAACATGGGTGGTTTTTACTCAGTAGAGGTCTGACACTCTCTTTCGCTCGCGGGAGGGGTTACTTGATGATTTCCCAATCCCAAAAAAAAAAGATAGCTCGAGAAAAAAAAATAGTATAGCCCCACACAACTCAACCGACCTTACTTATGACTTGCGTGAAAATGTATCGTAGCTAAATAACAAATACAAACAATTTTATTTCACAAACAAATGGCGCCCGTTTACTGTCGGATACGTCTCATTTCATCGATCAGCGGGGAAATTAGGTCACCCATCATTTTGCCAACCTTGAACGGGGGTGCTTAACTTTGGAAGTCAACTGCCTAGATTTTTTTCTAATTATGTTTTAGTTAGTCTACAGTGTAGCCGGATACAATTAATTATGGGTATTTTACATGGAGCGACTGAATATCTAGAACCTACACAACCCAGTTAGTACGGGGTAATACGATACCCATAGAAAGAAAGATAGAAAAGAAAGAAAAAGTATTTATTGGTCTCGCACAGAACAAGAAATCAATAATAAAAAATTAACAAAAAAAAAAAAACAAGAGGTACACTTAAAAATGAAACAGTAGGTATTAAAAATAAGTCCCGTACGAGGCCAAAAGGCCACTATCTTTGCATGGTGCTGCAATAAATACTTTTGGCACGAAGTTCCTTATCACGCGTTGTGAAAGGGGGGCTAGACGGAAAAAATTCTTACGAAAAGTTGTCACGACACTTTTTGCTATAGTAAGCTATTGTAAGCTGTGCGGCGTCGCATGTTTCTCTGTCTGTCTCTCTCTCTCTTATAGAAAGCAAGCCAGATATTTTCATTTCTACATTTCTTTTTTTTTTTTTTACATAATAAAAAATAATAACAATAACTTCGTTCCATCCGGGTGTTCCTTGACACCTCTCAAGTTTTTTCTTTCTTTCTTTCTTTCTTTCTTTTACCACCTAAATACAGTAAATTCACATAAGGGAACGAAGTTTTTGATAAAACGTTGATATCTACAGTTTTCAGTGCGCGTTTTTTGAGCTGTTTACAGCGTATATCGACTGGAGTAAAACAGACAAGACAGATTGCCACACTTTCGGGCCACTGACTTACTTACTTACTCTTTGTAACATTACCTATCTCCCAGTAAAAGTGCCATCAAAATCAGTTCTGCTGTTTTCGATGATTAGGCGGAATAAACAAACAGACGTAGGTACATAAAAAAACACTACCTACATCACTACATAGTATAAAACAAAGTCGCTGTCTGTCCGTCCCTATGTATGCTTAAATCTTTAAAACTACGCAACGGATTTTGAAGCGGTTTTTTTAATACTATAGATAGATATAATTTGACCTACATCCAGGCGGGCGAAGCCGCGGGCATCAGCTAGTTTATTATAAAACAAAGCCCTGCGCCGCGTCTGTCTGTCTGTTTGCGATTAACCCAAAAACTACTACACTGATTTTTATGTTGTTTTCACCATTGGATAGAGTGGTTCTTGAGGAAGGTTTCAGTATATAATTTGACCGACATCCACGCGGTTTAACCAGCGGGCATCAGCTAGTTAAATTAAGAAAGAAGTTTTTTTTATTATAATAATCGCGTACTTTCGTATGCATTACGTAAAAAAGCTGTTATTTTAAAATTACAAACAGACACTTCAATTTATTTGAAGAGATGTATAGATATACTTTTTTTTTTGAGTTTGGCAAATCATCAAATGACTCCTCCCGTTCTGGGCAGAGCGGTAGAGTGTCAGACTTCAACGGACAAAAAACCACCCATGTTCCTTCTTAGCCCGTTGTGTCGAGGCCGCGGTATCTCTTTCGAACAACCCGCGGCCTCGACGGGATGTATGTATAGATAAACTACGATACGGCGGACCAATTCAAATCAAATCAAAAGTCATTTATTCAAACTAGACTGATAATCAGCACTTTTCGAACGTCAAAATTTACCTTACTTATTTACAAGTGACAGTCCCCCAAAACGCCCACCTTTCGACACTTCCTAGTGTTTTTGCTGGAAAGAAGAAGTGGCGGAACCAACTCCCCAGCAACACATCTGTCTGTTTGGTTAGAAGAACCAGACTCGATACAATAGTAAGGTGTAAGTTAATATTACGATTAATTACCGAACAACACCCGAACAAAGCCACGGACATAAGCTAGTAACCTATATTTTTGAATATTCCATCAACATTAAAGCTGGTGAATATAATTTGATCGCTCAGGTGTCCATTCCAACTTAATCAGCTTACGGAGAATTGACTGTAAAATCGATCAAAAGATTCGTTGGATGCGAAACTGAATAAAACCGTTTTCAAAGGGATCAGTATTTTGCTAGCTAGCCTTTTCACAGAACTACGTTGGGGTCGGCTTCCAGTTTCACCTGCACGCGTAGTATGGCGATTCTATCTCTATTCTACCAAGAATAGACAAAGCTTTTTCCATACAATTTGACATTAAATTTTGCTACAATCTGTCATTTTGTCGATTCTTCCGTCGACAAAACTCGTTTCTACGGTAGTCATGGTACGCGTGCTGGTGCAGCTGCGGAAACGTGGTTATGTCAGTTACTGAGAAATTCGTAATAGACATGACCGGATAGCACTTTAGCTGTTCTTTTTTTTTTGGCGGGTGTAAAATCATCAAATAACCCCTCCCACTCTTGGGCAGAGCAGTGTCAGCCTTCTACTAAAATCAAAATCAAAAGTCATTTATTCAAACAAGGCTGATAATCAGCACTTTTCGAACGTCAAAATTTACTTTACTTATTTACAAGTGACAGTCCCCCAAAACCCCACCCTTCGACACTTGCTACCTACACTTACTACCTACTGACTAAAAACCACCCATGTTCCTTCTTAGCCCTTCATATCGAGGCCGCGGTATCTCTTGCGAACAACCCGCAGCCTCGACGGGGCTTTAGCTGTCCTGGGATTCGAACTATAAACCACATGCTCAGTAGTTGCGCTTGTGACCACAAAACCAATAAGATTTTTATGCTCTGATCACCTAATGCAAACGATACTGATATCATCATCTTCACCATCATCATCTGCCTAACCTTTTCCCAACTATGTTGGGGTCAGCTTCCATTCTAACCGGATGCAGCTGAATACCAGTATTTTACATGGAGCGACTGCCTGTCTGACCTCCACAACCCAGTTAATACTACGTAATACAATACTCTTTGGTAAGACTGGATGTCAGAATTTCAGGTCACTGACTACCTGTAACGACTGCCAAAGATCTATATATGGCAGCCGGGACCAATAGCTTAACGTGCTTTCCGAGGCACGGAGGAAACTCGGTATGTATTTATCTATGGGCCTGGATGCCTGAAAATAAATTGATTATTATTATTGTTTAACATATTCTGAGGGAAATGACTATTCGGGACCAAATCCAGACTACGTGGTTCATCATCATCATTTCAGCCGAAAGACGTCCACTGCTGGACATAGGCCTCCCCTAAGTGTCGCTTAGGGCGAGCCGTTCGTTTAATTAAACGAACGGCTCGCCAGCACGTTTTATAGTTTTTTATTAGTTTACTTCATCATTCATCATTTCAGCCAAAAGACGTCCACTGCTGGACATAGGCCTCCCACAGAAGGGGGGGATTTGCCATAATCGCCACGCTTGGCAGGCGGGTTGGCGATCGCAGCATGGTTGTTACGATGGCACAGAGAACGCTGCTGCCCATTCTCTGGTAAGTCCCTTAGTCGCGTCTTACGACACCCACGGGAAGATATGGGATGGTGCTTTTCTTTACGTCCGACACCATACGGAACTAAAGGAGTTAGTTTATTTAATAGTGTTGTGTTGTGTTGTGTTGTAGTGTTTTGTTGTGTTGTGTGTGTTGTGTTGTTGTGTTTTGTGTGTGTGTTGTGTTGTATTTCGCGTTGTGAAAGGGGGCTAGACGGAAAAAATTCTTACGAAAAGTTGTCACGACACTTTTTGCTATAGTAAGCTATTGTAAGCTGTGCGGCGTCGCATGTTTCTCTGTCTGTCTCTCTCTCTCTTATAGAAAGCAAGCCAGATATTTTAATTTCTACATTTCTTCTTTTTTTTTTTTTTCTTGTATGTCTCTTTGTATGCTCGTTATGTTTCTGCGACAAATAAATTTTTTTTTTTTCATTTTATTTTCTTTACATAGTTAGTTTACTCTATTAAATTCTGTATCCTTGTAGTAACATACCAATTTTCATACTTGGGAATCGAACCTAGGACAGCAATCATTTTTGCGACCACTAGACCACCGAGGCAGTCAGAAAAAAAGTTAGTTTTAACTTATTTTTCACTGGTTATTTGATAAAGGAGTAAATTGGTTAATTGCGTGTTCACAACACATTATTTTTGGGTTCCGTACGTAATAAGTTAAACGTAACTGTTTTTCTTCAACGTTCATAATAACTCAGTTTTTATGAAAAAATAAGGTGACATTTATTCAGGTTTCCGCGTTTTCTGTTGTACAAAAGTTGTTTTCATGTTATTTTTACGTTGTAAGCATAAGTATTTCTTGTATGTATTTACTTATTATAATTTTGTTGAACAATGAAGTTGAGGAGTATAAGAGTAGAGGAAGGCCAAAGAATGAAATGGCTTCACTTGAATGAATGAATGAATGATTTAAAAAAAAATAAAAATACTTAAAAAGGTCTTAAAACTAAATACATTGCCCATTACATTACTTATGTTTAACTCTCTACCAAAGTTTATAACTGATCTTCCTTACAGGAAATTCTGCAAAGTCCTGAAAAAATGGCTTATTTCACGTAGTTTTTATTCCGTAGCAGACTTTTTAAAACTATCTTACTGTAAATCTGTGGTGTATGTTGTACATGTATCTACGAGTATGTATAGCACGCGGCGCACGGCTCGGCGCGCGCGCCTCTCGTCAGTAATAAACCAGCTTGTACACAACCTAGTCGTTTGATTGCTTCCCAAATATATCATTTGGCGACGAGAATCGTTTACCCACGTGTGTCACATATAAGAAATGAGTTTTATTGGTGCATTAAACGTATTTGACCATCGGAATCACGAGTGGCAGATATTTCATGGCAAATTGAAACAATACATGAAGCTCAATAAAATAACAGGGGGTGACAAGGCGTCCCTTTTACTCACACATTTGTCAGACGAAACATATCGTCTGGCAAGAAATCTGGTCCATCCAAAGGAGCTGGACACAGTATCCTTTGAAGAAATAGTGCTGAAGCTCAGCGGTCATTTCAAACCCAAAAGGTCGACTTTCGTAGACAGAGCCAAGTTTTATGACGCGGTAATATCCGAAGGCGAAAGTATCGAAGACTGGGCGGCGCGTTTGAGAGGACTCGCTGTATATTGCGAATTCGGCGAGGAGTTATTGGACACTTTGCTACGAGACAAGTTCATTTTAGGCCTAAGAGAAGGGCGTGAACGGGACCGTCTATTTGAGAAGGATTCAGCAACGTTATCCTTTGCAAAAGCGGTAGAAGTGGCTCAGCAGGCGGCATGCGCACGTGGAGCTCGCACCCACGTGATGGTGGGTGGCGGGCCAGGAACGGCGGCTGTGAAGGAAGAACCTGTCTACAGGGTTGGGCAGACTCGCGAACGGCGAGATTCATCAGCGGCTACTACTTCGAGTGCACGTGGCTCCGCTAACAGTGTGCGTTGTTCAGTGTGTGGTTATAAAAATCACGAATCAGTGAAGTGCCGGTTTAAAAATTATACTTGCCAAAAATGTGGTGAGAAAGGACATTTAAAAAAAATGTGTAAAGCTGACAGTGAAAAATCAAAATTGCATCATCTAGTTAGTGATGAACAGTCTCACAAATGTGAAGAATGCGACTTGTTCAATATGCGGTATGTCAATAATGATCCAATTATTATTTCAATAGAAATAAATAAATTAAAATTCAGTATGGAATTAGATTCTGGTTCAGGTACTAGTGTAATTTCAGAAAAGTTATATCAACAACATTTTAAAAATTATAATTTAAGTAAAACAGATTTAAGAATGTGTTTATATAATGGGCATAAAATTGTTCCTATAGGCTATTTCATTTGTGCAGTTTCATATTTAAACACGTGCCAGAACATTAAGTTTTATGTAATACAACATGGCGGCCCACCATTACTAGGCCGAGATTTCATGACTAAGTTTAAAATATATTTTTCTTCAACTTATGTAAATAAAATCAATGTTGATAATCAATGTACAGGGGAGGTGCAGCAGCTGTTAAATGAGTTTCCTGACCTTTGGAAGGCCGAACTAGGATGTTTTAATAAGTTCGAAATAGATTTTCAGCTCAAAGAGGGGGCGAGGCCTATATTTTTTAAGCCACGTTCTATTCCTTTTGCCCTTAAAAATAAAGTAGAAGATGAATTAGTCAGGCTTGTAAACTTAGGTATTTTAGTTCCCGTAAACTTTTCTGAATACGCGACACCGATTGTTCCAGTATTAAAAGCCAATGGACAAGTAAAAATAGCTGGAGATTTTTCTTGTACACTGAATAAAATTCTAAAAATTGATAAATATCCATTACCGCGCATAGAGGAAGTTTTTGCCAAAATTGGGGGAGGGGTGCAGTATTCAAAATTGGATTTAAGTAATGCTTATAATCAATTCAGATTGTGTAGTTCGTCACAGGATCTCACTACAATAAATACTCCTAAAGGACTATTTAAATATACCCGCCTAGTTTACGGTCTTGCTAATGCGCCAGCCATTTTTCAACGAGCTATGGAAACGTTATTATCGGGTATAGAGGGCGTAACTTGTTGGTTAGATGACGTCTGTTGTACTGCTCCCACTCGTGAATTGCATTTGTGTAGGATTAGGGAAATACTGAAAAGGATGCAGGATGCGGGATTACGACTGCAAAAGGATAAGTGTGCCTTTTTCCAGGACAGTGTCACGTACCTTGGGTACGTAATAGATAAAAATGGGCTTAGGACGTGTCCCAAAAAGGTAGATGCGATTTTAAAAGCGCCGTGTCCAACAAATGTCCTTGAAACCAAAAGGTTCTTGGGCATTGTTAATTATTATCGTAATTTCGTTCCGAACGCTTCTTCGTTATTACACCCGTTACACACATTACTGCGTGCAGATGTAACATGGCATTGGGGTGAAAGTCAGCAAAATGCGTTTGACAAAGTAAAGGAAGAGTTGGCCTCTGACCGGCTGTTGGCACATTTTGACCCATCAGTACCGTTGGTACTTACTGTGGACGCAGGGCCGTCGGGTTTAGGTGCGGTTCTTTCTCACGTGGACAATAAGGGCAGCGAGCGTCCAATTGCGTTTGCTTCTAGGTCGTTATCAGTTAGCGAGAAGGTATATAGCCAGATTCAAAAAGAGGCAACGGCAATCATATTTGGTGTTAAACATTTTCACCAGTATCTTTACGGTAGGCAGGAGCCTTTCATTCTCAAAACAGACCACAGACCCCTTCTATCCATATTTGGAAAGAAAAATGGCGTTTCCGTTACGGCGGCGTTAAGACTACAACGATACGCAATTATATTATCCGCATATAACTATGTAGTACAATATATTACTGCTAAAAATAATTTAGTAGCAGATTATTTTTCTAGAGCGCCGTTACCTCAGTCACAAAACGTCTGTAAAGGGGAAGATGGAAACATAGATCATATTCCATTTCTATTTCTTGATGGCGCTACGAAACCGGTTTCATTTGATGATATCAAGCAAGCCACTAAACTCGATACAGTGTTAGTTACCGTGGTAAAGTATATGAGTCATGGTTGGCCTCGTAAAATAACATGTCAATCCGTACTGCCATATTTTTACTGTAAAACTGATTTGGAAATGAATAATGGGTGTCTGTTTAGAGGGCATAGAATAATAATTCCAAAGATTTACAGAGACAGAATGTTACAAGAATTACATTCGGCTCATTTTGGCATTGTAAAAACCAAAAGTGCAGCCCGCAGTAGAATGTGGTGGCCGGGTATAGATAAAGCCATTGAGCGGTGGATAGGTGAATGTAACGAGTGCTCGCGAGTTCGGAACGCACCGCCCCGCGCCGTCCCCGCGCCTTGGCCTCACCCGTCTCAGCCGTGGTATCGTATCCACATAGATTACATGAGTTTAGGCCAGACTGTTTATTTGGTTGTGATTGACGCGTTTAGTAAATGGCTAGAATGTATTTATATGAATAGCGGTACCTCCACAAATGCATTGATTATGAAATTGAAAGGCATATTTTCAACATTTGGTGTACCAAACGTTATAGTATCTGATAATGATGCAAAAATTAGGTCCACAGAGTTTCACCAGTTTTGTATTAATAACGGTATTAAGCATTTAACTTCCCCTGTTTATCATCCTGCTAGTAACGGTCAAGCGGAAAACTCGGTAAAAACTTGTAAAAAAATGTTAAAATGTATTATAGATAACAAAAGTATCTCACAGCGTGAATTACACGAGAAATTACTGAGTTTTTTGTTTGGATATCGTAACACCGCACATTGTTCTACAGGGATTACGCCAGCTATGTTAATGTTTGGCAGAAATTTACGGTCTAGGCTAGATGTGATTTTACCATGTAAAAATGAAAATATTAGTAACGATAACGCAAAATTAAAATCAAGCAGGAATTTCCAGGTGGGGGAAGTTATATGGTGTAAGTGGTTTTCAGGAAGGAAAGCGCAATGGGAACTAGGAAAAATAATAAGAAAATTAGGTATAAGAGTTTTTGATGTTTATATTGAAAAATTTAATACTGTATGTAAAAGACATCTCGATCAAATATGTAAACAAAAAGGAAACGTAAATACTACGGATCAACGGACGAAAGGATCTACGGATAATTATTGTGACGAATACGTGCCAGCTGAGACTTCAGATTGCACGGAGTCCCAGCAGCAGACAACGTTAAGTTTGCCAACTGATGAGTCATCAGCCGCACCAGCATGCCCACCATCACCCTCACAGTCAGATATTGACCTCCAAGGTGGAACTTACATCCCTACAGAGGGAAATATTGAAATTCTAGATGAACGGGTAGAAGAGGGGTTGGATGTTGTTGCGGGGGATGGGTTAAAGGAAACTGGAAGTACCGAGCCCGAACGATCTTCTGATGCGGTATCTGGTTGTGATAAACAAACGGAACCGGCTAGTGGGACGTCCGGACTCGGTCGTTCCGTTAGGGAAAGGAAGGAAGTGTGTTATAAAAAGTTCTTTTAAGTTTACCCTAATGTATGTATTATCTATTGTTCTAGAGTATTAAACGAGTAATGGTGGAGGAATGTGGTGTATGTTGTACATGTATCTACGAGTATGTATAGCACGCGGCGCACGGCTCGGCGCGCGCGCCTCTCGTCAGTAATAAACCAGCTTGTACACAACCTAGTCGTTTGATTGCTTCCCAAATATATCAAAATCATACCATTACCGGAATGCATTATCAAGTTAGGTACCTTAATTATAATTATAGGATTTTGTATTTATAAATAATGTATTTTAAATATTTAATATTTTGTTATCTTTATTATGTTTTTCTCTGTGTTTATGTTGTTACGGGGCCAACCTGCAAGCTCAGCACATCGCACCGAGAAAGCGACCGTTCGTATTACGACACCGCGCTTCAGACGTCACCGACTATTGTCATCGCCTTTTCTTTACCTAACTTCGGTGGGAACGGACACTGATATATTAAACCTAATTCATAAGAAATCAATTTTATAATTTTTATCTTTAATTTGCGAATCTTCGAAATATAATTCGTAACCTAAAAAGGACTTATTCATTGAAGAGTTTCCCGACACGCCCCCACACATATCTATGTTAAAAATGTCTTTGTTGTTTATTTTCTATTGTTTAACAGCAACATTTATTTTCAGCCGAGTTAAACATAAACTTAGAAACGCACTTAGTTTTATCTAATTTAATGCCTGTTTCACAGTTACTGTGTTTTGAACATAATCATTAATGTCTGCATGCCAACTTAATGGCGTAATGTGTCATTGCTACATAATTATTATTTTACCATCTTTTGTACCACATTTGTTGCAAATAAATAATTTTGACTTTGACTTTGAAAAGGAGGTGTCTCATGAGAGGATGAGAAACAGAGAAGTATGGAAGAAGAAGACATGCTGCGCCGACAACAAATGAATTGATATAAGGGCAAGAGAATGATAATGATTTTGTTGAACAATGAAAACGAATTGAAATTGAATTGCAACACCTTAATATGGACTGGTAAATGCCCAAGGCAAACACCGCCTTTAAGTTTAAGTTTTAACAAATAAATACATACACTACTTTTGTAGAAGTCGGTTAGAAAATTAAACATTGTTTTTACTGAAATAATATAAAAACGTTGGTACAGTCAGCATTAGAACTAGATAAACACTTCTCAAAGTTTCAAAGCAGATTTTTTAATAAAATCTTGTTAGTCTCGTTACCAACAAGTTTTTGAAGAGCAAGGAGTATTTTTAACCGACTTCAAAAAAGGAAGAGGTTCTCTATTCGTGTGTTTGTATTTTTTTTTGTATGTCCGCGCATATCTCCGTCAATTGTGAACCGATTTTCAAAATTATTTTTGTGTTCAAAAGAGTATACTCCCGAGGTGGTTCCATTATCACCAAGTCAGGTTCTGATGATGGGATCCCTGAGAAATCGAGGGCAACCCTCATGTTTTATAGGCACGTATTACGTTTTTCGTGCTTTTTATAAAGCTTTTCAAGTATTTGCATCTAGCAGTCATCACTTCGTGTTGATGAGCTGATTATGGAAGGTACTACTCCTCAATGATAAGGAGTTGAAAGCAATAATAAGGGAATCTTGAAGGTTAAGGGTTAGGTTTCTTGGTTGAATTTTAAATGCATAGTAAATATTTGTATAGGATATTACCACTAAAAATGGAAAAATAAAAAAACATTTTTGCAAAAAAAAACCGACTTCAAAAACACAAACAAGGGAAAAAAGTGAAAATAAACTTCAAAAGGAAAATCGGCTTCTGAAGTCGGTGGCAAAAAAAAAACAAATGTCACCGACTTCAGAAGCCGATTTTCTTTTTGAAGTTTATTTTCACTTTTTTGTTTTTAAAAAATTATTGTCGAAAATATTAAAAATAGCCGGAGTCCTGTAACAACAGTTAAAATTCCGAAAAGTTAAGCTACTTCTGTTGCTGACCGTACCACAAAAGGTTCTGTTAAACAAAGTTCAATATACTTTCTTTGAACCTTCACCTTTTGACTGCGCCGGGCAACATTTATTTTATGTCCTCTACAAAATACATGGAAATACTATATGAACGTGAATTGAGGAGCTCGTGCCTTATTAAGAACTGCCACTAGGGTCAATCTTTAGGTGAAGCTGTGCTTGCCGAGGTTGTTCTGTGGATGGGTGGCCGCCCATTACATACCTAGTTTCCTCCGTGCCTCGGAAAGCACGTTAAGCTGTTGGTCCCGGCTGCCATATATAGATCTTTGGCAGTCGTTACAGGTAGTCAGTGACCTGAAATTCTGACATCCAGTCTTACCAAAGGGTATCGTATTACCTAGTGTTAACTGGGTTGTGGAGGTCAGATAGGCAGTCGCTTCATGTAAAATACTGGTATTCAGCTGCATCCGGTTAGACTGGAAGCCGACCCCAACATAGTTGGGAAAAGGCTAGGCAGATGCTATATGAACGTAAATTGAAAACAAAACATAACATAACATCACGCCTGTAATCCACAAAGGGTTAGGCAGAGGTGTCTCATATCCTTTTTTAAGGGGGTAGGCAGAAACCACAGTTACCATGTTATGGAGCTCAGATAGGTAGTTCCTTCATGTCAAACACTGGTTCAGCTGCATCCGGTTAGACTGGAAGCCGACCCCAACATAGTTGGGAAAAGGCTAGGCAGATAATGATGATGATTGTAGTAGATATAGCCTGACTCAGGTGATTAGGGCTTAAACGAAAAGAAAGAAAAAAATAGTTGGTACAATAGTTAAGTAAACTGCCCCAGTTCAAAATTCCACCCTATGGTGTTACTAATAAAGTTCCTTTTCAGACGCTCCCACAAATGATCGATCTAAAGTCACTTAGTAAAGACTCCATGCAAAGACCGTCTCCCAAAATTGAATATCAACACCAATTTTTCATGACCCCTGTTAGAAAACATTTAACACCATTTGACGTGTCTCGATATAATGGACCGTTTTAAATTGAGCCCTCGTTCCGAACATTCGGTTAAGTGAGACAGGTCTTCTCAATTTGGGCGAAAGTTTGGATATTTTTCATTGTGTCACAGAAAATGTTTTTTTACTGAAATTCAACAGGTATGCTGTCAGTTGATATTAAACAGTGGAAGTAAAGGAGTTGTATTTAAGTATCGTCGATTCGATCGGTGGCCCAGTGGTGGGGGCCCCGACTTACGAACAGTAGGTCGTGGGTTCGAACCAGGCAAGCACATTAATTTATGTAATTTATTTCATCACCGCTGCTCTCAAAACGGTGAAGGAAAACATCGTGAAGAAACCGGCATGTCTTAGAACCAAAAATTCGAAGACATGTGACATCTACCAATTCGCACTGGGCCCGCGTGGTGGATTATAGCCCATCCCTCTCCAAGAGAGGAGGCCTGTGTCCAAGGGTAGATCCAGGGGGGGGGGGCACGGGGGCACGTGCCCCCCCAGGCGGTTATAGAGTTTGCATTACAGTACATATTTACAAATCAAATGTCGGTGACTTTGTTAGTTTCATTGACTTTTTTCCCCGTCCCTGTATGCTTATTGGTCATGTTCTGTTTTGTCTCCTGCTGGAAATTATGTTTTTCCTACTCCTCCGCTATTATTTTCTGATTAATTTCGTTGCGGGATCCAAGACAGTTAAATCGTTTCTCTGGGACTTAGTCGAGCTTCATTGTCTCGGCGCTTTCTTATGGTCGCCACTGTTGATTCTGGCTTACAGAAGTTACAATGGTTTGGGAATGTGACGGGCTACAGATAGCCATTGGCCTGAAAGTCTGACAATCAGTCTTACCACGAGATATCGTGTTACCCAGTATTACCTGGATTGTGAATGTCAGACTTGCGGGCCATTGACTACCAGTTACAACTGCCAAAGATTAACTTATGATAGCCGGAATAAACTGCTTAA
The DNA here is from genome assembly GCA_949774965.1 of Diarsia brunnea. Lineage (NCBI taxonomy): Eukaryota > Metazoa > Arthropoda > Insecta > Lepidoptera > Noctuidae > Diarsia > Diarsia brunnea. Next base: position 7,720,718 of record OX459026.1, on the reverse strand, counting down.
CGTGCTTTCCGAGGTACGGTGGAAACTCAGTATGTAACGGGTGGTCACCCATCCACAGGCCAACCTAGGCAAGAGCGGCTTAAGGTGGAAGCTCCAGGTTAGCCTACGAAATTCGTTTTTTGCAATTTTCCGGTCAGTGTCAGTTTGTATGTTAAATAAAATCTGATTCACGCACGTAAAGCATATGTATTTTGACGGCACGGTTGGCGCAGTGGCTGAGCGATTGGACTGCTGCGCTGCGTGTCGCGGGTTCGATCCCCGCACGGAACAAATATTTGTATGGCCTACAGATAGTTGTTTCGGGTCTGGGTGTGTTTGCGTATGTGTGTTTAAATGTTTGTATACGCACCCACGATACAGGAGAAATTCCTAGTGTGGGGGCAACGTTATTTAAAAAAAAGATATAATCATTAACACCATGAATACAATTCTCGTAAGTTGATTTAATTCCATTGAGTGACTATTTGATGAAAAAGGCATTCAAGGAAGTTATATGCTTACCGCGCTTAACTTACCGCGGCCTCGACATCAAGGGCTAAGAAGGAACATGGGTGGTTTTTAGTCAGTAGAAGTCTGACACTCTCTTCCATAAAAGAGGTCTTTTAAGGTCTAGACATAATCTCGGTACCTAAACTCTAGTAACTCTACCACCCATCCATGCAACGACCTTGGCAAGATTTGTTTAACCTAGAAGTTCGACCCCTGCGGCTATTAGAACTTAAACACGAGCCCCTCTGACCTATTTCCGTTTTCAACCGACTTCCGAAAAGGAGGAGGTTATTATCGTAAAACATCGGTTTTCTTTAGAGCAGTCAAAGGTATAGTTTGCTTTGACCGATCATTTGGAAACCGTATAAAAAATATTAAACGAATTTCTGTGCAACGTTACCGTTTTTGTTAGAGTTCGCTTTTAGCGGAAGATTGAAACCGAAGTGTTATTAGACAGGTCCCGTCGGGGCTGCGGGTTGTTCGCAAGAGATACCGCGGCCTCGACATGAAGGGCTAAGAAGGAACATGGGTGGTTTTTAGTCAGTAGAAGTTTGGCACTCCCTTTCGCTCTGCCCAAGAGCGGGAGGGGTTATTTGATGATTTCCCAATCCAAAAAACAAAAAAAGTGTTATTGGACAGACTTGTGACGTGTTAATGGGTTTTTTCATTATGAATTTATCAGTAGTGGCCACGGGTTCTGGTTTTGTGCCCGGTTAGTGCTCCCCTATTACATGGAACTTACACATAACTTGCAAAATATGGCTGTACCAATGGATTTCTCTGTAAAAAGTTATGTGTGTTCATCCTTACAAATATTTAAAATGCGAAAGTAACTCTTTCTGTCTGTCTGTCGCGCTTTCATGGCAAAATTACTCGAGCGATTTAAATGAAATTTGGTACACAGATAGTCTAGAGCCTGACAAGGGACATATGTTACTTTTTGTTGCGAAAAAGGGGTTATAAGGGGTTGAAAGGGTCGCGATAACCGACATCCAAGCGGATGAAGCCGCGGGCATCAGCTAGTAACTACATAAAAGTTATACTAGAAAAAATAAATATACGCCTCGAATTGAGAACCTCCTTTCTGTTTTCGTCGGTTAAAAAAGAAAGTTGTGACGTTCTCCTGCGTTTGACTGTTTGTGTATAATATTGGAACGAAGTTCCTTATCGCGCGTTGTGAAAGGGGGCTAGACGGAAAAAATTCTTACGAAAAGTTGTCACGACACTTTTAGCTATAGTAAGCTATTGTAAGCTGTGCGGCGTGCCATGTTTCTCTGTCTGTCTCTCTCTCTCTTATAGAAAGCAAGCCAGATATTTTCATTTCTACATTTCTTTTTTTTTTTTTTCTTTTTTTTTTTTTTTTTTTACATAATAAAAAATAATAACAGTAACTTCGTTCCATCCGGGTGTTCCTTGACACTTCTCAAGTTTTTTTTTAATATTATGAGTTGAAATGCTTGTAAACGCACCCCTAAAACACGTCAAAACAACAAAAAAAACATCAAAAAATAAACACTCAATGTAGTCCATATTATTTGTGAATTTTAGTTACTTTCTGCATACTTTATCATCATCATCATTTCAGCCATAAAACGTCCACTGCTGGACATAGGCCTCCCCCAGAAGGAGGGGATTTGCCATAATCGCCAAGCTTGGCAGGCGGGTTGGCAATCGCAGTATGGTTGTTGCGAAAGCACAGAGAACGCTGCACTCTGCTGCCCACTCTCTGGTAAGTCCCTTAGTCGCCTCTTACGACACCCACGGGAAGATAATTATGGGATATGCATACTTTATAGTCATTAGAAAATGCAGGAGAAATTCCTAGTGTTGGACAACGTTTTTATACAAACATATTTCTCTGTTAGATCTGCATCCGCTTACAGTTCGACACATAACGGTCTGTTAAATTTCACCCCTTTTGTGTACATTAATAAGAGTTTGCAAAGTTATCGGATTAAATGTATAACGACTAAATTAAAATCAACTAATATGAAGCAGGAAAATATCTGCAGATTTTCTAAAAAAAAATACACAAATTCTATAAAATATGCAAAATATTACAGAAATTCTCCGCAAATATACACCAATAGCCGAATATAGTCCATATTATTGATAATATGGACTATATAATTGTGGATTTGTGGTAAATTTCGCATTAAAGCAAAAAAAGAATTTTTTTTTTTTTTTTTTGATAAAAAAGAACGCGTCTACTACGAATTTCTTCCGTATAGTGGGTGCGTTTAAAACATTTAAACTCCCAGACAAACAGTCACACCCGGAACAACTATCTATAAGCCATCCAAATATTTGTTCCGTGCGGGAATCGAGCGCGTGACACGCAGCGCAGTCAATCACTTATCCACAGGGCCAACCGTGCCGTCAAATGATGTCTAACAACCATTGCCAGCGATTTGAATTCACGAATAGTTCGACATACAATCTTTTGTTTCACTCCTATTATATAAGTTAGTAAGGGATAGCAAGGTCTACATTATACAGTGTGTTAAGTTAAACAAGGGACATATTGAAGGAGGTTTTCAGAATTCTCGTCTTAAATAATAATTTGTCAAAACGGGCCAAGTGCGAGTCGGACTTGCACATGAAGGGTTCTGTACCATTGTAGAGACGTGTTAGTAACATAGTTTAAACGAGGGACATATTGAAATCCGCAATAGGTCATGCTTACATGATACTAAAAATATGAACAAAAAAAAACACTGATAAAATAATAACAGACAGAACCATTCCAAATACTTCGGGAAAGTTTCGCAACCCTTGCGCTCACAGAAGATGTGCGCAATGACTTTTAGGTATAATAATCAATTTAATAATAATAATCCATTTATAATAATCCATTTCCCCTTGATATTTTAAAAATGTAGAAAAGTGACGAAAAAAAAAACTTTTTTTTTAAAACAAATACGAGTACTCGTATAAACCCTATTTTTTCTGCTCTTAGCCGAAATTTACCATAAATACACAATAGGGATGTTTACCGACTTAAAAAAACATGATTCTAATTAGTCCGTCTGTTAGATTATCGAAAAATATTGGATACGTATTTTTGATTTATCAAATCAATGAAAATTGACGAAGATAAAACGCGTTAAAGATTAGAGTGGGGGCTCGTGACGTCACTCACCGGTAAAAAATGTCATACTAATGTCTTAGAATATGACGTCACACGAGTTTTCAAAGCACTGTATCGTCTTCATTGTTTGTTTACGTGAAAAAAGAAAAAATACGTGTCGATTATTTTTTGGAAATCTATCTGACGGACTAATTAGATTTTTTTAGTTAACTACCCTATTAACTATTGGTGTGTATTTGCGGAGAATTTCGGTCACTATCTGCATATTTTATAGCGTTTCTGTATTTTTTAGAAAATCATGCCAAATCTTCATGCCAAATTACAGTTTTCTAGTACTAAGCGTCTTTGAGCTATAGTGCGGACAGACGGACATTGCGAAACTATAAGGGTCCCTTATTGATTACGGAACCCTAAAAGGCTGTTTACGTCTTATGGGGATAAACAGAACTATTTAACTACTATAACGCCATTTGAACTCAAACAGCATCTAATATTACAGTAAAAAAACGAACGCGCAACACAAAACCATGACAAGCGATTTAAATTCGCGAACTGTTGCGGTCTGTCATGTTTCACCCCTTTTGTCCTCGTTAATAAGGGATGACGGGGTGTTTAGCGATCGATAGGGGGTGAAACGTTGTAGGCTTTACAACGGGTTGTGTTTTTGTGCGACATTTTCTTTTTATCTTCGCGTTTGACCGTCGTGTTTACCTGTGAATGCAGTGTTTGTAGAAAGAATTTTATTAAGGCTGCTCTCTCGAAAAAGCTTAAAAACAGCGTGCAGATGAAGCAGTTTTTCACCGGCACTTACAAAGAAATTACATCTGAGAAAAATTGTTAGTAATCTACATGATATGACACGTAATTTGGTTTAGCCATAATTTTTCTGTCGGTATCACTTAATAAGAAAAAAAATCCACAAAATCACCTCCAAATCGTTGAATGGAACCATTTTACTCCTTCATTTTTTAACAAAATAATATAAAAAAATATCTACTGCTTTGAAACACAAAGGAACATAATTTGGTTTTGTTAATTTTCAAAAATATGTATTATTTTAATTATAATAAATGAAAAATGCGTCCGTTTAAAGTCCGCGTCTACAACTGAGAGGGGTAGTTGGCAATGCACAAGGTCATTGGCGTGAATACAAGCCTTAATCAACATTACAACTAATATTTGAATTAAGAGCAGTGGTGGCTCAATGGTGGCGGCCCCGATTTACGAACAGTAAGTCGTGGGTTTGAATCCGGACAGGCGCATTACTTTGTGTAATATATTTCATCACCGCTGCTCTCGAAACGGTGAACGAAAACATCGTGAGGAAACCGGCATGTCTTAGAACCAAAAAATTCGAAGACATATGACATCTACCAACCCGCACTGAGCCCGCGTGGTGGATTATAGCCCATCCCTCTCCTAGAGAGGAGGCCTGAGTCCCTGCAGTGGTAACATTATAGGCTGATGATTTTTGAAAAAGTTGAAACTTTGACTTCTAATATCTAGAACTGAAAAGAATGAAATATGGTCTACTAGCAAAAAAAATTCGCAAAGACAACAATACATAATATTGAATTATGTGATTTGTAATGCGTTTTACGTTTATTGTTTTTTTTGTTAAAGTCAAAGTCAAAGTCAAAGCATTTATTTCAATTAAACCATTACTGGTACTTTTGAATGTCAGAAGAACAATTCATAAAACTAAACTAAACTACGAGTGCAATACGTCATCCCGAAAGCCATTTTGTATACACGTCGTGTATCTGTGACAAATAAATATTTATTCATAACATAACATAACATCACGCCTGTAATCCCCGAAGGGTTAGGCAGAGGTGTACCTAATAGTACACCCACATTTCGCCAGTTATGTTTAAGTCCCATGTAATAGGGGGCGAGCCTATTGCCATACACCGGGCACATATCCAGACTCCGTGGCTGCTACTGAGAAATTTCCTGATGGAACAACTCAATAACACTTTTACCGACCCGGGATTCGAACCCAGGACCTCATGAACAGATTTAAAACATTAAAAAGTCAAAATATTCTAAAATAACAATAAATTAGAAAATGGCGTCAAAAAACTCCTCATCGCTGTCAACTGGTAATGTTTCTAAAAGACTTTTCCTCGTAGTATAATGACCCTATAATTTTCCCACTGATGGGATGTCTGGGAAGTCTCCCATTACGATAGGGCACGCCCTACCGCAATACACCACGCGGGCTCAATGCGGGTTGATTTAATTCACTTAAAATTTTCTTCGTTTTTTTCCGGACATGCCGATTTCATTACGATGTTTTTCTATACCGTTTTTAAAGCAATGGTAATGAATTAATTTGCAATAATTAATATGCCTGCCTTTTTTCTTTGTGGGGTGGGAAATCATCAAATAACCCCTCTCGCTCTGGGCAGTGCGAAAGGGAGTGTCAAACTTCTACTGACTAAAAACCACCCATGATCCTTCTTAGCCCTTGCGCCGAGGCCGCTGTATCTCTTTCGAACAACCCGCAGCCCCGACGGGCTTGAAATTACGCCTCGTTATAAATAAGTCGAGCAACCGCTGAGCCATAAGTGGATTTGTATACCGGTACGCTATGTCTAAAATATCTGTTAATTTATAGGGAGACAGTTTTTTTACGAGTAATTTTAATTTGCCAATGGGAGTTCTCTACAAGAAAACGAAGCAAAAACCCCTTTTCACAATCTGAGAATGGCACCTAGAACCTCTTGGCAATTATTGAGCCACTGGCCGTAGGTTTTAAAGATGTCATAAATATTTTATAAATATTATAGCTTATGAATATACGTTTTTAAACTGATATGTCCCAGTGTGCCTATTGGCCTTATTCTGTTCTGTCTCTGATATGGAGGGAAGTGGAAATTATGTTTTTCCTACTCCTCCGCTATTCTTTTCTGATTAATTTCGTTGCGGGATCCAAGACAGTTAAATCGTTTCTCTGGGACTTCGTCGAGCTTCATTGTCTCGGCGCTATTCTTGTGGTCGCCACTGTTGATTCTGGCTAACAGGAGATACAGTGGTTTGGGAATAGTGTGGCGGGCTTGTGATATGGTCACTAACACTATCATTAACACCTTGTTCTTAACGTGTGGGCAGCTCTAACGACCCCACACACCCTAGTGTCAGAGTTTCTAAACCGCCTCAAAGGCCTGTGACATGATTTGACGACCGCCATCTGGCGGCCAACCACCGGCTTATACATGCCTTCCGAAGCACGGATTCATCTTTTTATCAGAAAATTAGGTGATTCAACCCTGCAATGTCCTAGGAAACCGGTAAACAACTTTACAAAGTATGCTACCCAAGGGATTCGAAACCACGACCACCGGGTCACAAGGCAAATGCCTAAACCACTCGACCACGGCGGCAGTTGAAAACGGGATTTTTACCATGTTTACATTTTGTTTCGACCTCCCGATATTTGGCACTGCCATGGTGCTTGTAACAGCACTGTGATAAATATTCCTCTTTTAGTGTTAATGACGGTTATAACCTATAATTAGTTCTTAATTCAAACTACCACAACTTTTTCTCAAGCTCAAATCCCATAGCAAGTTGCTCACCATCCTTTCAAAGTAACTTCACAAAAATTTTAAACGTAAAAAACAGAAAAACCATCACACTACTCGCGCCCAAATAGGAAGTTTCAACTTTCAAACATCACTCGAATTTTGCACTCCAGTACGAAACTGACGAGTGAGCGGGACAGAGCATACTAGGCTATACACCTCTCTCTCTCATCATCGGGTGGGATCGATAAACGATGCGGGTTCAACAGGAACGCTTGGATGATTCTAGAAATTATTTTTAGATCAGTTTCGTGTGGTAAAGTGTGCTTTAATTCTATTTTCATAATATACAAAATTCTTTGCGAAGTATTTGTGGTTTTTTAGATTAGTTTTGCTAAGATAAAGTGTATTTTAATACTATTTTCATTAAAAACATAATTGTGTGGTGTAATTTTAGATGCAATTTAAAACCAGGTCTATGAATGAGGTGAAAGAAAGTGTGTAAGGAAAATGCGTGTGTTTACATAATTATGTACACATTGCACAAAACATAGTACGGAGGAGAGTTTGGAAGTTAGTATAAAACAAAAATATTCATGGAAAACTGGACTATTGTAATAGAATAATTATTATGTTTTATATTAAATCAAGAAACTTTATGCGGACAGAAGCTATAATACTAAATAAAGTTACTGGCGCGTACGAAGAACCATTAAATAAATAAATTAAATAATGGATAACCAGCCATCCACGGAGCAACCCAGGCAAGTGCGGCTTAACCTGAAGATTGGTCTTAGCGGGAGTTATAATCAGCCACGAGGTCTTATTACATTTATCACCCATTTTTTTTTGAAGGGTGAGGCATATTAATGCCTCCTCCCGTTCTCTGGGCAGAGCGGTAGGGAGTGTCAGACTTCTACTGTCTAAAAATCACCCATGTTCCTTCTTAGCTCTTTGTGTTGAGGCCACGGTATCTCTTTCGAACAACCCGCAGCCCCGACGGTAACGATTTACCCCTTAAATAGTTACCAAAATCCCCAACACGAGCCCTAACTGATGTTTTTCAACTTACAAAACAAACGAAATGCTACTTGACAACTTAAGACGAGAGCAACTTGAAGATTCAAACTTCAAAAGAGCCGACAAAGCTCCGAGATCAAAGGCGATACGCCGACAGATAAGTAGGTACTGTTTCAAGTTACTTATGGGTATAATATATTTACTGTTTAACTGATAAATCTCTGTAAGGTTAACTGTGAGTAGTTAAATAAGGGTATTTAGAAAGTTTTGGAATGATTTTTGGTGAATTTCTGAGTAGAATAATATCATAATTATCTGATCTGCCTTTTACAATGCCATGTATGGTGTATACAGGGTGTAAATCAACCCATCACATAGCCGTCAACCAAGCATTCTGTACATCAAACTAAGTACCACTACGCAAAAATTTTTGCTGGGAAACACTTTTTTTTTTTGCGTCAAAAATCTCGTTTTACGGTAAAACTCAATGTAGCACTCTTAAAACATTGTGCTAAAACAAAAAAAATGTGAGTGGTGGGGAGAAAAAGTGCCAGTGCAAACGAAGGGCATTTGTTCTCCCCACCACTGCGATCATTTTTTTTTCTAGACCATACCTGGGAACCTCCTAGTTACGGAGATATTGGGGGTCAAAGTTCCAAAATTTTCACAGCTGTTTTTGTAAATACTAGTTTTTCAGGTTATTACTTTACTTAAATTACCTCCATGACCCGTTTACTAATCAAAGCATCCACTAGCACAATGTTTTAAGAGTGCTACTTTGAGTTTTACCCTAAAATGTGATTTTTGACCCCAAAAAAAAAGTCATTTCCCAGCAATTTTTTTGCGTAGGGGTACTTAGTTTGATGTACAGAATGCTTGGTTAACGGCTGTGTGATGGGTCCATTTACACCCTGTATTATACGAAAGCATTGCGACCATTCAAGCTATACGATACCAGGTTAAGCGGATCTCTCATTATGCGGAAAATCTGCATAAAGCGAGGTCATGCTAAATTTGAAAAGTACCACAACACTGCATGCTTGCATTTGTGTACAACTGGTTTTTCGGATTCATGTGCAATAGGGATGTTTACTGACTAAAAAAAATATGATTCTAATTAGTCCGTCTGTTAGATTATCGAAAAACATTGGATACGTAATTTTTGTTTTATCAAATCAATAAAAATTGACGAAGATAAAACGCGTCAAAGATTTGAGTGGGGGGTCGTGACATCACTGACCGATAAAAAATGTCATACGTCGTCTTAGAATATGACGTCACACGAGTTTTCAAAGCACTGTATTGTCTTCATTGTTTGTTTACGTGAAAAAAGAAAAAATACGTGTCATATTATTATATTTTTTGGAAATCTATCTGACGGACTAATTAGATTTTTTTTTTTAACTTTAAATGAAAAAAATTAAATGAAAATATATATAAATCACGCCTTAGTGAAATTTTTTGGCGGCTCATAAAGTCAGTATCACGATAAAATTAGAACTTTGACTTTTAATATTTTATTAGAATATCATCATCATCTGCCTAGCCTTTTCTAACTATGTTCGGGTCGACTTTCACTTCAACCAAACGTAACTAAATACCAGTTTTACATGGAGCGACTGCCTATCTGACCTCCACAACCCAGTTAATACTGGGTAATACGATACCTCTTGGTAAGACTAGCAGCCAGACTTATGTTAATTAAAGTTAATTTTGAAATTATTACTCAAATAATATTCCTATTTAAAACATTAATTACCCTCTCGAGACTTTATTTATCGAAATAAGACTACCAGTATTTCGGGAAAATATTATGATGATTTTTATTAAAAGGAGAACGAAAAACCGTGGCGCAAAAGTGTGGTGTTTCAAATTTAACATACCGCCTGTGTACCCAAAGCGTTGGGCAGAGGTGTAACCCCGTCGTGGCTGCTGGTTGTTCGAAAGAGATACCGCGGCCTCGGCACAAAGGGCTAAGACGGAACATGGGTGGTTTTTAGTCAGTAGAAGTCTGACTCACACTCCAAAAAAAAAGGCAGAGGTGTAACCAATAGTACACTCACATCTCGCTAGTTATGTTTAAGTTTTGATAAGGCCGAGCCTGTGCTTAACAGAGCACAATTTCAAACTACCAGCTGCTACTCATCATCATTTCAACCGTAACACGTCCACTACTGGACATAGACCTCTTAAAAGTGTCGCCATATTGACCGGTCCCGTGCGTCTCGCATTCATCGTATTCCCGCAACTTTCACCGGGTCGGTTGCTACTGACAAAGGAGATTGTTCAGACTCGCTCTGTGCTACTAGGGTATCGGACATACAACGATAATTCATTATCTGTTTTATTAAATTAGTTGCTCTGTGCAACTAGGGTATCGGACATACAACGATAATTCATTATCTGTTTTATTATATTAGTTGCAAATACTTTTGTGACACGGACTAGCTTGCCTCGGTTAGCGCAGTGGCTGAGCGATTGGACTGCAGCGCTGAGTGCCGCGGGTTCAATCCACACACTGCACAAATATTTGTATGGCCTACAGATAGTTGTTTCGGGTCTGGGTGTGTTTGTGTATGTGAGTTTTAATGTTTGTAAACGCACAAACGATACAGGAGAAATTCCTAGTATGGGGCAACGTTTTATTTAAAAAAAAAGAACATTAAAAATATTTTACGCGACTCATCATCTGCCTAGCCTTTTCCCAACTATGTTAGGGTCGGCTTCCAGTCTAACCAGATGCAGCTGAATACCAGTATTTTACATGAAGCGACTGCCTATCTGACCTCCACAACCCAATTAATACTGGGTAATACGATACCCTTTGGTAAGACTGGTTGTCAGACTTTCAGGTTTACTGACTACCTGTAACGACTGCCAAAGATCTATATATGGCAGCCGGGACCAACAGCTTAACGTGCTTTCCGAGGCACGGAGGAAACTCGGTATGTCGGGCGGTCACCCATCCACAGACCGACCTAGGCAAGCACAGCTTTACCTAAAGATCGACCCGAGTGGCAGTTCTTATTAAGCCACGAGCTCCTTAAAAAATATTTTACGCGACTAATAACATTAAACGGCGCCATCTTTGTCAAACGCCATGTTCTTTCTTGCGGGGCAACCTAATCACACATTGCCTTTTTTTTTTGTTTTTTGTCGGGTGGGAAATCATCAAATAACCCCCTCCCGCTCTTGGGCAGAGCGAAAGGGAGTGTCAGACTTCTACTGACTAAAAACCACCCATGTTCCTTTTTAGCCCTTCATGTCGAGGCCGCGGTATCGCTTGCGAACACCCGAAGCCCCGACGGGATCACACATTGCCTGAGCCGGCATTTGAGTTGAAGACACAATTCTTAGTATAAACGATGTCCAATTTGGGACTGCAATTGTAAAATTTCTAGTGAAAAAACTTTATGACATTTTGCCCAACCCCCTTTTTTTTAACAATAATGAAACATATTTACAAATATTAATAAATTAAAATAACTCATAAGAAATAAATTTCCTTGAAAACAATGTTACTGTAATTATTCTAATTACTTACATAGAATTCCCTTGCCTACTGACTATTCAAAATGTCATTTACATAATGACCTATATCGCTGGTTTTCACGAACACTAGGTGAAGCATAGTACATCCAAATGAAAGTCTAAATAAAAGTGCAATTTTGTAGATTTTATAACCAAAAATCATTTATATCTATTCAAAAAGAATTTTGAAAATCGGTTCATTAATGACGGAGATATGCGATAACAAACATACAAAAAAAAAAAAAAAAACATTCAGACCAATTGATAACCTCCTCCTTTTCGGAAGTCGGTTAAAAATATGTACAAGTACCAAAAAGCGAAGAATTACAGGGCGACAAAATGGAAGTAAAAGTGCCCAGAAAGCTAACAGCATTTCCACGTTGGATAGTAATGCTGATTCTTCGGCCAATAAATAGACCAGCCTTGTTTTTTTTTTTTTGGACGGGTGGAAAATCATCAAATAACGCGAAAGCGAAAGGGAGTGTCAGACTTCTACTGACTAAAAACCACCCATGTTTCTTCTTAGCCCTTCATGTGTAGGCCGCGGTATCTTTTGCGAACAACCCGCAGCCCCGACGGGCGTCGGCCCTTGCGGGCCCCTTCCTTGTTGCTGACATCTCTTTGAGGCGCGCGTGGAACACGAACGCGCCGTCGACACGGCCTGTCGACGGACGGCGAGCTAGCCCATCGCTCACTGTCCACAGGCCCCGACGCCCGGAGCGCCTACCGCGGCGGCTGGGACGAGGTTCTCGCCCTCTCACGTTCCGGCAAAATAGACCAGCCTTCTATGTTATACTACCGGACCTGGCAGACGTCGTCCTGCCTGGACAGCAGCGCCACCTACCGGGTCCAAATGTGTTTTTAAACCATCCAAGAACCCATTGAAATATCCCCAGAAAGTTTCATCCAAATCGGTCCAGTCGTTTAGGAGGAGTTCAGTGACATACACACGTACAGTAGAATTATATCTATAACTAGCTGATGCCCGCGGCTTCACCCGCGTGGATGTCGGTCAAATTATATACTAAAACCTTTCTCTTGAATCACTCTATCTACTAAAAAAACCGCTTCAAAATCCGTTGCGTAGTTTTAAAGATTTAAGCATACATAGGGACGGACAAACAGCGAAAACGACTTTGTTTTATACTATGTAGTGAAGATTATAATTTCACGCGGATGAAGGTCGCAAGCTATTATGTAGTAACAGTCACGCGATTAGTTTTAATGAATAGTAACACAAGATAACATCACGACTGATGTCCCGGAAGGGTTCGGCAGAGGCTTATCTAATAGTATACCAACAATGCGTCAGGTACGTTCAAGTCCCGTTTAATAGGGGCTCGCCTATTGCCTATATCGACCGGGCATTAATTCAGATTCCAAAGTTGCTAAAGAGAAATAATAAAACTAAAAACTCAAAAATACTTTACCTGGCTCGTGAATCGAATTCAGAAATTGAAAATAGTAAACAAATTATTTGTGCATTGTTCACGTTTTCCCCACATCGAGGCACCAGCAGTTACACGAATTCGTTGCACGATTCCTGAACACCTACTACTGAAATGTTTCGTCAGACATAACAGAGCCGTTCCAGACATTGTAACTGTGGAGGATACAGCCGATTCATTTCCTAGAATCAAGCTCTGAATTCATGGTAACAGTTTCCGTCAATGCTCGTACACAATCTGCACTGTAGTAGGTAGGTAAGTCCCGTCGGGGCTGCGGGTTGTTTGCAAGATACCGCGGCCTCGACATATAGGTAGGTAAGTCCCGTCGGGGCTGCGGGTTGTTTGCAAGATACCGCGGCCTCGACATAAAGGGCTAAGAAGAAACATGGGTGACTTTTACAGGCGGGTTGGCGATCGCAGTATGGTTGTTACAAAGGCACAGAGAACTGCTGCCAATTCTCTGGTAAGTCCCTTAGTCGCCTCTTACGGAAGATATGGGATGGCGCTATTCTTTATGTCCGACACCATATTAAGAAGTTAATCATCATCTGCCTAGCCTTTTCCCAACTATGTTGGGGTCGGCTTCCAGTCTAACCGGATGCAGCTGAATACCAGTATTTTACATGGAGCGACTGCCTATCTGACCTCCACAACCCAGTTAATACTAGGTAATACGATATTCTTTGATAAGACTGGATGTCAGAATTTCAGGTCACTGACTACCTGTAACGACTTCCAAAGATCTATATATGGCAGCCGGGACCAACAGCTTAACGTGCTTTCCGAGGCACGGAGAAAACTCGGTATGTCGGGCGGTCACCCATCCACAGACCGACCTAGGCAAGCACAGCTTTATCTAAAGCTCGACCCGAGTGGCAGTTCTTATTAAGCCACGAGCTCCTATATTAAGAAGTTAATGTAACACAATAAATCAAACATTTTCAATATCTCCACAGTAACATAACATAACATCACGCATTTTATCCCAGAAGGTTTGTGCAGAAGTGTACCCATTAGTACACCTACATTTTTAAGTCCCTGTTAAATGGGACTTAAAAATGTGGGTGGGGCGAGCCTATTGCCGTCAAATAGCTACTTGCCCAGATTCCATGGCTGCTACTGAGAAATTCCTGATGGATAATCATAATAATAATCATAATTCCTGATGTGGACTCGGCGATCAGGGATGTGGACTCGGCGATCATTGTGCCGATAGTCGTTACAGCCAATGGCTTAATTGCCAAGAGCCTCGACCAACACCTGAGGAGGCTCTCGTTAGGCGGCTGGATCAAGGGCTTGATGCAGAAAGCGGTACTCCTGGACACGGCTCGTATCGTTAGGAGGTTCCTTTCTTTGGAGCCCTGACCGCCGGTAGCTTGGACCCTGTTCCCGATATCGGTGGGCTACAATTTTTTATATTTTTAAATGTTTTTTTTATTGTTTTTATAAGAAATATTTAAAAATGTATAAAGTTTGTTTACAAATAAATAAAGAATCATAATCATTTATTTATTTGTTAAACATAGACATAAGATTTTAAGGATCTTATGAGTAGTGAGGTTCTTGCTATGTTTTGTTATTACTGACATACGAATTAAAATATAAAAGCTAATTAAAATTCCAAATACAAAATGTCAATTGAAATAATTACAAATACAAAATGTCAATTAAAATTACAAATACAAAATGTCAATTAAAATAAAAGATTGGAAATATAAAATGTCAATTAAATTAAAAGAAAGCACAAATAAGAATTGTCAATAAAAGTAAAATAAAAATTGTAACAAAATATAAAATGTCAATAAAATTAAAAATCATAGAAAAATATACTTAAATCACAATAATTCAAACAAAAGAAATATCATTTAAATATTCATCTATACTGTAAAACCTAATAACACTTTACCCGATTCGAAAATCGAACACAGAAGCTCATATTCAGAAGCCGGGCTTTCGACCAACAAGGCATTCGTAAGAAGTTAAAGTAACACAATAAATGAAACATTATTCAATACCTCCACAGTAACAAAAACCAATATTTACTAAACACACTCATACTATCGCCAAACAGGTGCCTGGCAGAAAGCCAAGAGGTAACCAACCTTATTTGAATATTATTGTCTATGGCACTCCTTATGAAAAATATAGAGTTATTATGTCTCTGGTTATTGGAAGTCGTAACTTCTGTGGCTATTGGCTTATTGCAAGAAATAAGTTAGTTTGAGTACGTGTTCTTATATGACGGAGCAATGGAGATACCGGTGGACTGTTTTGACGGTATAAAATCGGGGATTTTGCATGGCTCCTGGCTGTAGACCTACGTGGCGCGATCTAAATTGTTAACCAGTATTTGACGAGGTCGGTCTGTTGATGGGTGCGCATCTATTACATACCGAGTTTTCTCCGAGCCTCGGTGACAAGATTAAGTCGTTGGTCCAGGCTGCTGGTATTACCCGGTACTAACAGGGTTGTGGAGAGCAGTGGTCGCCCAGTGGTTGCGGCCCCGACTTACGAACAGTAAGTCGTGGGTTCGAACCCAGGCAGGCGCATTACTTTGTGTAATTTATTTCATCACCACTGCTCTCAAAACGGTGAAGGAAAACATCGTGAGGAAACCGGCATGTCTTAGAACCCCAAAATTCGAAGACATGTGACATCTACCAACCCGCACTGGGCCCGCGTGGTAGATTATAGATTATAATTATGTTACTCTTTCACGCAAAAACTACTGAACGGATTTGGATAAAATTTGGTACACAGATAGTTTATATCCTGGATTAATACATAGAATAATTTTTATCCCGATTTTATCTTCCCGTGGGATAATTTTCGTACAAATGGCTTAACGTGGTTTCTGTGGCATGGAGGAAACTGTGTACGGTTGTTCCGTGAAAGGGTGACCACCCACCCATCCACGTACCAACCTAGGCTATGCTCAATTATATCTATAATCTAGCCTGAAGCCTCTTCTATTATTAGAGTGTATGTTATCATAATAAATATTGATTAATTATCTCTTTACACGTTAATAAATAAGGATGGACCACGACACGTGATTAATACCAAAAGGTCAACTCTACAAGATAACCTTTGACCTTTGACATTTTTGCTAAAAGTTGCCGGTAGCTGCTCTTAATAAGTTAATATGTACCAATAGTATGTACACGAACATTATTATGTTTTTCCTACTCCTCCGCTATTCTTTTCTGATTAATTTCGTTGCGGGATCCAAAACAGTTAAATCGTTTCTCTGGGACTTTGTCGAGCTTCATTGTGTCGGCGCTTTAGTGGTTTTGGTTGATTCTGACTTTTAGGCTTTATAGACCCGTCGGGGCTGCGGGTCCCGTCGGGGCTGCGGGTTGTTCGCAGATACCGCGGCCTCGACATGAAGGGCTAAGAAGGAACATGGGTGGTTTTTAGTCAGTAGAAATCTGATACTCCCTTTCGCTCTGCCCAAGAGCGGGAGGGGTTATTTGAAGATTTCCCACCCCCCCCCAAAAAAAAAAAGGCTTTATAGTGAGAATAGTGTGGCGGATTTGTCCAAAAATAAGACTTACATAAATATTTATTATTCATAAAACAGCGAGTTATCTCATCGCACGTTGATGAACAAGGATGGGCCACGAGGCGTGTTTAACACCAAAAGGTCAAATCTACAAAATGACCTTTGACCTTTGGCACTGGCAAAATGTTGCCGTTAACCGCTCTTAATAAGTTAATATGTAACAATAATTAGGTACACGTGGGCTTGCCTAACAGCCTCTAGGGTTTTTAGGTTAAGCGGCGCTTGCCTGGGTTGGTCTGGGGATGGGTAACATCCTCGTCAAGATTTAGGACATTGTTTATTAATGTCATTAATAATCAATTTAAATTAAGGTACAGTCAGTATCAGAAGTAGATTAACACTACTCAATGTTCAAAAGCAGGTTTTTTTTAATAATTCTTATTAGTTATTACTCGTTACTGATAATTTATTGAAGAGTAAAGAATATTTTAAAGAATAATATTCTGAAACATCAAATTTAATATCTAGATACCAGTACATCAAATAATTAAAATTCCAAAATGTTAAGCTACTTCTGTTGCTGACTGTACAAATATCCATCCATTCATCAAAATTTTCGCAATTTAATATTAGTAGGTACCTGTACATTATTCAAAAATATTTACTCAACACAACAATAGAAAACTAACTATCACCTACACACAAAACAACAATTAAACGAAGTAATAGTTAAAGTTTAACCTGTATTTCCTATTCTAACCATCCTATAAAAACAACTAACCGACGGAGAAACGAAAATTTTCTTTGAAGGCGCCGCTCCTTTGTTCTAGCGTTCTTTGATCACGCCGAGATGATGGGTATTAAGGCATGAATATTGTTATAGGTAGCAAGGTAGTTCAAAAGGACTTGAGAGAAGAAAATAATCACATCGGAATATACATCTGTCTATACAGGGCATAAATTAACCCATCACACAGCCGTCAACCAAGCATTCTGTACATCAAACTAAGTACCCCTACGCAAAAATTTTTACTGAGAAACGACTTTTTTTTGTGGTCAAAAATCACATTTTACGGTAAAACTCAATGAAGTACTCTTTTGTGGCCCAACATTCTGATCCATACAAGATGTAAAAAATAATTATGGTTATCAAAATGTTTTCATAGCCATGAGGTTTTAAATCAGCAAAACCTCGTTTCAGCTTATAATAAAATTGAACCAATATAATTCCAGCCAACAGCAATATAATATTTTCTATTGGTCAGCGCTTTCGATATATTAAACCTAGCTTGCAATATTGAAATTCTTATTGAACAATTCATCTCCATGTTTTATGAAATAATCGTTATTAAAGACCAGCTTTTTCTAAACTATTTTGTGGTCGGCTTCCAATTTAATGGAATGCAGCCATTGATATAAAAACTAAAGATACGGTCGTCCGAACATTTGCTCGACGCGTTCGCCATACAGAGAATCGGTGTAGTCTGCTCGTTAACGTAACCTTGTATAAGCGGTGTGGTATAATAGAACATAAATAAAGCTGTTAATCAAATTTACGACCGCACCCGAAGAGAGCCGATCGTGGACTAGTTCACTTCGGCTTAAGAAATACCATTTTAGGACCACGTTCGAGGCGTCATTTTTACATGCGGTCCGCCCAGTCCTTACGCAGTAATATATGAGTCAATGAATGCAGCTGAATGTTTTACACGGAGTCAGTGCAGTGGTGGTCCACTACCCCCGTGTTCGAGTGGTTTAGGCGTTTGCCTTGTGTCCCGGTGGTCGTGGGTCCGATTCCCACGGGAAGCACACTTTGTAAAGTTCATCCAGTTTGCCTAGGACATTGCAGGCTTTGTCTGATAAAAAGAAGATTCCGTGCTTCGGAAGGCACGATCTTTTGGTCCCGGCCGAAAATGACGGTCGTCAAACCATGTCAGAGGCCCTTTTTTCTAGGGCACGCCACGATAGTGGCGGTAAGTCCCCTCTTTGAGGAGTGGCTGGAGAGGCGCCACGGCGCCCTCACCTTCCGTCTGTCGCAGGTACTCACCGGACACGGTTGTTTCGGGAGGTACCTGCACCGAATCAGGCGGGAGGAAACGCCCGGATGCCACCATTGTGAGGATCGGCCGGAGGATACGGTAGAGCACACAGTGGAGGTGTGTCCCGCTTGGGCGGAGCCCCGCCGTGTTCTCGTAGCGGCGATCGGCGGCGGCGACCTCTCGCGCCCGGCCCTGGTGCAAGCCATGGTCCGGGGCGAGGAGGAATGGGACGCCGTCGCCTCCTTCTGCGAAGCAGTGATGCTAGCGAAGGAGGTGGCGGAACGTGAGAGGGAGAGAACCTCTCGTCCCAGCCGCCGCGGGAGGCGTTTCGGACTTTCCTTCTTAACCCTTTGTGCCGAGGCCGCGGTATCTCTTTTAAATAACCCGCAGCCCCGACGGGACCGGGATAAATATTGTACAAGAAGTTTTAATAAACTGTGTAGCTATTATTAATCCTACACATAAAACACACACACAAAAAAACATTGAACCATCTTTTTAGCAGTCGGTTAGAAACAAACGGTCTAACTGAAATACGTTTATTGAAAACTACGCTCGAAATGACAGATGGACTGAAGACTGGCCACTTGCCAAACAAAATGGCGGACGTTTTGGCGCCAACGTTCAGAAGTTAGTTATGCCAACTCGTAAATGGGAGAAGGTTTGTGAAAGATATATTTTTTTTTTTGTGAAAGATAATAAATATAGTAAGCTGTGGTACGGAGCAGCGGTGGCCCTGTGGTGGCGGCGCTGACTCACGAATAGTAAGTCGTGGGTTAGTACCCAGACAGGCGCATTACTTTGTGTAATTTATTTCATCACCGCTGCTCTCAAAACAGTGAAAGAAAACATCGTGAGGAAACCGGTGTGTCTTAGAACCAAAAAATTCGAAGACATGTGACTTCTACCAATCCGCACTGGGCCCGCGTGGTGGATTATAGCCCATCCCTCTCCTAGAGAGGAGGCCTGAGTCCCTGCAGTGGTAACATTATATGCTGATGATGATGATGAAGTTGTGGTACGTAGTTCTTAGACGTAGGACGGTCCCGCTGGTCAAGCGGTCACAAGTGCGACTGCTGAGCATTAGGTCAGGATTCGATATCCAGCAGGGCTTTTGCGTATCTTTTTAAATGTCAGTAGCTATTATAGTGTCCATCGACTAACTGTCAGTTTGGTACAAAATGGAACCATTTGACAGTTAATCGATGGACACTATGATAGCCAGTTTGACATTTAAAAAGATTATATAATATATAGCAATAGCCCTGTAGGTCAGTGTAAACGCTGTCCCGTAGGGGCTGTGGGTTAAGATAGAGAAAGAGATACCGCGGCCTCAGCACAAAGGGCTAAGAAGGAACATTGGTGGTTTTTAGTCAGTAGAAGTCTGACACTCTCTACTGCTCCGCCCAGAGCGGAAGGAGTCATTTGATGAGTTTATATGAAAACGGTCAGGAGGACTATTATTAATTTTTTTTTACCTTTAAAAAAAATGTTCTTTGACATACATAAGAAACAAATTCTTTGAAGCCTAATGCTTTAATCGGCTTACAAACATCTCCAAAACAAAAAGGGGTTGCCCCATTATTTCTAGAAGCCATCTAACTGCCCCCATTCAAGTATTACCCACTTAGAAATTAAACCAAAAGGCTGATTTGTCAGTCACAAGCAAAAATATGTATACCAGGGATGTTACGGAGCTTCGACTCCGGTTCCGTTAAGTCGGAACTTCCGATTATTATCCGACTTCGACTCCGACACTTTTAAATCGAAGGTTTTAATCGGAGGTCGAAGCATAACATAGCGGCGGCGGCGGCCTGTGTCGACTGTTATGAACAGGTTCATACATGTCGCGCGGGGAATCCCCCAACTCCCACTACGTGCACTCTATCGTCAATTATTTTTTCACTTGTAGTTAATTTTGTAACGCACCACCACCACTTCTGACCCTGCCTCCGACTCTGATTCCGACTCCGATAAAACTACCTTCGTTACATCCCTGATGTGTACACTCTTCTGTTCTTAGCGTGTCGATGACCAAATGGTAGTGGTAGTTTGCCATTTTCAGTAGCGTTCATCAGCTCCTGTGATGTGCAAGTGACAGGACAGACAGGACATGATATTTAGTGTCTCATCGTTCGTGGGGTGAACACCACATTCACACTCCTGGGCAGAGTCATCTCGTAGTGGCAATCGGCGGCGGCGACCTCTCGCGTCCGGCCCTGGTGCAAGCCATGGTCCGGGGCGAGGAGGAATGGGACGCGTCGCCTCCTTCTGCGAAGCAGTGATGCTAGCGAAGGAGGTGGCGGAACGGGAGAGGGAGAGAACCTCTCGGCGTCGGGGGCCATGTGACGGCTTTCGGCCACCGTAGACGCGGGCCTGTGGACGGTGAGTAATGGGCTAGCTTGCCGTCTGTCCGTCTTATGACGAAGACAGGCCGTGTTGACGGCGCGTTCGTGTTCCACGTGCGCCTCAAAGAGATGTCAGCAACATGGAAGAGGCCCGCAAGGGCCGACGCTCGTCGGGGCTGCAGGTTGTTCGCAAGAGATACCGATATCTCGACATGGAGGGCTTAGAAGGAACATGGGTGGTTTTTAGTCAGTAGAAGTCTGACACTCCCTTTCGCTCTGCCCAAGAGCGGGAGGGGTTAACCTATTCAAAGACTTCCAGGTCAGCCATGGCATCTCGTGTCCAGGTGGGAGAATTTTTGCAAGTGGCACAAGTGGTTTAAGTAAATGGTAAATGATGTTTATTTTGCAAATTGGTTTTTACAAACACTTTTACAAGTCACTTGGGTTCCAAATTATTAATTTCGTTACGTAACACCAAAATAAAATCAATACAGTCGGCGAAATTTTTTTTTATTTTTTGAAAAAAAACTTTGCCCCACACTAGGAATTTCTCCTGTATCGTGGGTGCGTTCACAAACATTTAAACTCACATACACAAATACCCTTGCAAATTGCTTTTAAACGTTGGTAAGTGTAAACATATTGGTTCTGCCGACTGTACTCCTAAGTTCGACAAAAGTTCCCTCCTCTGGTAATTTTGGTTCGTTCTGTAATGAATTCAAAACTTTTTTTGCCAAAAACTTTTTGGAGTTCTGAATCCACATTTGAATAAACAAATGAATTTGAATGAGCAGGAGTTCCTTTTATTTTTGGAGCAAACAGATAGATATGAAATCTTAAAGTTAGTCTTTGTTCTCGTGTCCTAATAATAACTGGCACTCGAGTCGAATTTTAGGTTAACCTGCACTTGCCTAGGTCTTTCCGTGGATGGGTGACCACCAATTACATACCGAGTTTCCTCCGTGGCTTGGAAAGCACGTTAAGATGTGGTCCCGGCTGCCATATTTAGATCTTTGGCAGTCGTTACAGGTAGTCAGTGACCTGAAATTCTGGCATCCAGTCTTACCAAAGAGTTTCGTATTACCTAGTATTAACTGGATTGTGGAGGTCAGATAGGCAGTCGCTCCATGTAAAATACTGGTACTCAGCTGCATCTGGTTAGACTGGAAGCCGACCCTAACATAGTTGGGAAAAGGCTAGGCAGATGATGAACACCTTGTATACCATGTTTTATGCGAATAAAAATATCTTATCTTATCTTGGGCAGAGGAAGATGCTGGAGCCATTACACTGCTTAGTTTTACCGGCATCATGACATATCTCCCACAGCCTGTTTCGACATGAGATATAAAACGAAACACTTTCATATTCAGTCCACGTTCAAACATGTTTCAGTGAAAATATTACTGTGTTATGAGAGCAGCGGATTGCTTAAATTATTGCGAACCATAACATGTAAGTTATTGTGGTGTTTGATTAAAAAAATGTGGGGTCAGGGCTTTGTTGGAACCCGTCGGGGCTACGGGTTGTTAGAAAGAGATACCACGGCATCGACACAAAGGGCTAAGAAGGAACAAACGAAAGGAAGGACTTTTTGAATTAATATTTTATTTTTAAATCGTCGTTTTTAACTTTACTGTGGACACTTTTATCGTATACATCTTGCAGTTGCTACATCGTTCTCACATAAATACCATCTCAACCTGAAAGATGTAACCAAAGTTTTGTAATAATATTCTGATTTAAAAGAGTGTCCATGGAGTTTCTTGCCCGTTCTTCTCCATAGAGATCTACGCTAGGGAATGGGCAACTACAGTACACTCACAGTTATTATGTCTTGTGACTGGGACTGTAGCTTCTTAGTAATTTGAAATTGTTTCGACTATTCAAAAGTGCCTCTAACTGGCCTACTTGAAATAAATGTTTTGATTTTGAAGGAAAATGTGTGGGTTTAAGTCATTAGAAGTGTGACAATCGAAACGATTGTCATTTGATTGATTTGATGTCATTTGATTCGGGAGGAATCATTTGATGATTTAACACCTACCAAAAAAAAAAGGTGGTAGAACCTGGTTATTTCGATGTGTGTGAATAGAGGTTTTTTTTGTGTTGTGAGGAGGTTATTTTTATCTATGAGTATCTTTACAAATAAATAAAATTGAAGTTTTTTTTTTGTTATAACGTTGCCCCAAACTAGGAATTTCTCCTGTATTGTGGGTGCGTTTACAAACATTTAACACAAACACACCCAGACCACACCTTTATTTTGGAGGGTGGAAAATCATCAAATAACCCCCCCCGCTCTTGGGCAGAGCGAAAGGGAGTGACAGACTTCTACTGATTAAAAACCACCCATGTTCCTTCTTAGCCTTTCATGTCGAGGCCGCGGTATCTCTTGCGAACAACCCGCAGCCCCGACGGGACCCAGACCAGACCTTTGAGTACATACACACGAAAATATGTACGCCACTTATTCCGGCTATGATCTCCGAAGCGCGCGTGGAACACGAACGCGCCGTCGACACGGCCTGTCGTCGTCATGAGACGGACGGACGGCGAGCTTACCCATCACTCACCGTACACAGGCCCGCGTCTACGGTGGCCGGAAGCCATCACGTGGCCCCTGACGCCCGGAGCGCCTCCCGCGGCGGCTGGAACGAGAGGTTCTCTCCCTCTCACGTTCCGCCACCTTCTTCGCTAGCATCACTGCTTCGCAGAAGGAGGCGACGGCGCGGGCGTCCCATTCCTCCTCGCCCCGGACCATGGCTTGCACCAGGGCTGGACGCGAGAGGTCGCCGCCGCCGAGCCCCGCAAACCCTAGTGTCAGAGTTCCTAAACCGCCTAAAGGGCCTGTGACATGGTTTGACGACCGCTATTTAGCGGCCGAAACCACCGGCTTATACGTGCCTTCCGAAACATGGAATCATCTTTTTATCAGACAATCAGGTGATTCAAGCATGCAATGTCCTAGCCAAACTGGAAACAACTTTACAAAGCATGCTTCACGTGGGAATCAAAACCACGACCACCGGGTCACTAGGCAAGCGCTTATACCACTCAACCACGGAGGCAGTTAGATATGTACTAATACCAGTAAACCTATTTATACTTGTATTGCCAAGTTTTACCGTATTCTGAAAGGTGACAGTGTAAAGGTGCGGTTTAAATAATTTAATATGCTGAATAATGTATCATGATCTGCGTAGCTTTTTACCAACTATGTTGGGATCAGCTGAATACCAATATGTTTTGGTGTATCTTACTTGTGTCGCCACTTTCTAGACTATTTTTAACCGACTTCCACGATGAGGTTCTCAATTCGTCTGTGTTTTCTTTTTTTTTTTTGTATGTTTGTTTCCGGATGTCTCCGGAGGAGCTCGTGGCTTAATAAGAACTGCCACTCGGGGTCAATCATTAGGTAAAGCTGTGCTTGACTAGGTCGGTCTGTGGATGGCTCAGTGCCTCGGAAAGCACGTTAAGCTGTTCGTCCCGGCTGCCATATATAGATCTTTGGCATTCGTAACAGGTAGTCAGTGACCTGAAATTCTGACATCCAGCCTTACCAAAGAGTATCGTATTACCTAGTATTAACTGGGTTGTGGAGGTCAGATAGGCAGTCGCTCCATGTAAAATACTGGTATTCAGCTGCATCCGGTTAGACTGGAAATCAACCCCAACATAGTTGGGAAAAGGCTAGGCAGATGATGTTTCCGGATATCTCCGTCATTAATGAACCGATTTTCAAAATTGTTTTTGTATTCGAAAGAGTCCCACTGTCACCATGATAAAAAAAAACTAAACAAACAAACGAAAGTCTCCGACTTCACAAGCTGATTTTTTAAATTATTTCTGAATGCACCAATCAAGAGTAAAGTTCAGAACGCGCACTCTTATTACGAGGAACATAAAAACATTCTGAGAGCAATGGTGGCCCAGTGGTGGGCCCCGACTTACGAACAGTGAGTCGTGGGTTCGAACCCAGTCAGGCACATTACTTTGTGTAAATTATTTCATCACCACTGTTCTCAAAACGGTGAAGGAAAACATCGTGAGGAAGCCGGCATGTCTTAGAACCAATAAATTCGAAGACATGTGATACCTACCAACCCGCACTGGGCCCGCGTGGTGGATTAAAGCCCATCCCTCTCCTAGAGAGGAGGCTTGAGTCCCTGCAGTGGGAACATTATAGGCTGATGATGATTTAAAAACTGTGATTTTTAATCCTTAAGACCCAGTGTAGACTAGTTAGATACTCTTTTATTATTTGTGCTGTTGCCAGATAATACTAAGTGACTAACTGCCGCACTCAGAGAGCTTTAATGATTACTTAGGGCATCACTAACTGCCGCACTCAGAGAGCTTTAATGATTACTTAGGCCATCACTTAGCAAAGGGTTTGACAGTTTTGTCATACAAAAGTATGTCAAATCTTTACTAAAGGACGGCTTAAGTAATCATTAAATATCTCTGAGTACCGCAGTAAGTAAAGGTTTTGACAGTTTTGTCATACAAAAGTATGTCAAATCTTTACTAAGTAACAGCTTAAGTAATCATTAAATATCTCTGAGTACCGCAGTTAGTGGTTAAAGGCGAGCCTACCACCAAAAATAATCCGGTCATTGAAAACCGTTTTTCGTAAAAGCAAGCTTCGATGTCTACCTACCCACATTTAGCAAGCAAGCTAAACAAAGGCAACACCAAGAAGTTAATGTGCTCTGACCTAATTTTTTAATGGGCAACACTACGCTAAAACGTCACATAGATCTGGGTTTTGGGTGTAAGCAAGGAGTGAGGTGAGTTTTGTACGAGTAGTTATTGTTCAGGTAGTTTGGTCATGTTGGCAAATTTATGTTTGTTTTTGGTTGCAAAGGAGACAATTTTTTTGTTCGGAGAATAGTGCCGCTTTATATATGTATTTAGCGTCGAGTGATGAAACATATATTGTATTTTTCCTTATAATCTTTAGTTTGCATAGGTAATATTAGCCAAGCGTTGTCTATGCGAAATATTGATAAAATTGATAAAAAACCAGAAAGAATGTCAAATGAAGTTGACCGTCAACCACCGAAAAAGTAGATTTACAACGTTCCGTGTCGCGATGATGTTTTAAATCATCTTCTCGATTTTAGCGAAAATCATAAAATTGTATTAAAAATTATACAAAACTATTTATTTTTATGTAGTTAAAGGATATTTTAATATTAAACCATTGGGTATACTACGACTGGATGCCGTACTTTTTTTTGGTAAACGTAAAAAACGCCCCTATTCACGTCCTATTCTTGTCAAATGACATTGACCCATTACAGACATGATCTGACTCGCAAAACTTATCTCAAAATATCAATAATTTATTATGTTGTTGCTGTTGTTGTTGTTGTGAAATCCATTGTTTTGTTTAAAAAATTAAGTACCCCTACGCAAAAACTTTTGCTGTGAAACAACTTTTTTTTTTGGTTAAAACTCAATGTAGCACTGTTAAAACATTGTGCTAGTGGATGCTTTGAATAGTAAACGAGTCATGGAGGTAATTTAAGTAAAGTTATTACCTGAAAAGCTAGTATTTACAAAAACAACTGTGAAAAATTTGGAACTTTGACCCCCAATATCTCAGTGGTAGGGAGAACAAATGCCTTTCGTTTGCGTTAAGGGTACTTTTACACCCTATATACTTAAAGAGCTGAAATGCACATTTTCAATGACTATTGTCTCTCGTTTCAAGCATTTTTCTTCTAAATATAAAACACCTAATAATATAGTAACCCAATACTCGTGACAAATAGCACAAGAAAACAAAGAAAACATCAAAAGATGATATCACACCTCGCCTACGACATGGCGTAGCATCCCGCCTACGCCGTAGTAAGTGCTACTACGTCGTAGCACATTGCTACGCGAGAGTTATTTTCATACTTACGTTATCTTTTATAATGGGGTTGTTTAGTAAATACATAGAGGAGCTTGTGGCGTTAAGCCGTGCTTGCCTGGGTTGGTTCGTGGATGGGTGACCAACAGTTACATACCGAGTTTCCTCCGTGCTTTGAAAAGCACGTTAACCTGTTAGCTACCAGCTACCATTTTTAGATCTTGGACAGTCGTAACAGGTGGTCAGTGACCAAAAAGTCTTACCCTGTACTAACAGGTTTTCAGTCTAACCGGATGTACCTGAATACCAGTATTTCATATGGAGCAACTGCCTAGCTGACCTTCACAACCCAGTTCGTACTGTGCAATACGATATCCTTTGGTAAGACTAGTTTCGCGGCATCTGCAATGAGTACCTGTAACGACCACCAAAGGTCTACAAATGTCACCTGGGACCAAATACCAGGACCAATTATGTTTTTCCTACTCCTCCGCTATTCTTTTCTGATCAATTTCGTTGCGGGATCCAAGACAGTTAAATCGTTTCTCTGGGACTTCGTCGGGCTTCATTGTCTCGGCGCTTTTCTTGTGATCGCCACTGTTGATTCTGGCTTACAGGAGTTACAGTAGTCTGGGAATAGTATGGTGCGCTTGATCCATTAAAAAAAGCCAGGACCGATGAGGCAGTTGATGAAAAAAATCTAATTAGTCCGTTCGATAGAATTCCAAAAAATTTTGGACACATTTTTTCTTTTTTCACGTAAACCAAAAAATGCAGACGATACAATGCTTCGAAGTCATGTGACGTCACAGTTTGGTACTATTTTTGTACCAGAAAGTGACATGCAGTCACAAGCCCCCACTCATGATCTTTGACAAGTTTTATTTTCGTGAATTTTTATTAATTTGATAAAACAAAAAACACGTATCGAATATTTTTTTATATATAATGTAACAGATGAACTTAATAGAATTCTATTTTTTTTTAGTCAGGAAACATCATTCTCTATTATCTCGATTAGAGAATCAAACTTAGGGCCTCAATTTTGACAGTCCATCTAAACCGACGAGGAAAAAACCTTCACAAAACACGACGCACAAAAAACCTTTTGTGTAAAATAAAAGATAATTGAATATCAAAAAGATAATTCATCCCCCATTACCGTTTATTATCTTTATGAAATGTTTTCATTAAAGAGGAAGATTAAAAAATAATTGTTTGAAAATTAATTAACTTTTTTTTTAACAAAGGAACGTAGTTACTGTTTTTAACAGAGTTTTTTTGGAAAAACTGTTCTTTTATGAAAGTACATGGAAATCGGATTTTTGTTATTTTATTTTTGTGTTTTATGAAAAGGCATTACAACTAACTGCCGCACTCAGAGAGCTTTAATGATTACTTAGGCCATCACTTAGTAAAGGTTTTGACAGTTTTGTCATACAAATATATGTCAAACCTTTACTTTTTTTTTTTTTTCTTTTATTATTCAAAAACACAGAATTATAATCAGTTTTTAAGACGTAAACATACCACACAAACCATCGTGGGTTTAACAGTAGTATGCCAGACACGGCAACTCGGTGCCACAACATTATTTATCAGTACATAAGGTATAATATTATAGTATAAGTATAAGAATGTACTAAATAGACTAAGTGACGGCTTAAGTAATCATTAAATATCTCTGAGTACCGCAGTGAATGTAGTAATACAACATAATAATTAGCTTTTAGCGATAAAAAAACCCAAATCTTTGACGCATTTTATCTTCGTTAATTTTTATTGATTTGATAAAACAAAAAATCGTATCCAATATTTTTCGATAATCTAACAGACGGACTAATTAGAATCATATTTTTTTTAGTCAGTAAACATCCCTATTAGCTCTGAGTAAAACAGTATCCCTTGGTAAAACCTAAAACGACTTTCAATAAGGTAGTTTCAAAAAAAAAAATCTTATTAGTCCGCCAGACAGAGCTCCAAAAAATATTGGACACATATTTTTTCTTTTTTCACATAAACAAACAATGAAGACGATACAGTGCTTTGAAAACTCGTGTGACGTCATATTGCATGACTTTTATATCAGAAAGTGACGTCACAAGCCCCACTCATGACCTTTAAATATTCGTTAGGTATTTTATATTAATTTGATAAAACAAAAAACACGTATCCAATATTTTTGGATAATCTAACTGACGGACTAATCAGCAACATTATTTTTTTAAACTCAGGAAACATCCCTAATTGTACAGGCAGTCTTTTTGCAGCCTACTTAAATTCAACTACATTCTGAACCAATAATATAGCAAGTACTTACGTATTTTTATAAACGCAGGGCGTTTGATTTTCGCCCTATAACACACACCCCACAAACGTTTCACAATTTGACGGCACGGTTGGCGCAGTGGCTAAGCGATTGGACTTATGCGCTGCGTGTCGCGGGTTCGATCCCCGTACGGAAAAAAAATTTGTATGGCCTGCAGATAGTTGCTTCGTGTCTGGGTATTTGTGTATGTGACTTTATATGATTGTGAACGCACCCACGATACAGGAGAAATTCCTGGTGTGGGGCAATGTTTTTAACAAAAAGAAAATTGACGTCGATCCTAGACTGCACCTTGACACACTGACAAAAATGGATAAAGTATAAAGGAATGAGTATATTAGAGGAAGTTTGAAAGTGGCACCTGTTACAGAAAAATTGAAAGGAAGTCGTTTATCTTGGTATGGTCATGTAATGAGGAGGGATGAAACGCATGTGACTAAAAAAGTGATGGATATAAATATTGATGGATGGAGAGGGAGAGGAAGGCCAAAGAAAAGATGAATGGATTGTGTGAGGAATGATATGAATGAGAAAGGAATAAATGCCACCTTGACGTGTAACAGGGAAGAATGGAAGAAGAAAACGTGTTGCGCCGACCCCAAATAGAATGGGATAAGGACAGGAAGATGATGATGATGCAAGACTGCACCTTGTATAAATGCACGTCTACCTCTTCTTTCGGGGAAATAGGGGTGAATGTTACGCCAATACCCCCCCCCTTCCCTCTACTTGGGAGGATTGTTGACTTATAACAGGTGGCCGGGATAGGATGGGTGCAGGGGAATTCGAGGAAAGGGTGTTAGCGCAGTCTGGGAGAGGTCCATGTCTGAGGTAATTGATTGATTGGGTCAGTTGCACGATTGGGTACTTTCCTGACTAAAAAAAATATATATGATTCTGTCGCCTGGTAACAGTGAAAAATAACGAATACTAGACCTAACTTAACCAATTACTCATTTCAAAAATAATCATCGATTTATGTTCAGAAATGCCATCAAAAACGGCTGGAACATTAATAATAAAATTTGCATTTAAACGCAGGAATTGCGAGCAAAAGTGGCTTGGAACACGATATCTAAAACATATTTTTTTTTACATTTAATTTCTTAGAACTTTAGTTAAAAGTATTGCTAGAAACAGAAAACTTAATTTAGGAACAAAATTATTTTAGGTTTTGAAAAGACCCGTCGGGGAGGCGGGTTGTTCGCAAGAGATACCGCGGCCTCGACATGAATGGCTAAGAAGGAACATGGGTGGTTTTTACACGACTGCCCCAAAAAAAGAGTGTTATGTTTTTAGCGTTCATGTATGTATGTATGTTTGTTTGTGAGTTTCTTTATTCCACCATAACTAGATCAGTCGGGGGACCTGTAAATAATTGTTCCACCGAACTGTCCCCCGACTGCAATAAAAGTTTTAGTTTTCAGTTTTCCATTTTCGAATACATTTACGGGACCTTGCTGATCATCGCTGAATTCCTTAGACTTGTTTTTTATTTTTTAGTTTACTTTTTGTCATGGCAGGCGTGTTTTTTAATTTTTTTAATTATTTGTTTTTTTTAGTCAGTAGAAGTCTGAGACTCCCTTTCGCGGGAGGGGGTTATTTGGTGATTTTCCACCCGCTCAAAAATAACAAATGCAACGTCTTTCGGTTTGCTTACGCCACTCCAGAACTTTCCAGCCCCATCGGCCATCCGTTTTGCGAGCAATGTGCCCTGCCACTTTAATCCGGCAATTCTTCGGGCTACGTCAGTAATGATTATATACCCTAAACAAACTGCGGTATCATAACATATTGTGGCTTAATGAGAACTGCCACTCGGGTCGATCTTTAGGTAAAGCTGTGCTTGCCTAAGTCGGTCTGTGGATGGGTGACCGCCCGACATACCGAGTTTCCTCCGTGCCTCGGAAAGCACGTTAAGCTGTTGGTCCCGGTCTGCCATATAAAGATCTTTATATAATTTTCAACTGTCTAGCTATCGCGGTTTTTGAGATACAGCCTGGTGACAGACAGCGAAATCTTAGTAATAGGGTCACGTTTTTACCCTTTGGGTACGGAACCCTAATAATTAAAAAAAGAAGCTAATTACTGCGATCGCTAACAGGTGCGCGTTGTTATAATTTGCAATATAACTAACCAATAAGTTTAGCATTAGCAAAATCAGTTAAGGTCGATACCCCGTCGGGGCTGCGGGTTGTTCGCAAGAGATACCGCGGCCTCGACATGAAGGGCTAAGAAGCAACATGGGTGGTTTTTAGTCTGTAGAAGTCTGACACTCCCTTTCGCTCTGCCCAAGAGCGGGAGGGGTTATTTGATGATTTCCCAACCCCCTAAAAAAAAGGTCGAAAAATACAAGAACCTGACTATTTGGTACCTTAGTTATTTGGTGAAAATCAATCAATCACAAAGTCACTTTCACCAGTAGAAGGAGTGTTTTTAAACGGTAAGTAAGCTAGTTTAACCTAAAACAAGCTAGTGGTTAGAGCTATGAAGGTTTCATTTGATTTATATAATTTAATTTATTTTTATTAATATGTTAGCTCAAATTATGTAATTTATTGATAATTTCTATTAACTGTAACTTATCTCACGCTTATAAAATTAATTAACACGCTCACAGAAATTCTTTGAGGAAGTTTTTGACTGAATAATACAGGCCGTTTTAAATACAGGCAACTCACAAATTTTTGATTTCAAGAACTTAAATTCTGGAAAGAATTAAAAGAATGAAAATGAAACAATTGGGTGGAAAAAACATAAACTCATCATTACCTGCCAGCTTTTTCCCAACCATGTTGTGGACAGCTTCCAGATTATCTGGATGCAGCTGAATACCAGTATTTTACATGGAGCGACTGCCTATCTGACCTCCACAACTCAGTAAGTACAGTCGAACAAGCATACAGCCAGCTAACTTACATTTACTTTTAAGATAATATAGATACATTTAGAAACTGATGTCAAACGATACAGCGTTTGGCATCAGTCGCTTAATGCGAAACGCTTTCATCTGCCTAGCCTTTTCCCAACTATGTTAGGGTCGGCTTCCAGTCTAACCGGATGCAGCTAAATACCAGTATTTTACATGGAGCGACTGCCTATCTGACCTCCACAACCCAGTTAATACTAGGTAATACGATACTCTTTGGTAAGACTGGATGTCAGAATTTCTGGTCACTGACTACCTGTAACGACTGCCAAAGATCTATATATAGCAGCCGGGACCAACAGCTTAACGTGCTCTCCGAGGCACGGAGGAAACTCGGTATGTCGGGCGGTCACCCATCCACAGACCAACCTAGGCAAGCACAGCTTTACCTAAAGATCGACCCCGAGTGGCAGTTCTTATTAAGCCACGAGCTCCTCTAATGAGCTCCTAATCCACGAGCTCCTAATGCGAAACGCTTTATAAAACAAAATTGCAATCAATATTTTCAGTGTAATAGAATTATAAAGTTTATTACAGTTAAACAAATTATAAATGATTTGTTTAACTGTAATAAACTGACCTTCAAAAAACGTATCATGAAGGCTATAAACGGAGGTAAATGACAAGCAACCATTCTTCGTCTTCTTCTGCTTCTTCATCTTTTATTTTATTATTTAACCTTTTTTGTGTTAAGTTTTCAAAAATTCATCTTGTATTGCATTAGGTATTGCATTTTTATTTTTATTTATTTTTTTTTTTTTTTGTCAGTCCGTTCGCAGGTCTTACATTATATCTAGTTATACAGGGTAGCCTCTAATTGGCCATAGAAACTGTAACAAATTTTTTTGTAATATATTTTAATGTATCGCTGTTGGTTACCTAAATAAAAAAAATAAAATAAAAAATAAAAATAAAGATCTTCGTAAACTTATTAGCTTGTTCGACTGTCCTATATAATACGATACAATTTAGTAAGACTGGATAAAAGACTTTTAGGTCACTGACTACCTGTAACGACTGCAAAGATCTATATATACAGGGTGTAAACGAACCCTTCACGCATCCGACAACCAAGCATTCTGTACATCAAACCAAGCACCCCTACGCAAAAATTTTTGCTGGGAAATGACTTTTTTTTTTGGGGTCAAAAATCACATTTTACGGTAAAACTCAAAGTAGCACTCTTAAAACATTGTGCTAGTGGATGCTTTGAATAGTAAACGGGTCATGGAGGTAATTTAAGGAAAATTAAAACCTGAAATAGTATTTACAAAAACAGCTGTGAAAAATTTGGAACTTTGACCCCCAATATCTCCGCAACTAGGAGGTTCCCAGGTATGGTCTAGAACAAAAATATTTTCGCAGTGGTGGGGAAAACAAATGCCTTTCGTTTGCGTTAAGGGTACTTTTACACCCTTTATATGGCAGCCGGGACCAAAGACTTAACGTGCTTTCCGAAGCGCGGAGAAAACTCGGTATGTACGGAGTGGTCACAAATCCACAGACCAAACCAGGCATGCAAGATCAATCAAAATCAAAAGTCAAATATTCAAACTAGGCTAATAATCAGCACTTTTCGAACGTCAAAATTTACTTTACTTATTTACAAGTGACAGTCCCCCAAAACGCTCACCCTTCGACACTTCCTAGTGTTTTTGCTGGAAAGAAGAAGTGGCGGAACAAACTCCCCAGCAACACATCTGTCTGCAACAGACCAACTATGGCAGAAAAATGCCAATTTCTGGGGAAATTAATGCTTTGGATGGGTAAATATCTTATTGTAATCTATACGTAGGTTTTTCAGTATTTTACTCATGTATATGACATATGTGTTTATTGCAAATTAGCTTTTGCCCGCGGCTTCGCCCGCATGAATGTCGATATATAAAAAATGACGATTTTCCATACAAACTTTCATCCCTGTTTCACCCCTTTGGGGGTTGAATTTTGAAAAATCCTTTCTTAGTGGATGCCTACGTCATAAGAGGAATACGTTTGCGAAATTTTAAGTTTCTAGCTCTATAGGCTGCCTCGTTGGTCTAGTGGTCGCAAGCGCGACTGCTGAGCATGAGGTCCTGGGTTCGATTCCCGGGTCGGGCAAACTGATATTGGCTTTTCCCATCAGGAATTTATCAGTAACAGCCACGGAGTCTGGATTTGTGCCCGGTTGATGGCAATAGGCTCGCCCCCTATTACATGGGACTTAAACATAACTAATGTGCGAAATGTGGGTGTACTATTAGGTACACCTCTGCCTAACCCTTCGGGGATTACAGGCGTGATGTTATGTGATGTTATGCTCTAAAGGTTTGGCCAGTGCGTAGATCCTCAGTCAATCAGCTTTTGCCATATACAGATAAAGCTTCTTTCTTCGCCCCTCCACGCAGTCGTCAATCATGCATTATGTACATCACACTAATTAACTATACGTAAAAGTTTAAATAAAATATTTCTAACAAACGATTTTTTTTTATGGATTAAAAAATCGCATTTTACAGCAAAACTCAAAATAACACGCTCGTAACATTATGCGCTTTGAATAGTTAATTATAAACTAGTCATGGAGATAATTAAAGTGAAGTTATAACCTAATTAACTAGTATCTAAAAAAACTATTTATTTTTTACCTATATTTAATTACTAGCTGATGCCCGCGGCTTCACCCGCGTGAATGTCGGTCAAATTATATACTTAAACCTTCCTCTTGAATCACTCTATCTATTAAAAAAAACCGCATCAAAATCCGTTGCGTAGTTTTAAATATTTAAGCATACATAGGGACGGACAGACAGCGACAGCGACTTTGTTTGATACTATGTAGTGATAGTGATTAAAAATTTGGAACATGGCCTCCAATATCTCCGTAACAAGAAAGTTCCCAGGTAAAGTCCAGAACAGAAAAATATCGTATTGACGAAGAAAACCAGTCTCATTCGACTTTGTTAGAGATATTTTTGCTCCCTGTATAATATAGTGCATTATACCGTCCCTTAAGATAATTATGTATATGACAATAATTTGCACAGCTAGACGAGTTTAGCAATATATTTCCATCTCTTTTCCCAACTTTGTTGTAGTCGGCTTCTAGTGTGGCTAGATACGGTACCAGTTTAAATATGGACCGACTGCAAGGGAAACCGCGTCGTAATACGCATTAAAAAACACTGCTCGAAAATCCCTTTAAAAACGATTTAAAATTTCCGGAATTCATTTCTGCATTCATAGAAACCTTTTAATAATACAGACACTTAAGTGAAAAAGTCGTCGCAATTTATGTAGCGTACCTATATAAAATTACGCAGATTTTTTTTTGTCAAAATATGCGGAAGTATTTTTTTTGTAAACATACAAAATTCAATTTTGAATTGTTTTCTTTTACACGCTTAAATCTAAAATAATCAAAATGTTCAAAGACGTAATTAATAACTGTGAAAAAGATCCTGAAATATATCCTGAAATGTTGTAAAAAACACAGGAAAACCCTGAAAAATACATGCTAAAGCAGAAATCCAAGATGGCTGAAAATGAATCAACTTATTACCTTTTAGTATTGCGCTCGGTGCATTAGGAACAAAGGATATCCCGCTGCCATGGTAGGGTCGCAAAAAAACCATGATGTCACTCAATATATTTTCTCTAAAATCCACAAGACTGTTAAAACGTTGTACCTTTACCACGATTTTTTTTACACGCAATTTAAAAAAAAAAGCCACAATTCATCGCGGTCTTTTGTTACGCGTTCGAATTTCGAATCGTCGAAAAACGCGCCCAAACGTCAACGGAGCGTTCTCAAAATATTTTTCCTTGAATCAAGAATATTGAACGCATCAATTTTAATTTTTGAATTATTTTTTTTGAATATTTTATTTATTTATTTTTGGAACGACCGACCGTACCGTTTACAGAGATGGTCAACGAAACACTGGCTTGCAGAGTATAAAGCCTCCGTGCATTGATTGGGCGTAACTGACAAAACTATATTTCTCTCTTTTACCCCCGCGTATCTTGTATCTCGCTCGCGCTCAGGGGTTACCAGTGTTAAGCGAAATTTGGCTTGGCAAGGCATGTGGTTCTCAACTTTAAGCAAATTAAATATATTACTGTTTTTCTTTTTGCATGATCGATTATATGAAGCGCGGTTGTCAAACTGTTTAGTTTAGTTTTTGTGAGGACAGAACCCGGTAGATTGGTGATGGATGAGTTAATAGTGAGGTGGTCAGCAGCGAAAAGTATGTATGACTGTTGTATTATGGCATTAAGTCCAATTTTGT
This sequence comes from Diarsia brunnea, assembly GCA_949774965.1. NCBI lineage: Eukaryota > Metazoa > Arthropoda > Insecta > Lepidoptera > Noctuidae > Diarsia > Diarsia brunnea. Next base: position 7,684,322 of record OX459026.1, on the reverse strand, counting down.
ACATTTTATGCGCTTGAAAGGAAATAAACTACTTAATTAAGGTAGTGGGTTTGTAAGCTCTTTGTATTATATTTTAGTAAAGATTGTAAACAGTTCGTTTCGTGAAGTCATAAATTGATTAATTGTTTTTATTTAGCGAAATTTTAAACTAGAAGCAGTTTTTTTTGATGACAACTATTACTGTGTTCTTTTTTAATCATTTACTTTTATTGCCACTTCTTTAATTATTATTAAATGTGAATATTATTACCATTATTAGTATTTTATTTATTTTTCTTAAACATTTAAATATTTCATAAGTAAAAAAAGCATTAGGTTTTTTTTAAAAAAGCTAACGTCAAATTCAAATTGACAGCTGTCAAAAAGTGGTTTGATAATCGTGCAAATAATAAATGACTATCCAGCCATCATTCCACGTTTAAATAACCCTTTTCCCCGCTGATAAGGTTTTAACTCCTCCAGAAGTTTATCAATCTCACAATACTAAGAGCAGAAACGAAACTTGAAATGTACTTTGAAGTTGAAAGAGAATTGGTTTGTTTTACTGTAATTACTTTGCCAAAGTATCTATTCCGTGTACTGCAGTCAATTTATTATCAAGTGATAAAATTATTCGAAGTCTTTGGTTAGGTCTATCAGGTTTCTGAATATGTGTGCTTGTGGCATTTGCATTTGGCTTAGATGAGAATGCTCAGGGGGACGTGTAGTGTAAAAATAAGAAATGAGTACTCATGAGGAAGTCTGAAAATGGCGCCAGTGACTGAAAACTTGTGTAATAATCGGTTGCCGCGATATACAGGGTGTAAATCAACCCATCACACTGCCGTCCACCAAGCATTCTGTACATCAAACTAAGTACCCCTACGCAAAAATTTTTGCTGGGAAACGTTTTTTTTTTTGGGTCAAAAATCACATTTTACGGTAAAACTCAATGTAGCACTGTTAAAATATTGTGCTAGTGGATGCTTTGAATAGTATCTAAACGGGTCATGGAGGTAATTTAAGTAAAGTTATAACCTGAAAAACTAGTATTTACAAAAACAGCTGTGAAAAATTTGGAACTTTGACCCCCAATATCTCCGTAACTAAGAAGTTCCCAGGTATGGTCTAGAACAAAAAAATGATCGCAGTGGTGGGGAGAACGAATGCCCTTCATTTGCGATAAGGGTATATTTACACCCTATATATGGGCATGTCATGCGGAGAATTGAGGATAATGCCGTGAGGTAGGTTGATATAACAGTAGAAGAAGACCATTGAAACATTAGATGGACTGTGTTAAGAATGATATGGTAAGAAAGGAGGTATCTCGTGTAATGATGAGTAACAGAGATGTGTGGAAGAGTAAAACATACTGCGCCGACCCCAAATGAATTGAAGCACAAGAGAATGATGATTAATAAAGTAACTTCACCTTTGGTAAACTTTTTAAACCAGTTTGGGTATGAGTGCTGGAGTTATTAGTAGACCTCGTGATTAAGTAACTCTCGCCAAGTTTGATCTGCAGGGCTAATGCGTATCTTTTTAAATGTCAGTGGCTATCATAGTGTCCATCGATCAACTGTCAAATGGTTCCATTTTGTACCAAAACCATAACCATTTGACAGTTGATCGATGGACACTATGATAGCCACTGACATTTAAAAAGATACGCATTAGCCCTGCAGATCATCCATTTTGTACCAAAACCATAACCATTTGACAGTTGATCGATGGACACTATGATAGCCACTGACATTTAAAAAGATACGCAATAGCCCTGCTTATGAGGCAGGAAATTGACTGTAAAATAGTTTTAAAAACGCTGAAGAATACACCATGAACAAGCACCATTTTGGGACGCTCGTGTTTTTTATATACCGCTACTTTGTTCCTAATACTATATATTAAGGGGCGAGCTTATTACCATCAACCGGGCACATGTTTAGTCTCTGTGGTTGCTACTGAGAATTTTCTGACGGAAAAACGCACTAACACTCACATTACCCGGCGATAAATATTGCACATCGACCTTTGGAAAGAGACAATCGGCTAATTTCGGCTTCGTAGAGCGTTATCTCTGTCGCACGAAATACAAACAGTCCGGTATCTATTAGGAGCTGTTAAAACAATTATGATTTGCTTCTTTTGATAATTATTTTTATACTTTGTATAAAATACAACTCTTCCCAAAGGTCGATGTGCAATATTTATCGCCGGGTACTGTAGATGCATTGGTAAACCCTCAGCTTGTTAGCCGGAAATTAATACGTAGTTGATAACTATAAATAAGTTTAAGGAAATTTCGAAACGTCTATATGACGTTTCCCGTGACCTAAATACTGGTTTTTACCTTAATTAGAGGCTTAGTGTTGCCATATAACGTGGCCATTCTACCAGTACCAGCTGACAGCGTTGAGGAGTAGTTTTTTGATGCCCTCAATAGTATCTTGTTACTTTATTTAATGGATGTTTATTAATAATGTTTATAGTTATTTTACTCTTTTGAATAAAGAATTAATAGTTTATAAAAACACTAGCGGACGTCACGCGGTTTCACCCGCGTAGTTCCCGTTCCCGTGGGAATACAGGGATAAAAAGTAGCCTATATCACCCGCGGATAGTGTAGCTTCCCAACGGTGAAAGAAGTTTTAAAATCGGTGCAATAGATCCCGATTACCCCTTACAATTTAACAAATATACAAACACACAAACTTTACTTCTTTATAATATTAGTATAGATAATGAAAACGTTGACATAAGTGTTCTCTAGAAGTAGCAAGCCCTAACGCTTTACCCAACGCGGGTTACTTGTCTCCTTCTAACACTAGTTCATAAAAACTTTGAGCTCCGCTGTCACCAGTTTTATTACCGAAACGGGGGTAAGCAGGAATCTTAAAGTAATCATATTAAGCTCATTGGCTCCCCCGATTCACTATGCAGTATTGCTTGTCTGCAATATTCAGTTTAAAACCTCAAGGCTTCGTCAAATTTAGTGGAGTGGAGAGCGGATAGATATACTTTAGTATTTACATTAATTTGGGACTAGATGATGCCTGTGGCTTCGTCCGTGTGATGTTGGAAATATTTGTGTATGTGAGTTTCAATGAAATTCCTAGTGAAGGGCGATGTTTTTTCCTGTCGAGGCTGCGGGTTGTTCGCAAGGGATACCGCGGCCTCGACATGAAGGGCGAAGAAGGAACATGGGTGGTTTTTAGTCAGTAGAAGTCTGACACTCCCTTTCGCTCTGCCCAAGAGCGGGAGGGGTTATTTGATGATTTCCCACCCCCCAAAACAAAAAAAAAAAAGGGCGATGTTTTTTATAAAAGAAAAAGAACTAAATATCAAAAATGAAGATTTTCCTTAAAAAGTTTCATGTCATTTCACCCCCTTTTTTTTTGGCGGGTGGAAAATCATCAAATAACCCTTCCCGCTCTTGGGCAGAGCGAAAGGGAGTGTCAGACTTCTACTGGCTAAAAACCACCCATGTTCCTTCTTAGCCCTTTATGCCGAGGCCGCGGTATCTCATCGAACAACCCGCAGCCTCGACAGGGCATTTCACCCCCTTGAGGATTGAATTTTGAAAAATCCTCGCTTAGTGGATGCTTACGTCATAGAGGACTACTTGTGCGAATTATAAGTTTCTAGATGTAAGGGTTTGGACTGTGGAGCTGCGGGTTGCTCGAAAGTGATACCGCGGCCTCGACATGAAGGGCTAAGAAGGAACATGGGGGTTTTTAGTCAGTAGAAGTCTGACACTCCCTTTCGCTCTGCCCAAGAACGGGAGGGGTTAATTGATGATTTCCCACACCCCAAAAAAAAAAAAGGGTTTGGACTGTGGGGTTGCGGGTTGTTCGAAAGAGATACCGCGGCCTCGGCGCAAGGGCTAAGAAGGAACATGGGTGGTTTTTAGTCAGTAAAAGTCTGACACTCCCTTTCGCTCTACCAAATAGCGTGAGGGGTTATTTGCTGACTTTTCACCCGCCAAAAAAAAAAGGGTTTGGACTGTGCGTTGATCCTCAGTCAGTCAGCTTTGCCTTTTATATATATACAGGGTGTAAACGAACCCGTCACGCATCCGTCAACCAAGCATTCTCTACATCAAACTAATTACCCCTACGCAAAAATTTTTGCTGGGAAACGACTTTTTTTTTGAGGTCAAAAATCACATTTTACGGTAAAACTCAAAGAAGCACTCTTAAAACATTGTGCTAGTTGATGCTTTGAATAGTAAATGGGTCATGGAGGTAATTTAAGTAAAGTTAAAACCTGAAAAACTAGTATTTGCAAAAACAGCTGTGAAAAATTTGGAACTTTGACCCCCAATATCTCCGTAACTAGGAGGTTCCCAGGTATATTTTTTTGTTCTAGACCTAGAACAAAAAAATGATCACAGTGGTGGGGAGAACAAGTGCCCTTCGTTTGCGTTAAGGGTACTTTTACACCCTATATGTTCGGGATATACGAGAAAAAAGAACAGGTTAATTTGTATCGCTAACTTTCACATACAAAAGAATAAAAGTTTTCCTTTCGTTCTTTACAACAGAATTTAACGAATCGTACAAAAGGAAACTTTTATCTGGCAAAATTAAGACAAATGTCTGTTAGAAAAACGGTGAAGGAAAACATCGTGAGGAAACCGGCATGTCCTAGAACCAGACATTCGAAGACATGAAGGTGGTCGAATTCAATGGTCCAAACAAAATATGGTTACACTATAACGGTTTTATTTTGGGCAGAGTTCCCACTACTTTTAAAACAGTTCTACCAAAAACCTAAATATTACAATAAAATCATTCAATAAGCTAAGTAGTATTAATTAAATGTTACTAACAAAATTATTGATCAATATTCTTATCATTAAAATGTTAACTAATTCATCATCATCATCATCTGCCTAGCCTTTTCTCAACTATGTTGGGGTCGGCTTCCAGTCTAACCGGATGCAGCTGAATACCAGTATTTTACATGCGACTGCCTATCTGACCTCCACAACCCAGTTAATACTAGGTAATACAATACTCTTTGGTAAGACTGGATGTCAGAATTTCAGGTCACTGACTACCTGTAACGACTGCCAAAGATCTATATATGGCAGCCTATATATAAATCTATATATAAATGTTAACTAATTATTGTATAATATTCGGCGCACCGGAAGCTGACAAGCGGAAACCGTCATAAAGCAAGTATTCTGATAATTCAACATTACTAAAAACCAAACTAAAAATCACTAATTAATTACTTTACAATTAAATATAACTTATTAAAATCAAATCACAATTATTGACGTTCATTAAATATCATCGATAATATAATTGTGGCGACAGCGACATCTATCGCAACACATGCGAACTAAATTGACAATTCCTACATCGCGCTATCAACATTATCCGCGACATTAGCCTATATAGAAAATCCCGACTTACATATGTCGGGCAGTTAGCCCACCGGACACAACACCCGTCTGGTCGGAAGATCCTCCCTTTTCTATGGGGGATGAGGAACTTTACACCCTGTTCCTCATTCATCCCCCCAAATAATTAAGTTGAACTGGTATAAGCAGTACCGGAAATCTGTAACACATGTGACATTTACCAACCCGCACTGGGTTCCTCTCATAAAGAGGAGACCTATGTCCCAGCTGAGGAAAAGTTTTTCTCGCAGAGTAATTATTTATCTATCTTCTATTATCACACTTCACACTTGTAATTACACTAATATAATAAAGGCGAAAGTGTGTGTGTGTATATGTTTGTTACTCTTTCACGCAAAAACTACTGAACAGATTTGGATAAAATTTGGTACACAGATAGTTTATAACCTGGATTAACACATAGGATAGTTTTATCCTATGTGTTAATCCATGTTTAAGATTTTATCTTCATCAGAAAATGTTGATGTTCATCATCATCATCATCAAAATCAAAATCAAAATCAAAATCAAAAGTCATTTATTCAAACTAGGCTGATAATCAGCACTTTTCGAACGTCAAAATTTACTTTACTTTACTTTACTCATTTACAAGTGACAGTCCCCCAAAACGCCCACCCTTCGACACTTCCTAGTGTTTTTTGCTGGAAAGAAGAAGTGGCGGAACAAACTCCCCAGCAACACATCTGTCTGTTTGGTTAGAAGAACCAGACTCGATACAATAGAAAGGTGTAACTTAATATTACGATTGATTACAGACACAAGTCAAAAATAAAAATGTATATAATAATAAAAACAAAAAAAAGACATAACATGTCAGTAAACTAATTTTGGAGAAAGAACATAAATAACAAACAAACAAACATTGTCTTGTGTTCAACTCAGCGACCAACTATTCCTATCATTTAAGTAGTCGTTAATGGAATAGTAAGCTTTTAAACAAAGATTAGATTTTACTTTGGCTTTAAATGCATTAAATGGCAAGTCTAGAAAAGAAGATGGCAATTTGTTATAAAATGTTATACCGAGCCCTACGAATGAATTATGAATGATCATCCTATAAATGTTCCCACTGCAGGGACTCAGGCCTCCTCTCTAGAAGAGGGATGGGCTATAATCCACCACGCGGGCCCAGTGTGGGATGGTAGATGTCACATGTCTCCGAATTATTTGGTTCTAAGACATGCCGGTTTCCTCACGATGTTGTCCATCACCGTCTTTAAAGCAGTGGTGATAAAATAAATTACACATAATTTTAACGCCTGACTGGGTTCGAGCCCAAGACTTACTGTTCGTAAGTTGGAGCCGCCATCACTGGGCCACCGCTGCTATATTCGAGGAATATTATGTAGTTGTTTAATTCTGACAACACAACAATCATTTTCGCATGAACTGATTGTGATACCACATACGTGGATCATCATCTGCCTAGCCTTTTCCCAACTATGTTGGGGTCGGCTTCCAGTCTAACCGGATGCAGCTGAGTACCAGTATTTTACATGGAGCGACTGCCTATCTGACCTCCACAACTCAGTTAATACTAGGTAATACGATACTCTTTGGTAAGACTGGATGTCAGAATTTCAGGTCACTGACTACCTGTAAATACTGCCAAAGATATATTATGGCAGCCGGGACCAACAGCTTAACGTGCTTTCCGAGGCACGGAGGAAACTCGGTATGTCGGGCGGTCATCCATCCACAGATTGACCTAGGCAAGCACAGCTTAATCTAAAGATCAACCCGAGTGGCAGTTCTTATTAAGCCACGAGCTCCTCTGAAATTCCGAATATACCACATACGTGGATATATTCGGAATTTCAGTAACATTGAGTTATATCGTAAAACTAGCTGACCCACGCAACTACGTCTGCTTCACATAATATAGCTTTTAGCCTTTCTCGATAAACCGACTATTTAACATTTATTAAATTGAGTTTAATCGTACTCGTATCAAACAAAAATTTTTACCTTTCCTCTTTATAATACCTATTAGTTTCGATTATATTATTAAAGTGACAATTACTATAGGTATCTCTTACTGTTAAATATACAGTAACACCTTGTACACATTATGGTGCAGTAAATATTTTGAATTTGAATTTCTCCGGAGCCCCCGGAGCGCGGAGGCCAGAATCCGCACTTACCTACCGCACCGGACCGAATGACTGCCGCGTGCGTAATTATTCTGTCGCGCGGATATTTTGATATTGCGATATCTTCTAAGGTAATTGTTTAAACTGTATAGAGTAAAGAACACAAATATTCTATATTAAATTTCCGTGCTAGCAAACATATTTATTTAGATATAGATTAATATCATATGGGTTAAATAAGCATTGCAAAATATCTTTCTTTTTAATCTAACATTTTAATATTAAAAAATGGTTACAGTGAGTCAATCTTAAAAGATAGACATATGCTGCAAAGTTTCGTATGCGGATTCCTTAAAACTTCGACTACCTAAAACTAAACCTGCGCCGGTTGTCGACTCGCGCGCACCCGTACCCTGTGTCGTGACTTACCCCACCGCTGAGCGATTAGCTGATTACGCATCCTCCTCTGCTACTAAGCAAGCACTCATGAAGGTGATCAAGCCCAGTGACGACGGGTTTCAAATTGTAGGTGTTAAAAAAACCGCAAAATCTGGCGTCGTATTACGTGTCGCTAATGACAGCCAAATTAAGAAATTACAATCGGTCGACGCTATTAGGTCCGCCGGCTTGCGACTTGAAAAACCAAAAGGCCGACAGCCTCGTATACTAGTTAAGGACGTGCCATCCTCAATGGAAGACAATGCTTTTTTGCACGCACTATACCGTCAGAATATTCAAGACGAGCTGCCAATAAAAGAGGATGATTTTATTAAATCCACTAAAATTTATCGTCGGCGTTCTTTAGATAACGGTCGCAAGTGGATAGGCATTGAAATCGAGTCCACCGTGCGTAAACATTTGGTGTCCACTAAGGAAAAAATATTTATTGATTGGGCGACTTGCCGGTTCAATGACGACGTTGATATAGTCCGTTGTCTACATTGTCAACAGTTCGGTCACGTTAAGAAATACTGCGTTAACAAGTCACCTACCTGTGCAAATTGCTCCGAAGCACATGAAACAAACAACTGCCCGCATAAGGACAATTTAAATTTTATACCAACTTGCGTGGCGTGTAAACGTTTTAAAAAACCATTTGACCATCGTTGTGGGTCACCAGAGTGTACAACCTACAAAGTTAAGCTCGAACAGTTAATCCTCAACACAAACTACTAAAACAATGGATAGTTTAAACATAGGACAATTAAATCTCCACAACGACAGAGTAGCGACTTCTGAACTGGACAAATTAATTATCGATTACAGCTTAGACATAGTGCTTGTGCAAGAACAATATCAAAACGCGCGCTTACGTCATAAAGTAGTTCAGCTGGATTCAAAATCACGAGCCGGAATTTACGTGGCGCGTTCTTCTAACTTTACAGTAACGTCTTTGCGTAACCTCATGACGCCGCACTGTGCCGTTGCGGAAGTCTCCTCGGCTTTCTATAAAGTTTACGTTGTGAGCTGTTACTTTCAATATTCAGACCCTGTTGGTCCTCACATACATAACCTCCGTCATGTCTTGCGGTCACTCGCGGGCTGTAAAGTTATCGTTGGCGCGGATGTTAACGCATCCTCGTCTCTGTGGTATGGCAAGGTTCGGTCTACGGATTCCGACCGACGTTCTGCTGTTGAAGATTTCATTGCTGAAATGAACCTATCAATTCATAATACCCCAGATGCACCACCTACCTTTTGCAGCCAAATGGGCGAATCTTGTATTGACGTCACACTTTCTAGTGCAGACGTTCGTTTGGATAGGTGGCGTGTCCTACCGGATGCGTCATGTAGCGATCATCGGCTTATCGTGTACGAATTTGTTCCGACGGTTACTCAAGGTCCGTCACATATCATTGGTAACTTTAGGTATAAAAGTAAAGGCGCGAATTGGGAATTCTTTAGCTTGCTTTTTGCGTCAAACACCAAAGACTTCACTCGAGACGGGCTGTCAGCTGAAGAAAGTGCTGAAATTATGTCAGACGCCTTCACTTACTGTGCTGACATCGCCATTGGTCGCGGATCTATGACCAATGTCCGTAGATGTGATTGGTGGTGTGACTACTTAAACGAACAACGTAAAAGTTATCGCCGTGCGCGTAGAAATTTAAATAAGCTTAAAAAACGAAAGGTCACCGGAGACCCACTCACCTCTGCTTTAAATGCGTTTAGAGTTGCCAAGTCCCGCTACAGAGCATCGGTAGAAAAATCTAAAGGTAATTTACTGCGGAAAATAGTAGAAAAATTAGATAAAGAAGGTCCGTGGTCTCCTTTGTATCACGAGTTCAAAGCAAATCGATCAGTTGATCTTGCGTTCGTCGAAAACATTAAAGTAAACAACAAACACACCACCGGTATTGAGGAGACAACCGAAGTTCTATTAAATACTTTGATACCTGATGATTTGCCTGATAATGACAATGCCTACCATCAGCAGATCAGGGCGTGGGCGGCTGTTCCACCTGAATCACCAGCGTCAGACCTTCCATCCATTGACGAATTCATTAAAGTTGTCAGGAAACTTCCACTTAACAAATCGTCAGGTGAAGATAAAATATCTAATCGGATGATAATAGAAGCATGTAAAACAGCGGCCGACGCAATTTTAAGTGTTTACAACCGTTGTATTGCAGAAGGCGTTTTTCCTCGTATATGGCGACGCGGCTTTATACGAATAATTCCGAAAAGTGGCGACAAGCCACCGGACGACCCTAAGTCTTACCGCCCTATAACACTACTACCATCTTTGGGGAAACTCCTGGAGCGTCTTATCGTTCCACGTTTACTACCAGACGGACCGAAATTTCACAACAACCAATTCGGTTTTACCGTGGGAAAATCTACCGTAGATGCGGCACTTTCTGTCAGGAAAACTGTCAATACATCCGAACATAAGTATGTAGTTGGGATATTTCTAGATATTTTTGGGGCTTTTGATAACGCATGGTGGCCGATGCTACTCCTTAAACTGAAAATTCGTGGTTGCCCTAAAAACATATACAATCTTGTTTACTCGTATTTCTTAAATGGTTCCGCGAAACTAAAACTCGGACATCATTCTATGTCAAAGTCCCTTACCATGGGATGTCCTCAGGGTTCGGTTATGGGTCCGTATGTATGGAACGTAGGCTTCGATGACTTCCTCGCGATTCCACTTCCATGCGGGTGTTCATTAACCGGTTACGCGGACGACGGCCTGCTGCTCATTCAGTCAAGTACTCGGGCTGGACTCGAAAATTTGGCAGATACTTGCCTAAAATTAATATCCCAGTGGGGCGATCGTAACCGTCTGACCTTTGCACCACACAAAACTTATCAACTTCTTTTAAAAGGTGATCTTAAATCATGGCCTAGTATTAAATTTAATAACGTCCCCGTGAAAAAGAAGGAGTCCGTGTGCTACCTTGGGTTTGTCTTAGAGAAGAATTTTTCATTTATTGAACACATAAAAACCGTCGGTGAAAAAGCTAAAAAAAACTTTTATGCCTTAACGAGAATATCCAAATCTACGTGGGGTTTGTCATTTTTAACTCTAAAGACGATCTATGGGGCTACTTACTTGGGGTGTATGTGCTACGGGGCACCAGTTTGGGCCGATAGGGCCTCCATAGGAGCGGTACGACGTAAATTGCTTCAAAGCCAGCGGTTGGCCTTAATTTTCTTGTGTAAAGCGTATAGGACGGTTAGTACTGAAGCCTTACCGGTTCTGGCAGGGGTACTTCCAGTCGATCTTGAAGTGCAGCGTCGTGCTTCAATGTACTACTGCGCACGAGAGACCGCAGACGCAAACTTTTTAACGCATCGCGACCGTGCTAAAATAGCTAGATTACTTAAGCCACAGGCTGACGTCTGGGAGGAACTTTTGTCCGAATGGCAATGTAGGTGGGATAATTCCATCAAAGGCCGACACCTCCATCAGTTCTTTCCATCCGTTCGTGAGCGGCTGGCCAGGACATGGCTGGAGGTGGATCACTGTGTTGCCCAATTTCTCACAGGTCATGGTAACTTTAAGAGTAAATTATTTTCCTTCAAGCTTGTTGACTCGCCTTTTTGTCAATGTTCTACATCTGACTGCGAATTTGAACAATCTGCACATCACATTTTATGGGAGTGTAGTCTTTGGCAGAATGAACGTAATATTATGTTAAATAGTGTACGGGTTACATCCGGAGTTATTTACTATACGGACCTTGTAGAAACTAGAACAAATTTCCGTGCGTTCAAGCATTTTTGTCATACCTATTATTGGAATCAAATATAACAGCTCACAACTTAGGACCCAGTAATATTAATGACAATCCGTGGTGCTAGGCAACTGGGCCTATCCCAGTTGTATACGTCCCTGTATGCCTATTGGCCTTGTTCTGTTCTGTCTCCTGCTGATATGGAGGGAAGTGGAAATTATGTTTTTCCTACTCCTCCGCTATTCTTTTCTGATTAATTTCGTTGCGGGATCCAAGACAGTTAAATCGTTTCCCTGGGACTTCGTCGAGCTTAATTGTCTCGGCGCTTTTCTTGTGGTCGCCACTGTTGATTCTGGCTAACAGGAGTTACAGTGGTTTGGGAATAGTGTGGCGGGCTTGTCCCAATAAAAAAAAAAGACATATGCTGTCGCGGACTTTTTTTTAGAACATTTCAAGGGGAACAATTCTTTCATACATGATATTTGCGTAACTTAAACCGTTTTCGCAGCGCACGCAAAGGAAGCTCTCAAAAAAGAATTTCCTTTCCCGTTTTTGCAACATTTTTCATTTATGCTCCGCTCCTATTGGTCTTAGCGTGATGTTATATAGCCTAAAGCCTTCCTCGATAAATGGACTATCCAACACAAAAAGAGTTTTTCTATTCCAACCAGTAGTCCCTGAGTTTACCGCGTTCAAACAAACAAACAAACAAACTCTTCAGCTTTATAATATTAGTATAGATATAGATATGATTTTTCTTAAAACATTGTGCTATTGTTTGTTTTGAATAGTAAACGGGTCATGGAGGTTATTTACTGTATGTTTTTCTTCAACGTTTTGAGAGCAGTGGTGATGAAATAAATTACACAAAGTAATGCGCCTGACTGGGTTTGAATGTCATCATCATTTGCTTAGCCTTTTCCCAACTATGTTGGGGTCGGCTTCCAGTCTAACCGGATGCAGCCGAATGCCAGTATTTTATATGGAGCGACTGCCTATCTGACCTCCACAACCCAGTTAATACTGGGTAATGCGATACCCTTTGGTTGTCAAACTTTCAGTTTCAGGTCACGACTGCCATAGTTCTATATATGGCAGCCGGGACCAACAGCTTAACGTGCTTTCCGAGGCACGGAGGAAACTCGGTATGTCGGGTGGTCACCCATCCACAGGCCGACCTAGGCAAGCACAGCTTTACCAAAAGATCGACCTGAGTGGCAATTCTTATTAAGCCACGAGCTCTTGGGTTTGAAAGTAATCAACCATAATTAACTCAATCCTGTTTTACGATATTTCCAGAATGCGTTTCAGCAGTTCGCTGTATACAGAGTTTCATTCACCGCTGTGCGAAAACCGATTTGCTCTCAATTTATGGTCCGGGGTAAATGTACTCGAAACACACACTCTGTATCTATATAGAGTTGCAATCAGCCTCTACTTGTTGACCAGGAGGACGAAAACCTCTTTTCAAAAATGGATGGCAGAAAATATTGATGCTTTTTTTGGAGGGTGAGAAATCATCAAATGACTCCTCCCGCTCTGGGCGGAGCGGTGGGGAGTGTCAGACTTCTACTGACTAAAAACCACCCATGTTCCTTCTTAGTCCTTTGTGTCCGGGGCTGCGGTATCTCTTCCGAACCCGCAGCCCTGGAGCAATATTGTTTCTCACAATTACTTTTTTTTGATCAAAGTCGATTAGTGATTTCAGACATAAGTTTATGTAACACTAGCTGACCCACGCAACTTCGTCTGCGTCACATAATATAGCTTAAAGCCTTTCTCGACAAATCGACTATCCAACATATTAAATTGAGTTAAATCGTACCCGTAACAAACAAAAAATCTTACCTTTCCTCTTCATAATATACCTATTAGTTTAGATTGGCTTTGATTATATTATTAAAGTAACAATTACTATAGGTATCTCTTACTGTTTAATATACAGTAACACCTTGTACTTGTAAACATTATGGTGCAGTAAATATTTTTAATTTGAATTTCTCCGGAGCCCCCAGAGGTCAGAATCCCCACGTACCTACCGCACCGGACCGAATGACTGCAACGCGCTTAATTATTTTGTCGCCCGTATATTTTTACATTGCGATATCTTCTAAGATATTTGTTTAAACTTTATAGAGTAAAGAGCACATTTATTCTACATTAAATTTCCGTGCTAACAAAAACATTTATTTTGATATAGATTAATACCATATGGGTTAAATAAGCTTCGCAAAATATCATTCTTTTTAACCTAACATTTTAATATTAAAAAATGGTTACAGTGAGTCAATCTTAAAAGATAAACATATGCTGTCGCGGACTTTTTTTTAGAACTCTAAAAGAGGAACAATTTCTTCGTACATGATATTTACGTAACTTAAACCGTTTTCGCAGCGCACGCAACGGAAGCTCTCAAAAAGGAATATCTTTTCCCGTTTTTGCAACATTTTTCATTTATGCTCCGTTCCTATTGATCGTAGCGTGATGTTATATAGTCTAAAGCCTTTCTCGATAAATGGACTATCCAACACTGAAAGAATTTTTCAATTTCAACCAGTAGTTCCAGAGTTTACCCCGTTCAAACAAACAAACAAACAAACTCTTCAGCTTTATAATATTAGTATAGATTAGTCTAAATAACGCTACGCCTCTAATCATCGGAAGGTTAGGCAGAAGTGCAATAGGGTAGTTAACAAAAAAAATTGAATTAGTCCGTCAGATAGAATTCCAAAAAACATTGGACACGTATTTTTTCTTTTTTCACGTAAACAAACTATTAAGACGATATAGTGCTTTGAAAACTCGTGTGACGTCATATTCTAAGACATTAGTATGACATTTTTTACCTGTCTTGTTGCACAAATAACTATTGTGCAACAAGAGAGCAAAGTGGGTTTTTGCTGCGAGTGTTGATTTTGAATCCCTGAATATATGATTCTAAAGTTGAATCCTGAGTGTGGCGAGGGATTCAAAGGCACGAGATGCAAAAAATCTTTGCTCTCGTGTAACACACATAACTTTTCACTTCAGCAGCGAGAACACTTTAGGAGATAAAATAATAAACAGGAATAGATTGAAATAACTATTTATTGTGAATCAAAATAATTAACATTGTAGGTAGAGGTACTAATTCAATAAAATTTGCCTTATGGCCAACTGACATTCTTTTTAGAAAAGACTAGCTGACCCACGCAACTTCGTCTGCAACACATAATATAACTTATAACCTGTGCCTTTTTTTAAGAACTTTTAAAGAGGAACAATTCCTAGATACATGATATTTACGTAACTTAAACTGTTTTCGCAGCGCACGCAACGGAAGCTCTCAAAAAGGAATATCTTTTCCCGTTTTTGCAACATTTTTCATTTATGCTCCGCTCCTATTGATTGTGGCGTGATGTTATATAGCCTAAAGCCTTCCTCAATAAATGGACTATCCAACACTAAAATAATTTTTCAATTCCAACCAGTAGTCCCTGAGTTTACCCCGTTCAAACAAACAAACAAACAAACAATCTCTTCAGCTTTATAATATTAGTATAGATACGAGTTTTGCGTGTTTCAATATGCAAGGACTGAGTTTCTTTTCATACTTTTTAGGTCCAAAGTGGGCTTCGACTTTGAAATGGCCTAGAAGGGAGTTTCAATGTACATAATACTATAGTTGAATATTATTACTTTACAAGCTGATGCCAGCGGCTTCGCCCGCGTGGATGTCGGTCAAATTATATACTACTAGCGTACGTCACGCGGTTTTACCCGCGTAGTTCCCGTTCCCGTGGGAATACAGGGATAAAAGTAGCCTATGTCACCCGGGAATAGTGTAGCTTCCCAACAGTGAAATTACATTTTCGAATCGGTTCAGTAGTTTTTAAGCTTATTCATTACAAACATACACACACACAAAATACAAATCTTTTCTCTTTATAATATTAGTGTAGAAAAACTTCCTCGACTATGTCCATTGGTGAAAACAGCATGAAAATCGTTTTTGAGTTTATCGCGAACAGACAGACGTGGCGGAGAACTTTGTTTTATAATATTATATCTTGTATTTTTGGTTCTAAGACATGCCTTGCCTCACGATGTTTTACTTCACCGTTTTGAGAGCAGGAATTTCTCAGTAGCATTCAAAAAACAAACTAGCAAAATGTGGGTGTTAGGTACCTTTTGCTTAACCCTTCATTGATTACAGGCTATGTTATATAATGTTATTCGAGTCCGTTACATAATTATTCATCACGTAAAAGAGCTTTCTAATTAATAATACAAAGTAAGGTCAGTCTGACTTTTGATTAGTTTCTGACTTCCGACTTCTTAAGACAAAGGGATCGTTGTTTATTTGATCACAAGGAAACATACAGGTTGTCGCGGGTTGGACGGAGGGTCTGCAAAAAACTGTTTTTGTTTTGTCAAATGATAATAATAATAGGGATGTTTACTGACTAAAAAAAATTTGATTCTAATTAGTCTGTCTGTTAGATTATCGAAAAATATTGGATACGTATTTTTTGTTTTATCAAATCAATACAAATTGACGATGATAAAACGCGTCAAAGATTTGAGTGGGGGATTGAGACGTCACTCACCGATAAAAATGTCATACTAATGTCTTAGAATATGACGTCACACGAGTTTTCAAAGCACTGTATCGTCTTCATTGTTTGTTTCCATGAAAAAAGAAAAAAATACGTGTCCAATATTTTTTGGAAATCAATCTGACGGAATAATTAGATTTTTTTAGTTAACTACCCTATTGGCTGGAAGAGCTCGTGGCTTAGAAATAACTGCCCCTCGGGTAGATCTTTAGGTTAAGCCGCGCTTGCCTAGGTTGGTCTGTGGATGGGTGAACGCCCGTTACATACCGAATTTCCTCGGTGCCTCGGAAAGCACGTTAAGCTGTTGGTCCCGGCGGCCATATATATATCTTTGACAGTCGTTACAGGTAATCAGTGACCTGAAACTGAAAGTATGACAACCAGTCTTACCAAAGGGTTGTGGAGGTCAGATAGGCAGTCGCTCTATGTAAAATACTGGTATTCAGCTGCATCTGGTCAGACTGGAAGCCGACCCCAACATAGTTGGGAAAAGGCTAGGCAGATGATGATGATATTGATAAATAATGTTTATTTTACAAACACTTTTTTAAGTCACTTTTTAAAACAAGATGAGCCAGGTGTTTCGTACCTGACTACTCTAAGAAGAAAAATTCGAAACAAACTCAGTGGCCATAGTCTCTTTTAAGGTTTAAAATATTTTATTCTATTTCTTACTACCACAGTTTATAAGCAGTGTGTATTATTGACATCATAATTTCTTTTGTTAATTTTAATTTGAAAAACGGACTAAACAGATAACTTTTTTTTTTTTTGAGTCAGGACACATCTTTGTAGTCAAAGACCAAAAAATGCCGAAGTCAATGGCTTAAGGTCCTTGTCCGTTGCTGTCCATAGAGCAACCTAGGCAAGCATGACAATAATTGAAAAACAATTATTCATAAATGCCACTTGATTCTTCGATGTAGTCTCATTGACACCCTACAGTTATGGAATATGTTAAACCACCTTATAGTGGGTGTAAACGAACCATTCACAAAGCTGCATCAAACTAAGACGACTTAAGACGTCCACTGCTGGACATAGGCCTCCCCCAGAAGGGGGGATTTGCCATAATCGCCACGCTTGGCAGGCGGGTTGGCGATCGCAGTATGGTTCTTACGAAGGCACAGAGAACGCTGCTGCCCATTCTCTAGTAAGTCCCTTAGTCGCCTCTTACGACTCCCACGAGAAGATATGGGATAGTGCTATTCTTTACGTTCGACACCATACGGAACTCGTTACGAAGTTACTCTACGCAAAGATTATTGCTATAATGAGACGATTTTATTTTTGAAGTGGAAAATCACATTTTACGGTGAAACACAATGTAGCACTCTTAGACCATTGTGCTAGTGGACGTTTTGAAATAGTAAACGGGTCATAGAGGTAATTTAAGTAAAGTTATAATCTAAAAAAGTAGTATGAAAAACAGCTGTGAAAAATATGCAACTTTGACCCCCCAATATTTCCGTAACTAGGGGGTTTCCAGGTATGGTCTAGAACAAAAAAATGATCGTAGTGGTGGGGAGATCAAGTGCCTTTTGGTCTCGTTAAGGGTAGTTTTACACCCTTTATAACAGCTTGTGTAATATAATATTGCTAACAACTGGGAACAAACCTGGACTCCGGGAACTAGCTACCACTGAGAATTCATTTTAATTTTAATTTAATTTTCTCTTGAGTTTGAAAGTTACCAAGCTTCTTCTGACTAATTTTATATTCGAAGTGAGTAAAATAAATAACTAAATTATTACTGTATCAGGTACCATAAAATGTACTAAATATTTCAAATTAAACTCGTGTTTACTTAAAGAAAAGTTCATGAGTCAATTTTAGTAGGATGTGTTTGTCGACCAATGTCAATGTAATTCAAGTACCGGAATGTCTGAGTTTGGTCGAAAGTGCAGCTGCCAAGCATTAGTTCCTGAGTTCGATTCCCGGGTCGGGCAAAGTGTTATTAGGAATTTTTTAGTAGTAATCACGGAGTTTAAATTTGTGCCCAGTTGACGGCAAAAGGCTCGCCCCAACATAGCGGGCGATTTTTTTTCTTTTTTTAAACTTTGCCCCGCTCTAAGAAATTCTCCTGTATCGTGGGTCCCTTTACAAACATTTAAACACACCCAGACCCGAAACAACTATCTGTCTGCAGGCCATACAAATATTTATTCCGTGCGGGGATCGAACCCGCGACACGCAGCGCAGCAGTCCAATCGCTCAGCCACTGCGTCAAGCGTGCCGTCAAAATGTCGGCGTACTGATGAGAACACATCTGCCTAACCTTCGCGGATTACAGGCGTGATCTTATGTTATATTTAACTAGTTTTGATCGCGGCTTTGTCCTCATATCATTGAGGCCGGAAAATATCGTAAGGGAACGTACAACTGGGATAAAAAATATCCTATTTCCTAACCCAAAATTGTGGATCACCTTTTTTTTTTTTTTTTTTTTTTTTTTTTTTTTTTTTTTTTTTTTTTTTTTTTTTTTTTTGGGGGTGGGAAATCATCAAATAACCCCTCCCGCTCTTGGGCAGACCGAAAGGGAGTGTCAGACTTCTACTGACTAAAAACCACCCATGTTCCTTCTTCGCCCTTCATGTCGAGGCCGCGGTTTCCCTTGCGGACAGCCCGCAGCATTGTGGATCACCTGTGTGTCCAATTTTATCGAAATTGAATTTCAAACTTACGGGCATATGAGACGCTTTTGATTTGTCTCTGGATTGGATAAGTTTGTTGCCATTGGGGGCCGATTTTCATAACTAGCGCTGCTCACAGAACATCATCATCAAAACTACCACTAAATCATCACTACATCATCTGCCTAGCCTTTTCCCAACTATGTTGGGGTCGGCTTCCAGTCTAACCGGAAGCAGCTGAGTACCAGTATTTTACATGGAGCGACTGCCTATCTGACCTCCACAACCCAGTTAATACTAGGTAATACGATACTCTTTGGTAAGACTGGATGTCAGAATTTCAGGTCACTGACTACCTGTAACGACTGCCAAAGACCTATATATGGCAGCCCGCAGCCGGGACCAACAGCTTAACGTGCTTTCCGAGGCACGGAGGAAACTCGGTATGTCGGGCGGTCACCCATCCACAGACCGACCTAGGCAAGCACAGCTTAACCTAAAGATCGACCCGAGTGGCAGTTCTTATTAAGCCACGAGCTAAATCATCACTACATATTATAAAATAACTAGCTGATGCCCGCGGCTTCGCCCGCTTGAATGTCGAACAAATTATATACTAAAACCTTCCTCTTGAATCACTCTGTCTATTAAAAAAACCGCTTCAAAATCCATTGCGTAGTTTTAAAGATTTAATCATACAAAGGGACGGACTGAGGAGCTCGTGGCTTAATAAAAACTGCCACTCAGAACGATCTTTAGGTAAAGCTGTGCTTGCCTAGGTCGGTCTGTCGATGGGTGACCGCCCAACATACTGAGTTTCCTTCACGCCTCGGAAAGCACGTTAAGCTGTTGGTCCCGGCTGCCATAATATAGATCTTTGGCAGTCGTTACAGGTTGTCAGTCAGTGACCTGAAATTCTGACATCCAGTCTTACCAAAGAGTATCGTATTACCTAGTATTAACTGGATTGTGGAGGTCATATAGGCAGTCGCTCCATGTAATATACTGGTATTCAGCTGCATCCGGTTAGACTGGAAGCCGACCCCAACATAGTTGGGAAAAGGCTAGGCAGATGAAAGGGACGGACAGACAGCGACAGCGACTTTGTTTTATACTATGTAGTTATAGTGATGAAGTCCTCCGCCGCGTTTGTCCGTCTGTTCGCGATAAACTCAAAAACTACTGCATCGATTTTTATGCTGTTTTCACCAAAGGATAGAGTGGTTCTCGAGGAAGGTTTCAGTATTCTTTTTTTTTCAAAATTCAACACCTACACCCACCTTTCTTTCTTTCTAAATACTTTAAAGTTCTTAAATGGGAATGAAAGTTTGTTGGGATATATTTCGACATCCACGTGGGTGAAGCCGCGGGCAAAAGTCATTAGTAACAGTGCTAGTCTAGTAATGTGCCTTTTTTTTTGGGGGGTGGGAAATCATCAAATAACCCCTCCCGCTCTTGGGCAGAGCGAAAGGGAGTGTCAGACTTCTACTCACTAAAAACCACCCATGTTCCTTCTTAACCCTTCATGTCGAGGCCACGGTATCTGCGAATAACCCGCAGCCCCGACGGGCGTCGGCCCTTGCGGGCCCCTTCCATGTTGCTGACATCTCTTTGAGGCGCGCGTGGAACACGAACGCGCCGTCGACACGGCCTGTCGTCGTCATGAGACGGACGGACGGCGAGCTTACCCATTACTCACCGTCCACAGGCCCGCGTCTACGGTGGCCGGAAGCCATCACGTGGCCCCCGACGCCCGGAGCGCCTCCCGCGGCGCTAGTAATGTGCCTGCCAATTGGTCTCCAGTTCAAACCCAACACACGCACCTCTGTTTTTTTGGATTTATGTGGGAATAGGGTAGTTAACTAAAAAAATCTAATTAGTCCGTCAGATAGATTTCCAAAAAATATCGGACACGTATTTTTTCTTTTTTCACGTAAAAAAACAATGAAGACGATATGCTTTGAAAACTCGTATGACGTCATTTTTTAAGACATTAGTATGACATTTTTTACCGGTGAGTGACGCCACTCAAATCTATGACGCGTTTTATCTTCGTCAATTTTTATTAATTTGATAAAATAAAAAAAAATACGTAGGTATCCAATGTTTTTCGATAATCTAACAGACGTACTAATTAGAATCATATGTTTTTTAGTTAGGAAACATCCCTATTATATTTTAAGTATTTCTTACTTTCTTTGCTGTCGCTACCAAAGTATTGGTTTTTATTATTTGGTTCATTTACGACACAGGGTCATGAGTCGTGTGGATGTTTTTATATGCTCACATTCCATGCCATATATGTGTGTTGCAGGTAGTGGGAAAAAGTCGGTCTTATAACTAAAATACTAGGAAAGTTGATGGTAAATACATCAGTCAAAGTCATCGCTCAACGTTTCGAAAGGGGTTTGTGGTTCGAATACCAACGTATTTTCTGCACCTTATCTTAGAAGATACTTTTACCGTTTTTTTTTTCTTTTTTTGGGTAGGTGGAAAATCATCAAGTAACCCCTCCCGCTCTAGGGCAGAGCGAAAGGGAGTGTCAGACTTCTACTGACTTAAAACCACCCATGTTCCTTCTTAGCCCTTCATGTCGAGGCCGCGGTATCTCTTGCGAACAACCCGCAGCCCCGACGGGAGATACTCTTACCTTACTCTTAATATTTTTTTTTTTAATTAATTTTGAATTCTAATAATTGTATGATATTCATAGATGTTTCTGCCGGGCGTCCCCAATTTTTTTCTTTGTTCCTTACACGCATATTTCATTACTAATGTTAAAATCTTAAAGAGTAACAGGGAGAAGTCTTTTGTTCTAAATAGGACATCAATACAGACTCCAGGCTACTGCTAAGAAATTCACAAAAGGAAATATCTAAAAACACTAAGCCCCATCGCTCACGGCGACTTTTTGTAGCGATGCTGTCGCGCGTTCACATCGATACAGTCGTGATGCGGTGCGTACTATTTGCCCTCGACCACAAAACAAACGCGCATCAGCAGCGATACTGTCACGCGTCAACGAAATGTGCGACAGCATCGCTACAAAAAGTCACCGTGGGTGAAATGGCTTAGTATTTTTTTTTTTTTTGGCATGTGGAAAATCATGAAATAACACCCCGCTCTTGGGCAGAGCGAAAGGGAGTGTCAGACTTCTACTGACTAAAAACCACCCATGTTCCTTCTTAGCCCTTCATGTCGAGGCCGCGGTATCTCTTGCGAACAACCCGCAGCCCTGACGGGACCCGCAGCACCGATGGGACCCGCAACCCCGACGGGACCCGCAGCCCCGACGGGACCCGCAGCCCCGACGGGACCCGCAGCCCCGACGGGACCCGCAGCCCCGACGGGACCCACAGCCCCGACGGGACCCGCAGCCCCGACGGGACCCGCAGCCCCGACGGGACCCGCAGCCCCGACGGAAAATGGCTTAGTCTGACCTAAGAAAAAAAAACAAAACACAATCATTTTATTCTTCAAATATCCGTAGCGCAAAATCAAAATATTTTATTTATCAATACGCCTACATGGGCATTCATTAACCATTGAGAAAATGTGCACGTTGCGTGTTGATCGTTTCCTAGCTAAACGTTTCGAAATAACACTTAAATAGGGATGTTTACTGACCAAATAAAATATGATTCTAATTAGTCCGTCTGTTAGATTAACGAAAAATATTGGATACGTATTTTTTGTTTTATCAAATTAATAAAAAAATGACGAAGATAAAACGCGTCAAAGATTTGAGTCGGTTGTGACGTCACTTACCGATAAAAAATGTCATACTAATGTCTTAGAATATGACGTCACACGAGTTTTCAAAGCACTGTATCGTCTTCATTGTTTGTTTACGTGCAAAAATAAAAAATACGTGTCTAATATTTTTTGGAAATCTGTCGGACGGACTAATTATATTTTTTTTGTTAACTACCTTATTGGTTCACATTAGCTGCGACATACACTAATTGTTAGGAAATTCTGTGAATACCTGTGTACCGGTAGCCGGAAAGGTATGTCATTATTATTAATAACTAGCTGATGCCCGCGGCTTCGTTCGCGTAAATATCGGTTATCGCGAGCAAACGTAATCTTTACATCCCCCCTTTTAAACCCCTTTTATTTTTTGGGGTGTGGAAAATCATCAAATAACCCCTCCCGCTCTTGGGCAGAGCGAAAGGGAGTGTCAGACTTCTACTGACTAAAAGCCATCAATGTTCCTTCACAGCCCTTTGTGTCGAGGCCGCGTCATTGTTGTTGTTGTTGTTTTTTACAGTTACAGACGTGATGATTTAATTCTTCAATATTATGTCTACGATTCTTGAAAGTTAGAGACTCGCAAGGGAATCAAAACCTACAGGGTACTTTCCGTGAACTTAGAAACATTGCGAAAAGAATACATTTTTAGTTTCACCATACAATTTTTTTTTTTAAATAATTTTTAACTTACTATTTTGTACGGAACCCACGGTGCGCGAGTTCAACTCGCACTTGGCTAGTTTTTTACACTAATGACGGTACCTTTTGGTCACAACTCGCCTGATGTAAAGCGATGACGTGGCCTTCAACCCACACAAAAATGTAGGCAAATAAAAAAAAATAACAAATAGCCCCTTTTTTTTTCGTGTAGAAAATCATCAAGTAACCCCCAAAATGACTTACTAAAAATCACCCATATTCCTTCTTAACCCTTCATGTCGAGGCCGCGGTATCTCTTGCGAACAACCCGCAGCCTAAACGGGAACAAATAGCCCCTCTGCTGGCTAAAAGCTTGTGGCATTCCAAGATTTTTTACAAATTTCCTTCTCAGTAATCAGAAATTTTCAGACACCAGGTTTAGACACTAACCAAACGACAAAAAAAAACTGAAATATTAATAAATAAACCTACATAACAAACAAACATAATATGCTACCAAAAACAAAAACAAAAAACAATTTTATATTCAAACAAACGAACAAAAAAAAAACTCAATTTTGAAATCACAAAGTTTAACCAACATCAAAGAGGAAGTATTACATTTGTTAAGTTATATAAATTAACAAAAAACCTAACATGCCCCCGGGGATGAAATAAGTACCCGTTTTTAATACCCCTGTTGTTGACATGGGGTGTGTGGGGGTGTAACTGAACTGGTTACGTTGGTACATGAATTTTGGGAACGAAATATTTGGATGTCGGATAGGAAAAGTGAAGTTCATTCTTTGTTAAGGAAATCTTCCGAGGATATATTATAATACATAAAACTTGAGAGGTGTCAAGGAACACCCGGATGGAACGAAGTTATTGTTATTATTTTTTATTATGTAAAAAAAAAAAAAAAATATCTGGCTTGCTTTCTATAAGAGAGAGAGAGACAGACAGAGAAACATGCGACGCCGCACAGCTTACAATAGCTTAAAAAGTGTCGTGACAACTTTTCGTAAGAATTTTTTCCGTCTAGCCCCCTTTCACAACGCGCGATAAGGAACTTCGTTCCAAAAAGAAGAAAGTTGTCTAATGGACACCTGGTTGGAATAGATCTCTTATAATAAAATAAAAAAAATATATATTAACACGTGAAATTATAAAATATTTTTACGTCGCACATAGGTTGATTTGACCATTTTAGACGGACACCATATTGGAACAACAATGTCCTTACTGGACATTGTTGTTGTACGGTACCCCAAAGTGTCACTTGATTTGAAGGCAAAAATCGTCACTTACCATGGGGTACCATGTTACATGACATTGTTTGTTCGTCTAGGTGTCCTCTGCCCATAAATACCAATTACATCGTGCGTCGCCAAGTGCATCGGCGGTGGGTCGATATGCCAGCTTCCAAAAAAGTTCAAAACCTTTTCTTTGAGAATTTGTAAATTCAGTTTTTTCCCAAACATTTTAACCCGTATGTTTAAATGCTTGCAAAATAAAATTGAATAAATAGATTCAGACATACAAAGTTTAATTGAATACTAAACATTGTCTCTTACGATATCCCATCATCAATTCAGTTGAAAACACAACGGTAATAAAAATACTACCTAGTGAGATGTCTAATGAAAAATACTACAAATGCAATTACAATCGGTGCGTTACGGAGAGTGTCGTGTTACTTACCCCTAACAAGTAAAAAAGGGTAAGTAAGTTAACAATTAAATTAAATAAAAAGATAAGGGGTAAAAAATACAATGCAATCTATAAAACACGAACCTACCTAACTCACGCTCTACAGAGGAAGAACTGTTCCCAGGATAGGTCAATCCTGCAGCCAGGTGAGTCCTTAAGGGAGGTCCGGAGAATATGTAAGATGTAGATGAGGCTCCAGTGCTTGTAGAGCTCCTGGAGAGTATAGGGTCACGTTAGCACGTCAGAGATCCTATTACTGTTCACTTTTGTAGATGAACTCCGCGCTCTCACACTCGCGATGGAGAGGGTTCTCAATAGGAACTCTTAGCAGACTTTACGCGACGGCGTTGGCTCTTTTAGAGAGACCAGATGACTTCGCGTCGCGATGCTTCTTCTTCAGAAGTCAGATTGTAAACGTTTGTGGACGATATGATTAGAGTCAACTTTAGATTGTCACAATAAAACACTGACGACGCCGATTATCCTAGCATTTATTGAATTGTGTTCAGCACATACCCTATTTTCATTAACCGACTTCAAAAAAGGAGGAGGTTATAAGTTCGTGTGTATGTATTTTTTTTTTTTTTTATGTATGTTACCTCATTTCTCCTCCATTTGTGAACCGATTCTCAAAATTCTTTTTTTATTTGAAAGAAGGTGAGGTGGTCCCATTTAAATTTGGTGAAGATCTGATCCTGATCTTCGGAGATATACAATAGAACTCTTCAAAAATAGACGGCAAATCTGTCGTGATTGCTGCAATCGCTTGGATGTTTATTGTTTATACAACATCATGACGTAACATCACGCCTGTATGATCTGAGGGGGTACGCAGATGTGTACACCCAGATTTGGACAGTAAGATATTATGTAATGTTCCATTTATTGGGGATAAATAAAACCTATTATTTGTTTGGGAACAACTAAAAATGGAAAAATAAAAAACTTTTTTGCAAAAAATAAAACCGACTTCAAAAACACAAAAAAGTGAAAAACACAGAAAAGTGAAAAATAAACTTCACAAGAAAAAGCAGCTTCTGAAGTCGGTGGCAAAGAAAACGAAATCAAACAAACAAAATGTCACCGACTTCAGAAGCTGCTTTTTCTTGTGAAGTTTATTTTTCACTTTTCTGTGTTTTTCACTTTTTTGTGTTTTTGAAGTCGGTATTTTTGATATTGTAGTTTTACGATACGACTAGTTAGTTTTTCCTATTTTGACCGCCTGAAAGCGTTAAATCAAGAAAAAAAGAAAGAAAACATTTATTTGGCACATACCACAAGAACACACAACAAAAAAAAAAATAAAACTAAAAACTAAACAGGAAACAAAAAGAGATAATACTGTGTGTCTCACGGCAGCGCCAAATAGTACATTACTAGCTGATGCCCGCGGCTTCACCCGCGTGGATATCGGTCAAATTATATACTAAAACCATCCTCTTGAATCACTCTATCTATTAAAAAAACCTCTTCAAAATCCGTTGCGTAGTTTTAAAGATTTAAGCATACATAGGGACGGACATACAGCGACAGCGACTTTGTTTTATACTATGTAGTGATAAATCAACGTATGTGCGTCTCAAAATTGACGAAAAGTTGAATGAATTGAAAAAAGTTTTAGTGGTGGTGATCGGGTAAAGCCTCTAAATCACTGCAAAAGGATGTTGGTTTTTGATGTTTACACATTTTTTGGTCTAACCCCCTTTTTTTTGTTGGTGTGGGAAATCATCGAATGACTACTCTACCACTCTCTAACACTCTACCGCTCTGCCCAGAGCGGGAGCTCTGGGCAGAGCGGTAGAGTGTTAGACTTCTATTGACTAAAAACCACCCATATTCCTTCTTAGCCCTTTGTGTCGAAGCCGCGGAATCTCTTTCGAACAACCCGCAGCCCCGACGGGACACGCAGCCCCAACGGGACCCGCAGCCCCAACGAAACACGCAGCCCCGACGAAACACGCAGCCCCGACGGGACCTACAATAATAACTGCCACTCAGGTCGATCTTTAGGTAAAGCTTTGCTTGCCTAGGTCGGTCTGTGGATGGGTGACCGCCCGACATACCGAGTTTCCTCAGTAACTCGGAAAGCACGTTAAGTTGTTGGTCCCGGGTGCCATATGGCCGGGTGGATCTTTGGCAGTCGTTAAATTCTAACATCCAGTCTTACCAAAGATTATCGTAAAACCTAGTATTAACTGGGTTGTGGAGGTCAGATAGGCAGTCGCTCCATGTAAAATACTGGATTCAGCTGCATCCGGTTAGACTGGAAGCCCACCCTAACGTAGTTGGGAAAAGGCTAGGCAGATGAGTGATGTAAAGAATGCCTGATGGCCGGCTTCGAATTTGCAGAACACGTTACATAACGCGTTGCAGGACACGTTACAGCTACACTCCGTGGTCAGCGGTTACTGTAGCACGGTAAAGAGCTAGTTACTTTGACTTAAGGTAAGTTTGAACTAAGTTTATAGTGGGGTTGGTGTTATGTGAGATGGTTAAAGTAAACTATTTATTTTGAGAGGTTTATTAGTAAATAGTAGGTCACATGGGTTGATTTTCATGGTTGAGCAACGTTTGATGAGGTGGGCCTATGTCAGTAGTTAATGGCTGTTTTTAATAATAATAATCTTTATTCAGAATTCTAGAAAGGTAAAATAACAATATGAATCTTAAATTAAAAAAAAAATGGTAAAATAATGTTAGATGCCTGTGCTAGGATAATCCTGTATCACAAGCTGTAGGAGCTCAAACAGTATGATATATCTAGGACAGCAGCTTTTTGTTTATTACAATGTGACGGAGTGACAAGAATGGATAAAGTGAGGAATGAGTATATTAGAGGAAATTTGAAAGTAGCACCTGTTACAGAAAAATTGAAAGGAAGTCGTTTATCTTGGTATGGTCATGTAATGAGGAGGGATGAAACGCATGTAACTAAAAAAGTGATGGATGTAAATATTGATGGATGGAGAGGGAGAGGAAGGCCAAAGAAAAGATGGATGGATTGTGTGAGGAATGATATGAATGAGAAAGGAATAAATGCCACCTTGACGTGTAACAGAGAAGAATGGAAGAAGAAAACGTGTTACGCCGACCCCAAATAGAATGGGATAAGGGCAGGAAGATGATGACAATGTATAACATTACAAAAATATTTTAATTAACTTAAACTTTAAAAAGGGTGTAAAAGTACCCTTTACGCAAACAAAGGTCACTTGTTTTCCCCATCACTGCGATCATTTTTTTGTTCTAGACCATACCTGGGAACCTCCTAGTTACGGAGATATTGGGCGTCAAAGTTCCAAATTTTTCACAGCTGTTTTTGTAAATACTAGTTTTACAGGTTATAACTTTACTTAAATTACTTCCATGACCCGTTTACTATTCAAAGCATCCACTAGCACAATGTTATATCAGTCCTACATTGAGTTTTATGCATAAAATGTGATTTTTGCCCCAAAAAAAAAGGCGTTTCCCAGCAAAAAAAGAGGGATGGGCTATATCATCCACGTGACCCCAGTGCGGGTTGGTAGATATCACATCTCTTCAATTTTTTGGTTCTAGAACATCCCGATTTCTTCACGTGGTCACCGTTTTTGAGAGCAGCGGTGATGAAATAATTTACACAAAGTACTGCGCCTGCCTGGGTTTGAACTCACAATTTACTGATTGTTAGTCGGGCCGCAACCACTGGGCCACCAATGCAAGACGAATGACTGAATTGACTTGAATGACGAATCACTCAATTGAAATTACTCATCAGCAAGATTCTGAGTTTTTTTTCTTTAATGTATGAGGATTAATAAACTATAAAAATGTCTATAGATACAAAAATAAATATTGTTCAATGAACTTCTTGAATACGAGTAAAACCACGTGTATCAGGTAGTTATCTATTAACTTCTTGGTTCTCTCTCGCAGTTAAACAGCCTCTAGCGATTCATTTGGGAAATCAGTGTGTGCTTACTGACGTCTGTGGGGGTTTTGTGTGTGGTCTAAGTTTTGAGCGGACAGCGGGGCGGTTTGGTACGCATTGTGGTGTGGTGCAAGCGATGAATGATAGTCTACCGGTGTGGCCGGACTGCCAAATCTAGAGTTCAAACACAATTATGATGATGACATGAGCATAATGTGTGTAAAAATACCCCTCATCATCTGCCTAGCCTTTTCCTAACTATGTTAGGGTCGGCTCCAGTCTAACCGGATGCAGCTGAATACCAGTATTTTACATGGAGCGACTGCCTATCTGACCTCCACAACCCAGTTAATACTAAGGTAATACGATACTCTTTGGTAAGACTGGATGTCAGAATTTCAGGTCACTGACTACCTGTAACGACTGCCAAAGATCTATATATGGCAGCCGGGACCAACAGCTTAACGTGCGTTCCGAGGCACGGAGGAAACTCGGTATGTCGGGCGGTCACCCATCCACAGACCGACCTAGGCAAGCACAGCTTTACCTAAAGATCGACCCGAGTGGCAGTTCTTATTAAGCCACGAGCTCCTCTACTTTTCAAACTATCATTATATAATATTTTCACCAACCACCACTTAAATCTTTACACCACACCACATTTCAAAGTCAACCCGCTTCCGCTGCTCACTTGCACCCCACTCTAAACTCACACACAGTAACCAGCTGTACAAAATTCATGAAGACCAGAATTAGGTTCCGGACGGGCTGGTTACCATGCAAGAATGGTTATGTATTGTAATTTGTAATGACTAGTATTATGTACTGTAGGCTTGTTGAATTAGACACCAGTGAGGTTGACTTGGTTTATTACTACATGTTATAAGTAATTAATACAGACAGACAGCAGTGTCCCAGACGGGGACCGACATCGTAGTGTCTAGCTGGAATGACAAATACGAACTGGATACATAAAGTCCATTTCACGAAAGAAGTCCCGCGGACAATTGTGGAACTAAATTTAACAGATCGGCCGTGTTGTCGTTTGTCGATGTTATCAAGGTGCGTTTGTTGTGGTAGATATTTTGTGAGTTTATTATTGGATTAGTGCGTTATAAGGTTTATTTACGATGCCAAAAGTTGTGAAACAACATTATGTCGCGCGACATACAGCGCTGCGTCTGCGGGACTTCTTTCGTGAAATGGACTTTAGATAATATCTAGTGATGTGCACACTATTAACATACTAAATAGTGATGTCCCTACAACTAGTATTTCAAGACAAGAAAAGGAAATATCTACAATATCTTGGTGTGATATAGAGAGTCTTGTGAAAACAACAAAAAAATGTTCAGGTTTTGCTATGAGACACGCAGCTTGCCTTTTTTTTGGGATGATGGGATTTTATCAAATGACTCCACCCGCTCAGGGCGGAGCTATAGGTGTAAAAACTACCCATGTTCTTAGCCCTTTGCGCCCGGGGCCGCGGTAACTCTTTTGAACAACCCACAGCCCCGGCAGGCGTCTGCCCTGCAATGTTGCTGACATCTTTTTGAGCTGGGCGTGAAACACGAACGCGCCGTCGATACGGCCTGTTGTCGTTAAGACGGACGGACGGTGAGCTAGCCCATTACTCACCGTCCACAGGCTCGTCACGCTACTTGCCTCGATTGGTCCTTGAATAGGTGCCATGACGTAACAGTCACTCGGGCCGATCTCCAGGTTCAGCCACGTTTGTCTTTGAGCTTGTATACAGGGTGTAAAAGTACCCTTAACGGAAACGAAGGGCATTTGTTCTCCCTACCACTACGATAATTTTTTTGTTCTAGACCATACCTGGGAACCTCCTAGTTACGGAGATATTGGGGGTCAAGGTTCCAAATTTTTTACAGCGGTTTTTGTAAATACTAGTTTTTCAGGTTATAACTTTACTTTAATTACTTCCATGACCCGTTTATTATTCAAAGCATCTACTAGCACAAAGTTTTAACAGTGCTACATTGAGTTTTACCGTAAAATGTGATTTTTGACCCAAATAAAAAAGTCGTTTCCCAGCAAAAATTTTTGCGTAGGGGTACTTAGTTTGATGTACAGAATGCTTGGTTGACGGCTGTGTGATGGGTTGATTTACACCCTGTATAAGTGAGAAACTAGAGGTTAGTCGCGTCTCTCATTTATTGATCTTCGACAGTCATTACAGAAAGTCTATAACCTGAAAGTTTGACAACCAGTGTTACCTAGGGGTAATACTCATAGGATATTTCACCAAAAAAATCGAATTAGTCCGTCTGATAGATTATAGAAAAATATTGGATACGTGTTTTTGTTTTATCAAATTAATAAAAATTTACGAAAATAAAACGTGTCAAAGATCATGTGAGTAAAAAAGTACTTACCTTGTAACGTCACACGACTTGACACGACTTTTCGAAGCACTGTATCGTCTTCATCTTATTTTTTGAAAATCTTTGTGACGGACTTAGATTTTTTTGGTGTAATACCCTATTACCTGCACTTACTGAGTTGTGGAGGTCAGCAGGGCTATTGCGTATCTTTTTGAATGTCAGTGGCTATCATAGTGTCCATCGATTAACTGTCAAATGGTTCCATTTTGTACCATACTGACAGTTAATCGATGGACACTATGATAGCCACTGACATTTTTTAGCCTTGCTGATAGGCAGCTGCCCCATGTAAAATACCGGTATACAGCTGCATCCGGTTATACTGGAAGCCGACCCCAAGATAGTTGGAAGAGGCAGGCAGATGATGATGCATAACTTGTAACCTCTCATCATCATCATCAGCCTATAATGTTTCCACTGCAGGGACTCAGGCCTCCTCTCTAGGAGAGGGGATGGGCTATAATCCACCACGTGGGCCCAGTGCGGGTTGGTAGGCTGCTAACCCACAGGTGGCTCATGACCTGGTCTAGGTCATAGGATACTATTTATCCCATTATTACATTCCTCTAGCATAATATCCTACCTCCACAGAGCGAAGCAACCGACCAAAACTAGTATCCCGTAAAAAATACAAGCCACAATTTTTGTCCATTTAAAACCTCGAGTTTTTCAACAAAGGGCGAAGTTATTTTTTAATTAACATTGTATAAGTTTGGCTAGTATTTATATTTCGCATAGTTTTTCTATTAAAACCTGTATAATTTAGTTTTTTTAGTTTAACTTCCTTTGGGGATGAAAATTATTAAATAAGCTAGTTTATTTCATCCCACAGACCAACTGTTCTGTTCTCTTGTAATTAATTTTGTGAAGTTAATTTGTACAGTCGAACATTATACAGGCAGAAACTAAGGGATCGGACTGACTCAAAAAAATATGATTCTGGCTAGTCCGTCAGTTAGATTATCGAAAATGATTGGATACGTGTTTTTTGATTTATAAAATTAATAAAAATTGAAGAAGATAAAAAACGCGTCAAAGATCATGAGTTTGGCGTCACTTGTAGGTAAAAACTGTGGCGTCACATGAGTTTTCGAAGCACTGTATCGTCTTAATTTTTTGTTTACGTGAAAAATTTAAAAAAATGACGTGTTAAATATTTTTTGGAATTCTATCTGACGGACTAATTCAATTTTTTTGTCTGATCCCTATTCTAGTACACTGAAAATATTGATTGCAATTTTGTTTTATAAAGCGTTTCGCATTAAGGCTGCTCTCTCGAAAAAGCTTAAAAACAGCGTGCAGATGAAGCAACTTTTCACCGGCACTTACAGAGAAGTTACATCTGAGAAAAATTGTTAATAATCTACATGATAATTATGACACGTAATTTGGTTTAGCCATAATATTTCTATCGGTATCACATTAAGAAAAAAAATCCACAAAATCACCTCCAAATCGTTGATTTGAGCCATTTTACTCCTTCATTTTTTAACAAAACAATATAAAAAAAAATTCTACTGCTTTGCAATACAAAGGAAAATAATTTGGTTTTGTTACTTTTTAAAACATGCATTATTTCAATAATAATAAATTAAAATGCGTCCGTTTGAAGTCCGTGTCTACGATCGAGAGGGGTAGTTAGCTATGCACAAGGTCATTGGCGTGAATACAAGCCTTAAGCGACTGATGCCAAACGCTGTATCGTTTGTCATCAGTCTCTAAATGTTTCTGTATAATCTTAAAAGTAAATACAAGTTAGCTGGCTGTATCCTTCTCTTCTCTTTTCTTTCTTCTTTGTATTCTTCTTAGCTTATCACGATGCCCTTTTTTTTTTGGGTGTGTTGGGAAATCATCAAATAACCCCTCCCGCTCTTGGGCAGAGCGAAAGGGAGTGTCAGACTTCTACTGACTAAAAACCACCCATGTTCCTTTTTAGCCCTTCATGTCGAGGCCGCGGTATCTCTTGCGAACAACCCGCAGCCCCGACGGGACCATAGACCTCTGACTGCAGAAGAAAAATCAGCTTCTGAAGTCGGTGGCAATAAAACGAAATCAAACAAACAAATGTCACCGACTTCAGAAGCTGATTTTTCTTCTGAAGTTTATTTTTCACTTTTTGGTGTTTTTGAAGTCGGTTGTTTTAGTCAGTACAAGTCTGACACCCCTTTCACTCTGCCCAGAGCGAGAGTCATTTGATGATTTCTCATACACAAAAAATGCCATACTGGTTTTCTCATGATGTTTTAAAATGTCCATTATAAGGTAGAATTATGGTAAATAGTAGTTATTATTATAAAATAAACAGAACCGTAGCCTGGCTAACCGTAGTTAACCCATCAATCTGAGTTGAACCGTTTTGAATATTTAACTATACAATTAACCTAATTTCTGAGTGTTACTAGGGCTGAGACACGGTTGTATTATTGCCGCGTTTCGATAAAATTATTAGGTGTGTCCTGGGTTAGATTGTTGGGTCGGGCCAAGCGTTACTGGGTTTTTCTATTAGAAAGAAAGAACGAAAAAGTATTGAATGGTATCACGCAGGTCAAACTAAATCGATAAAAAAATAGACAAGAAAAAAATAAGAGACACTTAATTCATAGAATTAAAATAAGTCCCGTACGAGGCCAAAAGGACCATATCTCAGTATTAAATAGGGATTTATTATTAATTAGAAGTATCTTAGTAACAGGCTGGATTCGTGTTCGTGTGTTCGTGTTGGATGGTAAAGGGGTTGACCCATATTACATTGTACTTAAATATGGCGTGGGAACAACAATTTTTTTTTTTAAACAAACGTTTAAAAAAGCAAAACCATACTGCGATCGCCAACCCGCCTGCCAAGCGTGGCGATTATGGGAAATGCCCCCCTTCTGCTGGAGGCCTATGTCCCGCACTGGACGTCTTAAGGCTGAAAAAATGATGGCGTGGGAATATTATACGGCACGGTTGGCGCAGTGACTGAGCGATTGGACTGCTCGAGACAAATATTTGTATGGCCTACAGATAGT
Organism: Diarsia brunnea; assembly: GCA_949774965.1. NCBI lineage: Eukaryota > Metazoa > Arthropoda > Insecta > Lepidoptera > Noctuidae > Diarsia > Diarsia brunnea. The sequence goes on along the minus strand of OX459026.1, from coordinate 7,649,961 downwards.
TGTTTCGGATCTGGGTGTTTGGTTTGAGTATGTGAGTTTAAATGTTTGTTCCACGATACAGGAAAAAATCCTAGTGTGGGGATCTTTTAAAATAAAAACTTACTGGCGTGAGAATTCTACATAATAATCCTAGGGGTAGGTTATTACGTAATAACTTAAGATAGAAGGTCCCTTAAGTAAGACCTGAATAAGTTAACTGACTTGGTATTACATGGATCTCACTACTTTTGACGGTAGAAGAACTGAGTTGTGCGACTTGGCTTTTTATACAAGTTTTGTTTTTAGTGGGATTTTAATTTTCCTGGAATAGTACGGACAGCAACAAAAGTAGATAAACACTATTAAAGTTTCAGAGCAAGTTTTTTAATTAAAACTTGTTAGATATTACTAATTACTAACAAGTTATTGAAGCTACTTTTGTTGCTGACCATACATAAACGGAAATACCCCGTGGTAGACCCAGGACTTTTTAATTAATTAAAAAAATGAAAACAAACAAACAAAAGACACCTACTTCAGAAACTGATTTTTCTTTAAAAATTTACCTTTCACTTTTTTGTTGGTAATTTTTTGTTGAAGTCGGTTTTATTTTTTTATAAAAAGTGTTTTATAAATGTAGTGATAGTGAAATAGATTCTAAACTATCAAATTCTATCGACTAGAGCCACAACACTAAAATCCTTACGCTTGCGGTTAAGTAAACAGAATACATTAATGAGTATCTTACAGCTTATTATATACTAAAGCTTTTGTTGCTGTATTGAAGATTATTTAGAAACACAAGTAATTCTTCAGCCAGAGATCTTTTGATTGTGATGTGGATCATGATCCGTGACAGTGGAAAACTGATACAGAAAATATTAATAATTAAGCGGTAATAATTAAATAAGTATCTAGCCTCGTTGGTCTAGTGGTCGCAAGAGCGACTGCTGAGCACGTGGTCCTGGGTTCGATTCCCGGGTCGGGCAAAGTGTTATTGGCTTTTTCCATCAGGAATTTATCAGTAACAGCCACGGAGTCTGGATTTGTGCTCGGTTGGTGGCAATAGGCTCGCCCCTTTTTATATAGGACTTAAACATAACTGGCGAAATGTGGGTGTACTATTAGGTACACCTCTGCCTAACCCTTCGGGGATTACAGGCGTGATGTTATGTTATGTTATGTAAGTATGAAGACTTTTTTTTTGATGGTAGGAAATCATCAAATGACTATACATTACTAACTGCGGTACTCAGAGATATTTAATGATTACTTAAGCAGTCACTTAGTAAAGATTTCACATAGCTCTCTGAGTATCACAGAAACTGCCTAACTCAGAGAGCTTTAAAGATTACTTAGGCCATCACTTAGTAAAGGTTTTGACATTTATGTCATACAAAAGTATGTCAAACCTTTACTAAGTGACGGCTTAAGTAATCATTAAATATATTATGAGTACCGCAGTAAGTCTTTGAGCTATAGTGCGGACGGACAGACAGACATGGCGAAACTATAAGGGTTCCTTGTTGACTACGGATTCCTAAAAATACTCGTTGTATAAAGATACGCTACTGATCAGCCCTGCGGGGATAGCAGGCACTATGTTATGTTAAGTAATTTAATCAGCGATGAACAAGAAACAGCTTTAGTTCACAATTTTACAAACATAATAATTATCCTTACCATAGTAATATTATACATGTGAAAGTAACTCTGTCTGTCTGTCTCGCTTTCACGCCAAAACTACTAAACCGATTTGAATAAAATTTGGTACATAGATAGTCTAGAGCTTGAGAAAGGACATAGGCTAGGTACATTTTAATGCGAAAAGGGTGTTGTAAGGGGTTGAAAGGGGGGATGAAAAGATTACTTTTGGTCTTGATAACCGACATCGACGCGGATGAAGCCGCGGGCATTAGCTAGCTTCTTAAATAGCGACGGACACTTCTTTTTTTTTGGTGGATTGGAAATCGTCAAATGACCCCTCCCGCTCTGGGCAGAGCGGTAGCGAGTGTCAGTCTTCTACTGACTAAAAACCACCCATTTTCCTTCATAGTCCTTGTGCCGACGTCGCAATATCTCTTTCGAACAACCCGCAGCCCCGACGGGATCCTAGTTTGACCTGAAATCGGGTTTAGACTTAAACATAATAATATTATACACAACTGCGCGTAACAATGTTGTGATTACGCCTACGTACATATTCCAGCATTCGCCTAAGGCTAAGAAAACGCCGTGACGTGTAAACGAAGTTCACCCATCTGTTGTTAAATTGCCTAACGTCATCAATTGATCTGTGCTGTGACCTGAAATTGGGAAACGATCTTGTGTTTGGAATGGCAATTACTAGCTGTAGTGTATATCTATATAATAGACTAGCGGACGTCACGCGGTTTCACCCGCGTAGTTCCCGTTCCCGTGGGAATACAGGGATAAAAAGTAGCCTATGTCACCCGGGGATAGTGTAGCTTCCCAACGGTGAAAGATTTTTTGAAATCGGTTCAGTAGATCCCGAGATTACCCCTTACAATTTAACAAACACACAAACTTTACTTCTTTATAATCTATATATATATATATATATATATATATATATATATATAATATATAATAGATATGTTAACACTGTCTCACAACCACAAGTGGTCAGGGGAGCTGTCACTAATGACACCTGTCAGTTACATGATGGCGGGAAGTTGGAAATGAAGTGATTCTGGACTAAGGCTTGGTGGTCTGGTGTGAGCCTGTGATACTTAGTTAATTGTAAAATCAACCGATTAGGTCTGCTACTAGTGGATACTACACTAGCTTACTGAGTGTTTATTTCAATTAGCAATGTAATCATCATTAGCCTATAATGTTCCCACTGCAGGGACTCAGGCCTCCTCTCTAGGAGACGGATGGGCTATAATCCACCACACGGGCCCAGTGCTGGTTGGTAGATGTCACATGTTTTTACATTTTTTTCGTTCTAAGACATGCCGGTTTCCTCACGATGTTTTCCTACACTGCACCGTTTTGAGAGCAGCGGTGATGAAAAAAATTACACAATGTAATGCGCCTACCTGGGTCCGAACCGCCAGCACTGAACTACCGCTGCTCTGTCTGTTGTTTAACAGTTATCAACATTAAAGAACTTATAAGTAGTGATGGTTCTAGCAATGTTTTTGTCATTAATGACAAACAAAGTACAAAAAAAAATTCAATGAAAACCTACCTTATCTAATCACGTTTTACCCAACTTGGGAATCGATCCCAGGACCGCTAACCATCAATAGACCAACGACGTAGCATTTATAGAAAGAAAGAAAAAGTATTTATTGGTTATGCATTAATTTCGATGAAACCATTGATTGCCAGTTCATGCTCACTTAAATGTCTCGCTGATGGTGGCGGGTGTGTCGGATAATTTCGTTCTCTTCAGAATGGTTGAGTGGAATGGTGCTGATCCATGCGTCATGCTCGTGAACGGGTGCTGTCAATTATGACTGGTCACCTCTTAGCTGCCACGGCTTGTTTGAATTATTATTTCATTTTTGAATCGTCGTTTTTGACTTTACTGTGGACACTATTCGTGCACATCTTGCTACATCGTTCTCACATAATATACCATCTCAACATGAATGATGTAACCAAAGTTTTGTAACAATATCATGATTTAAAAGAGTGTCCATGGAGTTTCTTGCCGTTCTTCTCATGAGACCAACGCTTTGAAATGGGCAACTACAGTACACTCACAGTTATTATGCCTTGTGACTGGGACTGTAGCTTAGTTTATTTAGTATTTGTTCGACTATTCAAAAGAGGCTGTAACTAGCCTACTTGAAATAAATGTTTCATTGATTTTGATTTTGGTTCTATTGTCGAGGACTCAACGCATTGGTCAGAATGTTGAAATCTACTCCGCTTTTCAAGCAATGACAATTAAATTAAAAATGACGGCACGGTTGGCGTAGTGGCTAAGCGATTGGACTGCTGCGCTGCGTGTCGCGGGTTCGATCCCCGCACGGAACAAATATTTGTATGGCCTGCAGATCGTTGTTTCGGGTCTGGGTATTTGTGTATGTGACTTTATATGTTTGGGAACGCACCCACGATACAGGAGAAATTCCTAGTGTGGGGGGCACAGTTCCCTTAAAAAAAAAAAAATGCTTTTTCGTCTTTACGCAACAACGGAGCAAACAAAAATTTCCTCCTGCTGCAAATCTCCCACCTGGATATGAGTTGCCATGGTCGACTTGGAAGTCTCTAAAAACACTGGACCCAGGTTGGTCACAGCAAGGAAATCCTGCTGAGTTGGATATTTATAAATGACTCTGCAATGGAGTGTAAATGTGGTGCTGTTCCTCAACCAATGGGGCACTTAATATCTTGTCCTGGGTGTCCTGCTGGTTGTTCACTACAGGAACTGATGGACGCTACCGAAAGTGCTAAACTGTTCTGGGCCGACACAATCTAGATTGCCATCGACACGCTATGAAGAGGAACGGAGCAAACAAATGTATTGTTACGAGCTGGGTATGGGATAAAGAAAAACACTACCAATTAAACACACGAATTAACTTTATTACTCACAAAACACTTAAACACAATCACAAAAACAATACTGAACACTTTATCGCACTAGATATCTCTTCGAACCTTTCGTTGTCTCGCTATAAAAGTAGACTGCCTGCTCCGACCTCTGTTGGTCCTTTTATACTCAAACACACAAAAGAAGTTCGAGAAAATTCCCTATTATTAACTAAAAATGAATACAGTATTCACAAAGAAAAATAACTAAAAAAATAAACTTAAAGATAAAAGAACCAACATGGAAGAAGTTACGTTACGCACTCGGCATACGGTCGAAATTACAATGGCAATTATGTCGCCGACGCCCGCCGTGCTGACCTTGTAAACATAATGGAACTATACCTACAGAATGTACTGGAGTGTTTTAGACACTACACAATTATAAGCGAGGTTTCTTGAAGATTCTAGATGACCGACGTAACACTGCACCCTCCTTAGACATGCTCGTCCCGAGCATCATTAGTCCCGTAGTATCGCGCCAATCGGTCTACATGCACAATCTTAAGCGCACCTCGCGGACCCTTCTGTATTCGGTAGGTGACATCGTTGATCCTGGTCACAACTCGGTATGGTCCATCCCATTTTGCTTGCAATTTCGGAGACTTTCCCTTGCTCCGCACTGGGTTATGCAACCACACCAGCGAACTTTCGTCGAAACCACTACTGTTTGCCTTCCGGTCATAACGAGTCTTCATCTTCTCAGACATCTGTTGTCCGGATTGCCTGATATGCTCATACACATCATTTAACTTGTTACGCAGGTCATTCGCGTAATCCGTTACACTGCGTGGGACATCAGGGGGAGTTCCAGTGATTAAATCTGCAGGCAATCGTAATTCCCTTCCAAAGTTTGCAAAGGCTGGAGTTACAGTCGTACTTTCGTGAACTGCACTCCGATAGGACAGAAGTAACGGCTGTATGTGCTTGTCCCAATCCCTTTGCCTGCTTTCCACAACTTTTGCCAGATATCTTTCCAACGTCTGGTTGAATCGTTCCACCATTCCATCAGATTGTGGGTGGTAAGAGGTGGTTCTGGTTTTGTGTGTACCCATCAATCGACAAGTCTCCTGGAAAACTTGCGATTCAAAATTCCTTCCTTGACCGCTGTGAATTTCTAAGGGTACTCCAAAACGACAGAAGACTTCCTGAACCAATTTATCTGCGACTGTTGTAGCTTCTTGGTTAGGAATGGCGAAGACTTCTGGCCACTTTGTGAAGTAGTCCATGACAACCATGAAGTATTTGTTTCCGCTGTCACTTTCTGGAAATGGTCCCGCAACGTCCAGTGCTATCCGCTCCCAGGGGGCTCCAACGTTGTAAACTTTTAATGCACCTCTGCTTCGTGTGTGGGGTCCTTTCACAGCTGCGCAGCTGGTACATTTACGACACCAGTCCTCCACATCATCTCGACAGTGGATCCAATAAAAGCGCTCTCTGATCTTCAGTAGAGTCCTTTTTACTCCCATATGTCCTCCTGAGCATCCATCATGATAAAGCCGTAAAACATCCGGTACCTTAGCTTTAGGGACAACCATTTGTAGATGACAGCTGTCCCCTCGAGCGTTTTCCCATTTACGGCATAAGACTCCGTCCTGGATCTCCAAGCTGTTCCATTGTGCCCAATAACTCTTTGTGATGGAACTCATCGCAGCCACATCACTCCACTTGGGCTTCGGAGCACCAGCTTTGATCCACTCGAAGATCGGTTTAATGTCCGAGTCATTTTGCTGAGCTTGCTGTATGGTTTCCTTCCATTCGTCGCTGAGATCTGTTCTTAGCCTTCTCACAGACACAACTTCCTTAGTTTCTTGCCTGAAACTCTGCATACAATCTTCACGCCAAGGTCTTGACAGTGCGTCTTCCTTACTGCGAGTTCTCCACTGGTGCTGAGCAGTTATATCAGCATCCTTTCTCTGCTGTGATTGATCATAATCATCTCTCGTCATGCGTCGCTTTTCACAGTTTGATCGTAGATGACCACTTTCTCCACAAGTGTAGCACCTAGGGCTGTACTTTTGCGGACGCTGGCGTACAGGTGTTACCCCAACTTGCTCCGGACAGCTTGAGCCAAGATGATCCCTTTCTTTACCGGTGTAGCAGCTGGGACTGTACCCTTGCGGACGGTCGCGTGTAGGTGACGCTACAACTTCTCTAATGTAGAGTGTTCGATGGTCTTGTCTCACTGCTTCTACTTCTAGAGCATATGCTAAGGCGTTCTTCAGCGTCTCATGATGTCCAAGTCTCACAGCGGCTCTCACTTCCAAGTCGCGTATTCCGTCGACGAACGCCTGTACCAAATTTCCATCGATAAGGGCAGGGGCGGACTGGTATGCTTTCCGAACCAGCTTTTCAACTTCCAGGGCCCACTGTTGTAGGTTCTCGGCACTACGTTGAACACGATCCTTTAATTTGGCACGATAGACGTGCTCCAGGTGCGCGTCGCCGTATCTCGATTCTAACCCCTCCAGCAGCTGTTCATAGGTCACATCCTTGCCGAGTGCTTCAAGAATGGTAAGGGCCTGGTCTCGGAGACCCAAGGTGAGCGCTGTCATGGCTTGCGCTTTGGTCCACCCATTCGCCATCATAATGGCCTCAAATTGAATTTTATACGCCGACCACGAAGATGTTCCGTCGAATGGCGGCACTTTAAACCCGCGCACCGAAGGTGCAGCAATCACTGAAGTCACAGCCCCGTCTCCAACCTTAATTTCACTCAAGGCCTTCTTCACATCGGCGATCTGAATTTCAGCCTTTGCGATACGGTTGTCGTGCTGCTGTACCTGCTCCTTCATCACGCTCAGCTCTTTGCCAACTGATGCGTGAAGATCTTTAATCAGGAGCATCTGTTCTTCTTGACGACGAGCCTGCTCGTTTTGACGGCGAGCCTGTTCCTCCTTGTCCCGTTGCAACTGTTCCTGCAACTGGCGAGCCTGCTCCTCTTGACGGCGAGCCTGTTCCTCCTTGTCCTGTTGCAACTGTTCCTGCAACTGGCGAGCCTGCTCCTCTTGACGGCGAGCCTGCTCCTCTTGACGGCGAGCCTGGTCCTGCAGCAGCGCCATTAAGGCAGACAAGTCAGGCGTCGCTAATGCTGGAGTAGCTCCAGATGGGCCAGCGACTGGCTCTGATGTAGGCTGGACACCGCCCGGTGTCTGTGTCGGGGAGTCTCCAAATCGCCTTTGGTCCATACCTTGTTGTCGCTGACTCCTAGTACGGATACTATCCGTGTCGTCCTTTGGTAGAATCGGCATTATTTATCCCTCACTTCTGACACCAAATTGTTACGAGTTGGGTATGGGATAAATAAAAACACTACCAATTAAACACACGAATTAACTTTATTACTCACAAAACACTTAAACACAATCACAAAAACAATACTGAACACTTTATCGCACTAGATATCTCTTCGAACCTTTCGTTGTCTCGCTATAAAAGTAGACTGCCTGCTCCGACCTCTGTTGGTCCTTTTATACTCAAACACACAAAAGAAGTTCGAGAAAATTCCCTATTATTAACTAAAAATGAATACAATATTCACAAAGAAAAATAACTAAAAAATAAACTTAAAGATAAAAGAACCAACAAGGAAGAAGTTACGTTACGCACTCGGCATACGGTCGAAATTACAATGGCAATTATGTCGCCGACGCCCGCCGTGCTGACCTTGTAAACATAATGGAACTATACCTACAGAATGTACTGGAGTGTTTTAGACACTACACAATTATAAGCGAGGTTTCTTGAAGATTCTAGATGACCGACGTAACAGTATTTACATTTCTCGCAACAGTTAAAGAAGAAGGAGCTCGTGGCTTAATTAGAACTGCCACTCGGGTCGATCTTTAGGTAAAGCTGTGCTTGCCTAGGTCGGTCTGTGGATGGGTGACCGACCGACATACGGAGTCTCCTCCGTACCTCGGAAAGCAAGTTAACCTGTTGGTCCCGACTGGCATATATAGTTCTTTGGTAGTCAGTGACCTGAAATTCTGACATCCAGTCTTACCAAAGAGTATGGTATTACCTAGTATTAACTGGGTTGTGGAGGTCAGATAGGCAGTCGCTCCATGTAGCATACTGGTATTCAGCTGCATCCGGTTAGACTGGAAGCCGACCCCAACATAGTTGGGAAAAGGCTAGGCAGATGATGATGCAACAGTTAAAGAAGACTTACCTTTGGGAGGTGAGGACATAGGTCCAGTTGGGATGACCATTGTGGGCATCGAAGGATTTTTCTGGAACAAAGAAACATCAATGAACTCCTGGAAGTATTCTCATCATCATCATTTCAGCCATAAGACGTCCACTGCTGGACATAGGCCTCCCCCAGAATGGGGGGATTTGCCATAATCGCCACGCTTGGCAGACTTGTTGGCGATCGCAGTATGGTTGTTACGAAGGCACAGAGAACGCTGCTGTCCTTTCTCTGGTAAGTCCCTTAGTCGCCTCTTACGACACCCACGGGAAGATATGGGATGGTGCTATTCTTTACGTCCGACACCACACGAAAGTATTCTAATGACATTACAATACTATTACATAAAGGTCTTAAGTTAACATAATTGAGTGTTTTGTGTTTTGCCGTGAAGGCAAACGAATGTTAAATAAAATGTAATTAAAAAAAGGACCTTAATTTGCTTGAAAATTTAATAATACAAACAATAAAAAACAAAACCAAAATTAAATTAAATATTTTTGAAAAATATAATTTATAAAATCTGGAACAGTAAAATAACATTTTTATAAATCAATACCCCGTTCTATCACAAAATATAAAAAGCCAGTCTAAAGATAAAAGAAAAAAAACAAAATCTATTAAAAAACAACAACCCTGTTTAAATATCAGAAAGAAATGTATTATCAAAGAAAAATACCATTCATTCCGTTATCAGACGTGGGATTTCTGAATAAATAAAATTTTGTTATTACAACGTTCCGCATTTATTTCTAACCCGAGGGATGTTAAGTATATGTATTGCAAAGGTATTGTTTAAAAAAATATTGGGAACAGGTAGATTTCGTTAAGTAAATAATTTTGTTCTTTGTAAAAATATTAATCGATGGTACGTATACGTAGGTACCTGTCGGGGCTGCGGGTTGTTCGTAAGAGATACCGCGGGCCAGACACAAAGGGCTAAGAAGGAACATGGCTGGTTTTTAGTCAGTAGAAGTCTTACAGTCCCTACCGCTCTGCCCAGAGCGGGATGAGCCATTTAATGAATTCCCAACCACTAAAAAAAAATAGTTATATTATATCTAAAAATAGTTATATCTGTGTCTACTCGTGAGAACCTGTAATTGGCTCTGTGTCGTATACACAATTGTTACTCACATATTTTAGCTGTTGGTTCTCCTCTTAATAAATATAAATAAATAAATTATAGCTAGGTTCATAACTCAAGAAACTAAACTTTAGTTTTGTATCTACTCCTTGCACCTAACGACATTTTTTTTGAGAAAATTCCGCCACACTATTCTCAAACTATTGTAACTCCTGTGCGCCAAAATCAACAGTGGTAACCATAATAAAAACGCCTAGACAATGAAGCTCGACGAAGTAACAGAGGAACAATTTAACTGTCACGGATTCCGCAACAAAATAAATCATAAAAGATTAGCAGAGGAGTAGGAAAAAATAATTTACACTTCTGCTGATATGGAGGGATCCATATCAGCCGAAGACAGAACAGCAGGGCTATTGCGTATCTTTTTAAATGTCAGTGACTATCATAGTGTCCATCGATTAACTGTCAAATGGTTTAATTTTGTGCCAAACCATAACCTTTTGCAGTTAATCGATGGACACTATGATAGCCACTGACATTTAAAAAGATACGCAATAGACCCGCAGAACAAGACCAATAGACACGAAGCGAGGTAAATACAAATGGGATAATTCCAGTTGCTTAGCACCATGGTTAAATACTAAATAGTAACAAATGACTGTCATCACCATTATCATCATCAGCCTATAATGTTCCCACTGCAGGGACTCAGGCCTCCTCTTAAGAAGAGGGATGGGCTATAATCAACCACGCGGGCCCAGTGCTGTTGGCAGGTATGTGTCACAATGTTCGTTTTCTTTGGTCCTAAGACATGTCTTCCTCACGATGTTTTCCTTCACCGTTTTGAGAGCAGCGGTGATGAAATAAATTACACAAATTAATGCGCCTGGGTTCGAACCCACGACTTAATGTTCGTAAGTCGGGGCCGCCACCACTGGCTAAAATGACAGCTGTCATCTATCTACAAATGGCCCTAGGCAACAAAATCTTAACCTTCAAGAAACGATTCCTCCGTCTGTTCTAATAACTCAACCACGAGGCTAACTAAATCTTCGTCATTCTACAATATGACGTCATACTTATAATATAAAGCATATAATAGCATATCTTATAATTATATAGAACAGGGCTACAGGAGCAAGTAGCCCCGAGGCAGTACAGTACCTAATTACGTTGTGTAGTAGATGGGCAACGCAAGGTACGGGTTTGTGTCCAATGTTGCACGATATTTAGGAAATGTCGGATGGCACAAAAATATATTACAGAACGTTATGTTCTGAAAGGCTTTACTAAACATAACAACAATATATATAAACTAAATTAAACTAAAAACAAACAATCTATAAAAGGGCATCGAAAAACTCCTCCTCAACGTTGTCAGCAGGTACCTAAAGTGCCAAGAAACTGACAGCGTTGCCACTTTGTATGGCAACACTTAGCCTCTGGCCAAAGAAAAAGCCTGCCCTTTAGTCAGTGGAGGCGTCAACGAGGCGTTTAGAAATTTCCTTAAAAAAACTGTAGGCACTAGAACCCCACGCCCTAGAGTTTCAACCCCAAATGGCTCGAAAATATAGTTTCAACAAAGGTTACTTACGCCGCTTGAGGTTCTCAAACACATTTTTGTCACGCCAGTAAGGTAATTTAGTACACCCAAATTGCGTCAGTTATTATTAACACTGACAAAAGGTATATTTACCCTGTTTAATTTTTGTTCCGAGCTCCCGAAATTCAGCGCTGTTACGCCAGTTATGTTTAAGTGCAATGTAATATGAGGCGAGTCTATTGCCATCGCAAGTCACAAATCTAGGCTCCGTGGCTGCTACTGAGAAATAGGGTAGTTAACAAAAAAAAAATTAAGTCCGTCAGATAGATTTCCAAAAAATATATGTGTGTGTGAACTGAGGGACCAAACTGGGAATACGCGAAATGAAAATCCTAATAGGACACGTATTTTTTCTTTTTTCACGTAAACAAACAATGAAGACTATACAGTGCTTTGAAAACTCGTGTGACGTCATATTCTAAGACATTAGTATGAATTTTTTTTCCCGAGAGTGACTCAAATCTTTGACGCTTTTTATCTTTGTCAATTTTTATTGATTTGATAAAACAAAAAATACGTATCCAATAATTTTCGATAATCTAACAGACGGACTAATTAGAATCATGTTTTTTTAGTCAGTAAACATCCCTATTCTTGACGGCGAAATACAAAAAACTGACATGGAAATTGACCCTGGAACTACTTCTGTAGTCGTTCTTGCAACCTTTAGACACCGTGACTGTCAAATACTTGCATCTTTAGTCAAGTATTAGCAACTTTTAAAAGCGATTTTCTCTGACTGTGTTTATTAAAGTTTTACGTTTCGACGAAAACAGCGTTCTGATTTTTTCTATGTGTATACATACTTTTATTTCACACGCGTAGTGTTAAGATCACTACATACTATAAAACAAAACTCTACACCGCGTCTGTCTATCTGTTTGCGATAAACTCAAAAACTACTGCACCGATTTTCATGCTGTTTTTACTAATGGATAGAGTGGTTCTCGATGAAGGTTTGAGTATATAATATACACGCGAATGAAGTCGCGGGCGAAGTGCTAGTTAAAAAATAAAACAAGTAGCTTGCAGATGGCAAAGGTCTCAATAGGTATTAAATTTCCCGTACCGTACGCCAAGCTGCATTGGAAACACACATCGCCCAAAGGCTACACGTCTTACAAGACTGTTAGAAAGCTGAAGTTGATCTCAAATCAAAACATAAAGGTTTTCTTATTAAAAATTAGTTCCATTTATCTAATAAACTTGTTTAATCCCGCTTCTGATAACGGCTAATTGTCAATTAACATAAAGACTAACAAAAACCCTGGAGGGGTTTGTGAGTTGATCAGAAAGGCATAGACGAAGTAGGTTCTTGGTCACCGTTTTTTTAACTGACTTCCAAAAAGGAAGAGGTTCTCTTTTCATGTTTTTTTATGTATTTTCACCAATATCTCCGTCAATTGTAGACCGATTTTCAAAATTCTTTTTGTATTCCAAAGAATATACTCTTGAGGTGGTCCTATTGTCACCAAATCAGGATCTGATGATGGGATACCAGGAAAATCGAAGGCAACCCTCAAGTTTTATAGGCACTTATTACGTTTTCCATACATTTTCTAAAGCTGTTCAAGTATTTTCGTCTGATAATCTTAATCTGATGCAGATGCGCTGATGATGGAAGGTACAACTACTCAACGGCTAAGCGTTGAAAGCAAATAATTTTAAAATTATACGTACTTAAGGATCGAGAGTTGTATTCTTTCAGGCTAATCGGTTGACCTGATGATATTAAAACTAACACTAGAAAAGTAAAAATAACCTTTTCACCTCAGCACCTCAAACAAGCAGGTTTTGCTGTTTACAGACAGTGAGCAAAATTCGATTTTGCTGCGAGCGTGAGACAAAGTAACTTTTAATTTTTTTTATTTTAATACCGAGATCTGTGCAGTACTCACAAAATTCGAAAGATTTCAACTTCGTTTTGTTCTGTCACTTTCACTTCGAGCACTGTTAAAACATTGTGCTAGTGGGTGCTTTAATTAGTAAACGGGTCATGGAGGTAATTTAAGTAAAGTTATAACCTGAAAAACTAGTATTTACAAAAACAGCTGTGAAAAAATTGGAACTTTAACCCCCAATATCTCCGTAACTAGGAGGTTCCCAGGTATGGTCTAGAACAAAAAAATTATCACAGTGGTGGGGAGAACAAGTGCCCTTCATTTGCGTTAAGGGTACTTTTACACCCTATATTATGCCATACTAATTAACAAAAAAAACATAAAAGACTCCGTACAACAATTGGAAAATGCACGCAGTTTTTCTTCCTTCTGAAAAGTTATCCTTACACTTAAGAGGTTTTCACTCTAAGGCATCGGTAACCCCCGTCGGGGCTGCGGGTTGTTCAAAAGAGATACCGCGGCCTCGGCACAAAGGGCTAAGAAGGAACATGGGTGGTTTTTAGTCAGTAGAAGTCTGACACTCCCTTCCGCTCTGCCCAAGAGCGGGAGGGGTTATTCGATGATTTTCCACCCCCCAAAAAAATTAAGAAAAAAAATGGCATTGGTAACTGGCGAAACGTGAATATACTAGTTTTGGTGATCCCTTCAGGGAGTTCACACAGGAAGTTACATTACTCCAAACTATCAAAATACTTTGGAAACCACATCAGTGTCCATCCGGGAACAAACTTGAGTCATTCCGTACGATTCCTGACCGTTTAACCGTTCGTGTTTGGATAAATGGGGAGAATTTCAGGAAATTACCTTTTAGAGGGTTAGCGGAAGTAGTATGGTGGGTAATTAAAATAATGTAATTGTTGGAAGTACTTTTAAATTGCTGTTACGTTAAACATCACGGTTTCTGCCCTGAATCGAGAGACGGTGGTATTTTTTTAATCAAAGTTATTGGAACGAAGTTCCTTATCGCGCGTTGTGAAAGGGGGCTAGACGGAAAAAATTCTTACGAAAAGTTGTCACGACACTTTTTGCTATAGTAAGCTATTGTAAGCTGTGCGGCGTCGCATGTTTCTCTGTCTGTCTCTCTCTCTCTTATAGAATATAGAAAGCAAGCCAGATATTTTCATTTCTACAATTTTTTTTTTTTTTTTTTACATAGGTAATAAAAAATAATAACAATAACTTCGTTCCATCCGGGTGTTCCTTTTCTTCTAAGACTGTCTATACGCCGGTCGGTGGTCCCGGCCGCCAAATGGTGATCGTCAAACCATATCAGAGGCCGTTTTTTTTTTGAGGCGGTGGGAAATCATCAAATGACTCCTCCTGCTCTGGGCAGAGCGAAAGGGAGTGTCAGATTTCTACTCACTAAAAATCGCCCATGTTCCTTATTAACCCTTTGTGTCGAGACTGCGGTATCTCTTTCGAACTATCCGCAGCCACGTTGTCAGAGTTTTTAAGCAAAGGAACGATATTATAAAATTGGTACGACTAATGCCTACTAGGGGAAATGTGTCAAGAATCTGAATTTATGACCCATTATGAAATAAAAGTTATTTTAATATAGGTCACCTCTGTCTAAGTAAGTATTTAAGTAATCTGAAAATTAGTAGTTGACAAAAAAAAAAGTAATTAGTCCGTCAGATTGATTGCCAAAAAAATATTGGACGTAAAATATTTTTTTTTCACGTAGGTAAACAAAAAATGAAAACAATAAAGTGCGTGCAATTCGAGTGACGTCACATTTCAGAACATATTTGACCGGAATGTAAAGTCACAAAGCCCTACTGATGATCTTTGACGCGTTTTATCTTCGTCAATTTTTATTATTTTGATAAAACATAAGTAAAATACGTATCCAGTATTTTTAGATCATCTAACTGACGGACTGAACAGAATCATGTTTTTTTTAGTCGGGAAAGTAGCCAATTAGTGGGGACTTTGAAGCTGTAGCACGAAATCGCGGTGTTTATATTAACGTAATAAAACTAAAATAACCGTTTCACATAACATTTTAGTACAACTATCAGTACCTATGTTTACACCGTGAGGGGCAGCTAGGATCAGAGCATTTAAGCCCTAAAATCTACCTACCTACTAAGTAGTTTGCTAACAAAAGATCATACTAAAATCATTTCCAATTAATCAACCACCTACAAAACTTTGACCCTACTACAAATTATATGATGTTATAGGTAACAAATACATTGTTAAGTTAAGGATAATTATGGTGACAAATGAATCAATTGAAGGGACGCCTCACGCACGCCATGATTTATTTTACGCTATGCAGTTACTAAAATCTGAAAAACTTAAAACAGCGCCATCTATTATATTCATTCATAATTTTCCTTCAACCGTCAAGGAAACTCGCGCTCTAATTTCAGTTACAACAACGTCAAAGTTAGCTGACTTCACTTCCTTTGTAGTATAGCGTTCTGAAAAGAGATGGCGCCACTGATAACAAAATGGAGGAGTGTGGTTTTTTAGGAAATCTATGAAAATTGGAAACTTGGAATGTGACATTAATTTGTAACTCATGTCGGTTTTGTAACATTACATGGTTTTTTGCCCGTTTGAAGGCCATAGGCTCACCCTAGGAGGGATTAGGTAGGTACAGCCCATTCACGTTCATAGAGAGGAGGCGCGACTCCCAGTAGTGAGAACATTAAAGGCCGGTAATTCTTAGCTTTATGCTGCCTTATCCTTCTGGTATTACAGGCGTTATGTTAAGTTATCATCATCATCAGCCTATGTTACCACTGCAGGGACTCGGGCCTCCTCTCTAGGAGAGGGATGGGCTATAATCCACCACGCGAGCCCAGTGCGGGGGTTGGTAGATCTGCATTTCTTCGATTTTTTTGGTTCTAAAACATTATTATTCACGATTTATTCACGACGGTTTATCCACGATGTTTTCCTTTACCGTTGTGACGAAATAAATTACACAAAGTAATGCGCCTGCCTGGGTTCGAATTACGACTCATTGTTCGTAAGTCGGGCCGCTACCACTAAGCCGTTACGTTACGTGTAGGTACTCGTAACTATCTAAGTATTGGTTACTACACTAACGATTTGAAACCATTGTTTATGACGCGATAAGAAATGTTGTCGATTTACAAAATTTCAACAATCTTACAACTCAGTTTTAGTACCTGTGTGGGAAGTGAATGTAACACGGAAAACATCTAAAATAATTGTTTTTTTAAATATTATTTTAATATTTTAGTTTTTACCGTAAGTTTGTGTTAATTTGTGCATTAATTGGTCTTTGGTGGTGTGCTAATCACTTCCATTTACAGTCTAAAATAAAAACTACAACTAATTAAGGTAAAATTATTTTTTTTTGCAAAAAATAATCGACTTCAACAAAAAACACAGAAAAAATGGAAATTGTCTGTACTTTCTTTTGTTGTTTTAACACTAAAAAGTGGAAGACAACTTCAGGTACTTTCGTAATTCGGTAGAAAAAAAGTCAACGATACAAAAGTTACCAATTTCCGAGCGTTTTGAAATTTTCTCGAAAATAAATCAAAACCAGTTTCTCTTTCCCCACATTACAGGCCCTCCAACATTCAATACTACCAACCGAACTATGCAATAGCCGCCAACATGTGGAATCAATACTGGATTCCCTTCATCATACCGACCTTGATCACCAAATCCAGCGGCTATGACAACCGGACAGACAGTGACACGGTGTTCATCAAATCTGGTGGACATGCTGAAGCAGAGTATCGACCACGACCAACCACGACGATGATTGCTACTACACCACGTATTTTAACATTTTTTTTTTTTGGAACGAAGTTTTGGAACGAAGTTCCTTATCGCGCGTTGTGAAAGGGGGGCTAGACGGAAAAAAATCTTACGAAAAGTTGTCACGACACTTTTTACTATAGTAAGCTATTGTAAGCTGTGCGGCGTCGCATGTTTCTCTGTCTGTCTCTCTCTCTCTTATAGAAAGCAAGCCAGATATTTTCATTTCTACATTTTTTTTTTTTTTTTTACATAATAAAAAATAATAACAATAACTTCGTTCCATCCGGGTGTTCCTTGACACCTCTCAAGTTTTTTATGACTGCCTCGTTGGTCTAGTGGTCGCAACCGCGACTGCGACTGCTGAGCAAGAGGTCTTGGGTTCGATTCCCGGGTCGGGCAAAGTGTTATTGGCTTTTTCCGTAGGAATTTATCAGTAACAGCCACGGAGTCTGGATTTGTGCCCGGTTGATGGCAATAGGCTCGCCCCCTATTACATGGGACTTAAGCGAGTGTCAGACTTCTACTGTCCAAAATCAACCGATGTTCCTACTTAACCCTTTTTGTCGAGGCCGCGGTATCTCTTTCGAACAACACGCAGCCCCGACGGGCATCGGCCCTTGCTGTTCATGTTGCATCCACCCATGTTCCTTCTTAGCCCTTTGTGTCGAAGCCGCGGTATCTCTTTCGAACAACACGCAATCCCGGCAGGCATAGGGCCTTGCTGTTCATGTTGCATCCACCCATGTTCCTTTTTAGCCCTTTGTGTCGAAGCCACGGTATCTCTTTCGAACAACCCGCAGCCCCGACGGGCATCGAGGCTTGCTGTTCATGTTGCATCCACGCATGTTCCTTCTTAGCCCTTTGTGTCGAGGCCGCGGTATCTCCTTCGAACAACCCGCAACCCCGGCAGGCATCGGACCTTGCTGTTCATGTTGCATCCACCCATGTTCCTTTTTAGCCCTTTGTGTCGAGGCCGCGGTATCTCTTTCGAACAACACTCAGCCCCGGCAGGCATCGGGCCTTGCTGTTCATGTTGCATCCACCCATGTTCCTTTTTAGCCCTTTGTGTCGAGGCCGCGGTATCTCCTTCGAACAACCCGCAGCCCCGGCAGGCATTGGGCCTTGCTGTTCATGTTGCATCCACCCATGTTCCTTCTTAGCCTTCTGTGTCGGGGCGCGGTATCTCTTTCGAACAAGGCATCGGGCCCCTGCAATGTTTGAGGTGCGCGTGGAACTCTCCATTTGAATAAATTAAACTTATGCACGTGTTTCCAACGCATTACTTAAAACCTTTGGCCATTTATTCCGCCATTTTGGGGGGGGGGGGAAATCATCAAATAACCCCTCCCGCTCTTGGGCAGAGCGAAAGTGAGTGTCAAACTTCTACTGACTAAGTAAGTTTGTTATTGCAATAACGAATTTCCACGTGTATCAAACGACGTTTTTCAATACACTTTCGAAGAAATTAGGTAACTACTAACTATACTTAAATATTTTTGTCATCAATTTTTAGAAGACTATGATTTCATTTGCTTTTTTGCCGCGGTTTGATTTCGCCAAATTGAAGAAGAAGCAAAGGTATGTAGCCGCTAAACAGCCTCATAGGAAAAATATTAAATTCAATAAATGTTTACTTATTCATAAAAGTAAATAATTGTTTAAAATAATCATGTTGTTTTTTTGGTATTCTTTTTACAAACAACATAATATTCAAAACATATTAAATTAGTATGCTGTAAACCGCAAATCCAAATGGCGAAAAATAAAACACTGCCGATTCAATAGTCGGTGGTGATTTTTTTTTTGCATTTTCTGTTTAAATTGACTACGGACATAATTTAAGGTACAGTTATCTGTGGTAATCTTCTTTCCCGCCCTTGCTTGCGGAAAAATAAGATTAAATATGTTGCATTTCGAACCTAATCATAGCTAGTTTTCGAGGAAGTGTATTGAAAAGGACATTTGAGCGTTTGGCCGTCCATGGAATTCGGAGCATCCGCCTCCAGCACCACATTTCGAATGCATCTATCCTGTCCACCTAATCTCTTTAGTACATGAAGATTAAATAAATATATAATTGATGCTAAGGCCCCTAGCACACGGCATATTTTAAACGCGCCAGCGACGCGCGTTTCAGGAACGCGCTGTAGATGCCAAGTTTTGCATTTTCATAAATGCAAACGCGCGTTAAACACGATACAAACGCGCGTGTG
The DNA here is from genome assembly GCA_949774965.1 of Diarsia brunnea. Taxonomy (NCBI): domain Eukaryota; kingdom Metazoa; phylum Arthropoda; class Insecta; order Lepidoptera; family Noctuidae; genus Diarsia; species Diarsia brunnea. Next base: position 7,630,652 of record OX459026.1, on the reverse strand, counting down.
AAGCGCGTTCGAAACTCATTTGAAACACGTACAAAGGGTCGGCTTTAGATCGCTGAAACGCACGTCCTTTGCGCGTGTACATTTCACGATCGCCCGGTGTGCTTCGGTTACAAGGTCGCGTTCAAAATCTGTGCGTTGTCGGCGCTATAGAAAATACGCCATTTGCTTAGGAGCCTAAGAATAAATCATACAATAAATTATTAAAAAAAATTAAAAAACACGCCTGCCATGACAAAAAGTACCTAAACTAAAAAATAAAAAAACAAGTCAAACGAATTTAGCGATGAATGTGAGCAAGGTCCCGTAAATGTATTCGAAAATGGAAAACTGAAAACTAAAACTTTTATTGGAGTCGGGGGACAGTTCGGTGGACAGGTCCCCCGACTGCAATAAAAGTTTTAGTTTTGTTCCCCGGGGTGACGCAATGAATCTAACGATACCACATACATCAAAATCGGTTCAGGCGTTTAGAAGTTATGGTGGAATAAAGAAACTCACAAACAAACAAACATACATACATACATGAACGTTAAAAATATAACACTCTTTTTTTTGGGCAGTCGAGTAAAAAAAATACATGTGATTTCTTTCTCTTTTGCAACAACCAAAGGAACTAAAACAACAACAACAGTAGCAACAAGAACGACAACTGTGAGGATTGAAGAAACAACAGCTCCTTTCTACGATGAAGCAACCGACAGTGTAATGTTCGTACCAAATATGGTACCACCGAAAGCAAGGTAAGAATAAAAATCTACTATAGTTGTTGCCAATTAAGATCGCAATAGCGGTCATAATATATAATAATAATATAATCATAGTCCCTTTCCCTAATATCTCTTCGTACGAACTAAAACAAATGAACCATGTATCGTTTTTGATGAAATAAAAAAATGTTGAATATCACGATAGATGACGATTCAAGACATGAACAGTCTTATTTTTGGATTTCATAGTTACCGACAGATAAATGTAGGTGGAGGTCAGTGACCTCCATTGTCATCTTAACCGGCAGTGCATCAACTATAGCCGTTACTGCGTGCAATTATTAATTTTAAAAATAATTACTTCCATAATTCTGCCGTCCTTTCACTAGAAACCAGTTAAGTGCAAAATGTTTCCGAGATAATGGCGAAAAATGCGCGAATCGTTGTTTGTAAAAAATCAGATAACTTATTTGTAGTTAAGTAAAAAACCAAAAATACTTGTCAAATTTGGCAGTTAAGGTATTTTGACTACGCGAAGAAGTATGGGTTAGACGCTTTCAAGAGCTGGAATCATTATAAATTCTAATATTAAACGGACTGACAAGTTTTGATAACTCTGGAACTATTTATATTCTAGAAGTGTTTAAAGATAGAGAATTTTGAACTCCATCAAGCTGTATCAATAAGCAAAAATTAACCATTTGTTAGTTAACGGCTTTCTAGTGATAGGACGGCAGAATTGAATCGGGTTTGTTAACAATTACAATACTTTTAATCGTCGCAGGTGGCGTCCTGTGGTTTTTGCCTACCTTATAGGAAAAGGCATGAGTTTATGAATGTACTAGCTGATACCCGCGGCTTCACCCGCGTGGATGTTGTTAAAATTATATACTAAAACCTTCCTCTTGAATCACTCTATCTATTAAAAAAAACCGCTTCAAAATCCGTTGCGTAGTTTTAAAGATTTTAGCATACATAGGGATATAGGGACAGAGAAAGCGACTTTGTTTTATACTATGTAGTGATGATAAACATTTTGCTTTCTTCCTCAGAGATGAGAACCACTATGATAGTCGTGGATTAAACATAAATGATATTATAAAACTCAAGACCGTAGACGATGCTTTGAATAAAGGTTTTCGGGTGGAGAATGAAAAAGGTAAGATTTTTGGTGTATTTCCATTGATATAAAAACTAAAGATACGGTCGTCCGAACATTTGCTCGACGCGTTCGCCATACAGAGAATCGGTGTAGTCTGCTCGTTAACGTAACCTTGTATAAGCGGCGTGGTATTTTCGAGGTATAAAGGACATAAATAAAGCGTTTAATAAAATTTACGACCGCACCCGAAGAGAGCCGATCGTGGACTAGTTCACTTCGACTTAGGAAAGACCGTTTTAGGACCACGTTCGAGGCGTCATTTTAACATGCGTTCCGCGTAATATATAAGTCAATGTGTATTTCATACAGGTTTACAATAAACCAAAGAACTTTTTGAAGTGAAAACTAAAAAAAAAAAGACCCATGTTCCTTCTTAGCCCTTTGTCCCGAGGCCGCGGTATCTCTTTCGAACAACCCGCAGCCCCAACAGGGTCATGGTAGCCCTCCAAGTTTCTTTCATCCTACTTCATGAGACAATGCGTGATAAAAAAAATATGTTTTTGGGGGGTATGAAGAACAGGGTGTTAAGTTCCTCATCCCCTATAGAAAAGGGAGGATCCACCGACCAGACGGGTGTTGTGTCTGGTGGGCTAACTGCCCGACATATGTAAGTCGGGATTTTCTATATAGACTAATGTCGCGGATAAAGTTGATAGCCCGATGTAGGATTTACCAAATTAGTTCGTATGTGTTGCGATAGATGTCGCTGTCGCCACATGTTTATAAAAACATGGTGACTGCCATCATAGGTCTAGTGGTTGCAAGCGCGACTGCTAAGGTTGCGGTTCTGGGTTCGATTCCCGGGTCGCAAAGTGTATTGGGTTTTCGGGTTACGTACCTCAAAAGGAAAAAACGGTACCCTTGTAGGATCACTCGTGTGTCTGTCTGTCTGTCCAACCATTCCCCCCCTTATCTCCGAAACTACTTAGCCTAGCATTTTGAAAAAAATACAGAAATTAGTTCAACGCTTATAGATTACAGGAAAACCTATCAGAAGTCTATGGTGCTAAAATAACATGGATAATCTCTCAATATCTACTACAATGGTAAGGAACCCTTCATGTGTAAGTCCGACTTGCACTTGTTTCCATCTGGATCTGCGCCCGTTTGATGGCAATAGGGTCGCCCCATTTTACATGAAACTTCAACATACTAGGCGGAATGAGGGTGTACTATTAGGTTTCCTCTACCTAACCTTTCAAGGATTTTAAGGACGTAAATGTTTTGTGTTTATAAATGTGTGTGTAATTTCAGAACATGCAAAGGAAGACGTTGTATTTATAACAGGCAAGAATCATGATTTTGACAACACAATAAATGAAGATAAAACACGAAGAAGAAATGCCAATAATAACTATAATTATAATTACAAAGGTACCTTCGGATATATTATACATTTTAACACAAAGTCATCATCGGAATTACTCGTATCTACTTTTCTGTCTAAAAAAAATATGATTCTGTTTAGCCCGTCAATTAGATTATCGAAAAATATTGGATACGTGTTTTTTGTTTTATTAAATTAATAAAAATTGACGAAGATAAAACGCGTTAAAGATCATGAGTGATCGGCTTGTGATTGTGACGTCACATTCCAGAAAAAAATGTACAGAAATGTGGCGTCGCACGAGTTTTCGAAGTACTGTATCGTCTTCATTTTTTGTTTACGTGAACAAGAAAAAAAATGTGTTCAATATTTTTTTGGAAATCTATTTGACGGACTGATTAGTTTTTTTTTGTCAAGTACCCAATTATGTTGGGGTATAATGTCCCTTTTTTTTGGGAGAAATCATCAAATAACCCCTCCCACTCTGGGCAGAGCGAAAGGTAGTGTCAGACTTCGATTGACTAAAAACCACCCATGTTCCTTCTTAGCCCTTGGGCCGAGGCCGCGGTATCTCTTTCGAACAACCCGCAGCCCCGACTGGGGGTATAATGTCCCTCGAATCTCATAGTCGCGACTGCTGACCGTGAGGTCCTAGATTCGATTTCCGGGGAGACAGAGAGTGCAGTTGTGCCGTTTTAGTTATATCCACTAACTGGGATTGCGCCTCCAAAAGTTCGTAGAACCGTAGCAAGCTGCACCGAGAGGAAGAAGCTACAAGCTGACTTACGCCACCCAATGCACAGTTACGCCCCAGTGCCCCAGAGGCTGAAGAGCCGTAAAAGTTTTTTCGGGTGCGTTAAACTAGCTAGCCCAGCGAATAGAAATGCCTCCTCTGCAAGATGCGAACTCTGGCGGGAGCTGCTCAAGCCCCCCGATGGCTTCATCAAGCCGTCTGAAAGCATTCCACCTGGACATGCTTTGCCGTGGCCGACTTGGAAATCTCTAGACTTCGAACCCAGGTCGGCCGTAGCAAAGATAATCTCTTCAGATGGGGTTTCATTGACGGCTCAGACCTCAAGTGTGTATGCGGCGTATCTCCACAGATAATGTCCCACCTTCCATCTTGCGCTGCATGCCCTGACACCTGCACACTTGACGACCTTATGACTGCATCAGCGAGTGGAGTCCGCATAGCTGAATTTTGGGCCAAAACGATTTGATCGTATAGAAATTTGCCATCGACACGCTAAGAAGAAGTACACTAACACATCTCCCGCGACAGCTAATCTTCGCTAAAATTGGCCGCCGTGACCGTAATCGGTCAGAAAAACTATATCTAGGGTCGTCTCCCAGTCTCACTGAGAACGACTGCTTAACTGACCTCCACAACCCAATTAAGGTGAAACCTTCAGGTCAGCCCCCAAAATTCGTTTTTATTTACGTCCGGTTGTATGTTAAATAAAATAGGATTCACACACAACATGACTTCTCCCGCTCTGAGTGAAGCGGAAGGGAGTGTCAGACTTCTACTGACTAAAAATTATCCATGTTCCTTCTTAGCCCTTTATGTCCGGGGCCGCGGTATCTCTTTCGGACAACCCGCAGCCCCAACAGGCGTCGGCCTTTGCCCCTGCAATGTTGGTGACATCTCTTTGAGATCGCAAAAAAGAGGAAATTAATTTTAATTTTTTCTTTATTTTTTCTTCAAAAGGCGAAATCGTCGAAAAAGAAGATGAACTAGTGACAGTGACAGCACAACCAAAATTGAACTGTAGGAACTTGGACTGTGACAACACAATACAGTCCGTTTGCGGAGCGAAATTGATAAACAACGAATGGCGACACAGATTGTTTAAGAATGACTGCTTTTTTAGAAAAGTCAACTGTGGGTTTAAATATGAAATAAATAGTAAGTAATGTTTTAGTGGAATCCAAGCAGGCGTATTATTTTGTGTAATTTACTGTATCATCACCGACGGTACAGAAAAACATCGTCAGACAACCGGCATGTCTTAGAATTCGAAGAAATGTGACATCTACCAAACCGCACTGGGCCCGCGTGTTAGATTATAGCCCATCCCTCTTCTAGAGAGGAGGCCTGAGTCCCTGCAGTGGGAAGCTGATAATAATCGATGTTTTGGTCATTGCAGATAATCATAAATGGTAACATGTGGTTGAAGGTACTAATTATACTGGCACTCTAATGTAAGCTGCATAGATAAAATTGACAAAATTTACTGAAAAACAGATGTTTCTTTCGCGATTTCAGTGTTGGTCCCATGGTAAAAGTTGTTTGTTATCTTGAGTACAATCACGTGTTTAAGTATCGGTGACTAATTACCAGTCACCCTATAATATTATATTGTAATAGATATACAAAATATGCATTGGGAAATTCGGTCCTTTGAGCCGGATTCCAAATTCAAACTCAAAGCATTTATTTCAATTAAACCATTACAGGTACTTTTGAATGTCAGAAAAACTACATAAAACTAAGCTACAGTCACAGTCACAAGGCATAATTACTTGTGAAAGTACTGTAGTTACCCATTCCCTAGCGTAGATCTTTATGGAGAAGAACGGGCAAGTAACTCCATGGACACTTTTTTACATCCGAATATTGTTACAAAACTTTGGTTACATCTTTCATGTTGAGATGGTATATTATGTGAGAACGATGTAGTAACTGCAACATGTAGGTACACGATAAAAGTGTCCACAGTGAAGTCAAAAACGACGGTTAAAAATAAAAATAATAATTCAAAAATAAAATAATAATTCAAACTTAAGACTGCTTAAAAACACTTTACAGCAAAGTTGATTAATGGTGACCACTAATTCTCCTGTCAAACCACAACTTTGCACTACCTGTGTGTAACAAACAGGAGTTTTCTGAAACATGATGAGCTGGTGTCATTACTAATACTGTTAGCCTGTATCATCCTACTACAGGACAAAGGCCTCTCCCCATGACTTCCAGTTATTTCGATCTGAGGCCAATGTGGACCACTGGTCGTTGGTCTTGTCCAGATCGTCTCGCCATCTTCTACAAGGTCTACCGCGACGCCTTCTGACTGTGTCAGTGCTCCAGAAAGTAGGTATTTTGGCCCACAGCTCATTGGGCATTCGGCAGACGTGCCCAGTCCAGTTTCTATTAAGCTTAGCAGCTTTATGAGCAACGTCAGTAATTTGTGTTTTGGTGTCATTCATCATCATCATCATCAAATCAGCCATAAAATGCCACTGCTGTACATAGGCCTCCCCCAGAAGGGGGGGATTTGGCATAATCGCCACGCTTGGCAGGCGGGTTGGCGATCGCGGTATGGTTGTTACGAAGGCACAGAGAACGCTGCTGCCCATTCTCTGGTAAGTCCCTTAGTCGCCTCTTTCGACATGGTGTTGGTGTCATTATCATTTTTATTTTACACTAGCTGACCCACACAACTTCGTCTGCGTCACATAATATAGCTTATAACCTTTCTCGATAAATCGACTATCTAACATATTAAATTGAGTTAAATCGTACTCGTAACAAACAAAAAATCTTACCTTTCCTCTTTATAATACCTATTAGTTTAGATTGGCTTCGATTATATTATTAAAGTAACAATTACTATAGGTATCTCTTACTGTTTAATACAGTAACACCTTGTACTTGTAAACATTATGGTGCAGTAAATATTTTGAATTTGAATTTCTCCGGAGCCCCCAGAGGCCAGAATCCCCACGTACCTACCGCACCGGACCGAATGACTGCCACGCGCTTAATTATTTTGTCGCCCGTATATTTTTACATTGCGATATCTTCTAAGATATTTGTTTAAACTGTATAGAGTAAAGGGCACAAATATTCTATATTAAATTTCCGTGCTAACAAACACATTTATTTAGATATAGATTAATACCATATGGGTTAAATAAGCTTCGCAAAATATCATTCTTTTAAACCTAACATTTTAATATAAAAAAATGGTTACAGTGAGTCAATCTTAAAACATAAACATATGCTATTGCGGTCTTTTTTTAGAACTTTTAAAGAGGAACAATTCCGTCATACATGATATGTACGTAACTTAAACCGTTTTCGCAGCGCACGCAACGGAAGCTCTCAAAAACGAATATCTTTTCCCGTTTTTGCAACATTTTTCATTAATGCTCCGCTCCTTTTGATTGTAGCGTGATGTTATGTAGCCTAAAGCCTTCCTCGATAAATGGAGTATCCAGCACTAAATGATTTTTTCAATTCCAACCAGTAGTCCCTGAGTTTACCGCGTTCAAACAAACAATCAAACAAACAAACAAACAAACAAACTCTTCAGCTTTATAATATTAGTATAGATTGCTTTTTCAGGATATACGCAAGTGGAAATCGACAAATGCAAGACGATAGGCGCCCATGTAGAAAAACGATCCTTCTCTTTTAAACCAAATCCTTACGATTATAAGCCAGACCCTAACCTTCATAGTAACGGTAGAAGAAGTCCATCGGCTAGAAGGTATGTATCAAAACATAGAAAACACGCCTATATAGGGTGTAAAAGTACCCTTAACGCTAACGAAAGGCACCTTTTCTCCCCACCACTGCGATATTTTTTTTGTTCTAGACCATACCTGAGAACTTTACTTAATTTACCTCCATGACCCGTTTACTATTCAAAGCATCCACTAGCACAATGTTTTATCAGTGCTACATTAAGTTTTACCGTAAAATGTTATTTTTGACCAAAAAAAAAAGTCGTTTGCCTGCAAACATTTTTGCGTAGGGGTACTTAGTTTGATGTACAGAATGCTTGGTTGACGGCTGTGTGATGGGTTGATTTACACCCTGTATACCCTGAAGAGTTTGGCAGAGATGCACCTCTTTATTTTTATTTTTATTGCCTTCAACCGGGCGCAAATCCAGCCTCCGTGGCTGCTACAAAGAAATTCTTGATGGAAAAACCTAATAAAACTTTGTTCGATCTGGGAACCGCACCCAGACCCTCTGTTCAGCAGTCGCGCTTGTGTCCACTGCACAAACGAGGCAGGGCAGTTTTACAAAAGTTGTTCCTAATTTAAGAGCAGTGGTGGCGGCCCCGACCTACGAACAGTAAGTAATTCGTGGGTTCGAACCCAGGCAGGCGCATTACTTTGTGTAATTTATTTCATCACCACTGCTCTTAAAAACGGTGAAGGAAAACATCGTGAGGAAACCGGCATGTCCTACAACCAAAAGTTCGAAGACTTTGTGACGTATCTACCAAACCGCACTGGGCCCGCGTGGTAGATTATAGCCCATTCCCTCTCAAAGAGTGGAGGCCTGTGTCCCAGCAGTGGGAACATTAATAGGCTATTGATTGATTGATGTTCCAAATTTGACATTCTTGTTTAGTGTCTTTTTACCTCAATATTGGAACAACGACTATGAGTTGGATTTATCATCATCAGTCTATAATGTTCCCACTGCAGGGACTCAGGCCTCCTCTCTAGGAAAGGAATGGGTTATAATCCACCACGAGGGCCCAGTGGGGATTGGTAGAAGTCACATGTCTTCGAATTTTCTGGTTCTAAGACATCGGTTTCCTCACGATGTTTTCCTGCATCGTTTTGATAGCAGTGCTGACGATATAAATTACTGAAAGTAATTCGTCTGCCTGGGTTCGAAACCACGACTTACTGTTCGTAAGTCAGGGCCGCTACCGCTGCGGGCCTGTGAACGGTGAGTGATGGGTAAGCTCGCCGTCCGTCCGTCTTAAAACGACGACAGGCCGTGTCGACGGCGCGTTCGTGTTGCACGCGCGCCTCAAAGAGACGTCAGCAACATGGAAGGAGCCCGCAAGGGCTGACGCCCGTCGGGGCTGCGGGTTGTTCGGAAGAGATACTGCGGCCTCGACATGAAGGGCTAAGAAGGAACATGGGTAGTTTTTAGTCGGTAGAAGTCTGACACTCCCTTTCGCTCTGCCCAAGAGCGGGAGGGGTATTTGATGATTTCCTACCCCCCAAAAAAAAAATTGCTGCTACCGCTGGACCACCACTACTCTTGTACCTTCCTTACCTACTAAACAAAATCAGGCGTGATTTTAAGTTATATTGTCTTTATTATTTTTCAGATCACTGACAATGAATTTCGACGGCGAATATTGTTCGCATCCCTGCCCAATGACGTGCCCAGATGACTACGATCCTCAATGTGCTATGTCAGAGTCTGGGCAACGGCACGTGTTTGTTAATCATTGCAAATTGGACCTTAATTCCTGTACTTATCACGTTCGTAAGTATTGCCTAAGATAATTATTTTCAATGTCGGTTTACGTGGACATCCGAACGCAACAGGGGATCGGGGTGACTCAAAAATATTATCATTCTGTTTATTCCGTCAGTTAGATTATCGAAAAATATTGGATACGTGTTTTTTGTTCTATCTAACTAGGTAATAACGCGTCAAAGATCATGAGTAGGGTTGTGACGTAACTTTTTGGTAAAAATTGTACCAAACTGTTGTGATGTCACATGACTTTTCATAGTTACGTGAATATTTTCACGTAAACAAGAAAAGTCATGTGAAAAATATGTATTTTATTTTTTGGAAATCTATCTGACGGCCTAATTAGATTTTTTTGACTGAAAGAATTTTGAAAATCGGTCTACAATTGACGGGAATATCAGTGGACATAAATAAAAAAAAATACATTCACACGAATAGAGAACCTTTTTGGAAGTCGGTTAAAAAGTAACAACGAACTTCCACAATCGAGCAAAAAGGTCGATAACTAAAAATGTTTTTTTATTTCCAGCCTGGCATAAGCGCCCTCTGTCGGAATGTGTCGGAGGTAAAAAGGCTGATATGCGACAGAACCGAGGATTTATCGGATGGATGCAACGAGTTGGGATTGTGGACAGAAAAGGCCGATTGGTTTTAGAATAAATTATTTTAAAACACACATTTTTATTTTTTAATACCTGATGATGAAGAAGAGCTCGTGATTTAATAAGAACTGCCACTCGGGTCGATCTTTAGGTAAAGCTGTGCTTGCCTAGGTCAGTCTGTGGATGGGAGACCGCCCGACATACCGAGTTTCCTCCGTGCCTCAGAAAGCACGTTAAGCTGTTGGTCCCGGCTGCCATATATAGATCTTTGGCAGTCGTTACAGGTAGTCAGTGACCTGAAATTCTGACATCCAGTCTTACCAAAGAGTGTCGTATTACCTAGTATTAACTGGGTTGTGGAGGTCAGATAGGCAGTCGCTCCATGTAAAATACTGGTATTCAGCAGCATCCGGTTAGACTGGAAACCGACCCCAACATAGTTGGGAAAAGGCTAGGCAGATGACGAATACCTGATGATGATGATTACTTCCTCGTTAGTCTAGTGGTTGCAAGCGCGACTCCTGTGCATGAGGTTCTGAGTTTGATTTCCAAATCGGTCGAAGTGCTATTGAGTTTTTCCATCATGAATTTCTCATTAGCACCCACGGAGTCTTTATAATAATTACAATAATAATTTATTTATTTCAGACACAGTCCATCCATACATGATACAAGAATTAAAATGGCATACAGCACAAACATAATATTAAAATAATCAATAAAAATAAAATTACGCAAACACGTTAAAATTACATATAGGGTGTAAAAGTACCCTTAACGCAAACGAAGGGCATTTGTTCTCCCCACCACTGCGATCATTTTTTTGTTCTAGACCATACCTGGGAACCCCCTAGTTACGGAGATATTGGGGGTCAAAGTTCCAAATTTTTCACAGCTGTTTTTGTAAATACTAGTATTTCAGGTTTTAACTTTACTTAAATTACCTCCATGACCCGTTTACTATTCAAAGCATCCACTAGCACAATGTTTTAAGAGTGCTACTTTGAGTTTTACCGTAAAATGTGATTTTTGACCCCAAAAAAAAAAGTCATTTCCCAGCAAACATTTTTACGTAGGGGTACTTAGTTTGATGTACAGAATGCTTGGTTGACGGATGCGTGAAGGGTTGATTTACACCCTGTATAACCAATGTCAAGCAAATTAAATTCAATCAAATAATAATAATACACATTAAACACACACAATCAATAATAAAATTAAACAAACACAAATGTCAAAGTAAACGAGGAGAGGAGCTAACAGGCCGTGACAGGTCCCACCGCTCGGACAAAACCCCCAGGAGACTGTTCGAGCTGCTTCGTAGGCGACTTATTAGTGAAGCACTTCGCTTCCTTATGATCGCGAAAAAAAAGTGCGAAAAAAGTTATGAGTGCCCGGCTTATGGCTCGCCCCCTATAACATGGGACTTAAACCATAACTGCGAAATGTGGGTGTACTAAGGGGTTGGTACACTTCTGCCTAACCTGTCGGCGTTTCCAGGTGTTATGTTATGTTAATTTAATACCTCTATAATATATCACTAAGTACAGTACCTATCCAGCGATAAATATTGCACATCGACCATTGGAAAAATCAATGCAATTTATTCGTTAATTAAGTTCTTATTTTGTATTTAGCTTGTCGTGAAATTTTCGAACCGACCTAGCTTGCGGCAGTTATATATAAAAGCACAGCGGAAAAGAGATGTCTCGAACAGTCATTTCGTATATATTTTTAGTGGAATAATGCCTAGATACTTACCTAATAATAAAACTGCCAGTACATCTAATATCAAGAAATACTCTAAAGACTGACTGACATGATTGTGGCAGAACATAAGAGACCACAGATAACAGAGGCCGGTTAGAGTTAGAAATCCTAAACATAAACAGTCGTAGCAGTATCTTTCTTCAAAATTGAAGACAACCCCATCTAGCGAAAAGCAGGCAAACTACGAACTGACCCGCCGCGCCGTAAAACAATGAGCTCTTGCATTCGCGACCGTAACAAATGTGACTTAATTATGATTGAAATCACCAATACAACCTTCTCAGTTCATGTAACTTCCTTGATTGCTTTAGTTACGACCACAACAACGTTGGAATGTTGTTGTGAAACATAATTACCTACCACGAATTCTCCAATTTCGCAAAGTAATCTATAGCCCAGTAAAGTAAGCACCCGAGGTAAGATGAACCTTTGAACTCAGCTCATAAGGTCATAACCTTTCTATTCTAGACTTTACTGAATAATTATGGTCAGTAAAACAGCTGCCATTTAGGTCCTTTACCTTCTCATAACATTAAATTATCTATCCCAAAAATTCCAACATCCAATTTTCCGTTAGTTTTCAGTAAAAAGCCTTGAAACCCTTTTAGTTTTCCATTAGAGGTTAGCCGTTGCCAAAAATTAGTACCGACTTTGTCTAGCCAAACTAAGTGTTAGGCACCACTTTGGGGTTTTACCGCGGTTAGATATTTTAGAGGAAAACATTAACCCTAGAAAGATAACCTACGTCGCAGAGGCGCCTGCACGGGAAACATATTACTGTAGTTTTTTATCCGACGCGTGTATTTGTTTGTCCTTCTGAGCCAACTCAGTCGTCGGTTAGCCCTTTCACGGGATAGCTGTTTCCATGCTGTAAGTTCTATAGTTTTGTTTATATGACGAGTCTCGCGAGGCGTTTGGTTATCTTTTGTGAAACTTTTAAGAATTAATTAATTTGAAATATTTTTTTTTGATGACAGATTTATTTTTTATACTTATTATATTGTAGTCTTATTAGCTTGTAAGAAATAACTCAATTTTTTTAGATGATTATAAGTGTTTTTGTTCCTGAAGCATAAGGCTGTTGATTTATGTTAGAGGTCTACTCATTTGGTTTAAAATTATTCTAAATAAACAAATTAAATAAAAATGTATTTAAAATTGATAGTTTATATTACACCTTTTAACACAAAACCATAAATCATCAATATTTTTTATTAAATCAATTAAAAAACACGTATTATAAAAGGGTGCGCCTCTGAAGCGTATGGTTATCTTTAACGTATGCCGTGGTATGGTTATCTTTCTAGGGTTAACGATATATTATGTTTGAAAAATTAGTTTACAATATTGAAAACCAGAAACTTTATGGTTTTTTGCAGAACCAATCTACAAACGTTTGTTTAAAAACAAACAATGATTTTATTAGTCCGTCTGTTAGATTATCGAAAAATATTGGATACGCATTTTTTGTTCAATCAAATCAAAAAAAAATGACAAAGATAAAATGCATCAAAGATTTGAGTGGGGGGTTGTGACGTCACTCACCGGTAAAAAATGTCATACTAATGTCTTAGAAAATGACGTCACACGAGTTTTCAAAGCACTGTATCGTCTTCATTGTTTGTTTACGTGAAAAAAGAAAAAATATGTGTCCAATATTTTTTGGAAATCTATCTGACGGACAATTTTGTTTTTCTTAACTACCCTAATGAACTGAGCAAAGACAAGATAAGTTTTTATAACGTTTTAGGGTTCCGTAGCAGTAATGGTCTATTGGTATCGCCTCAGACGGACGTTCAGATGCCAGTACATCAACCCACTAAGTACTGTCAAATTAATTTTATAGATTTTCAATTTTATCGAAAAAGCATTAGATTCACAGTTCCCGAAACTAACTAATAGATTTTCAACTTTACTTATTCATCATCATCTGCCTAGCCTTTTCCCAACTATGTTGGGGTCGGCTTCCAGTCTAACCGGATGCAGCTGAGTACCAGTATTTTACATGGAGCGACTGCCTATCTGACCTCCACAACTCAGTTAATACTAGATAATACGATACTCTTTGGTGAGACTGGATGTCTGAATTTCAGGTCACTGACGACTGCCAAAGATCCATATATGGCAGCCGGGACCAACAGCTTAACGTGCTTTCCGAGGCACGGAGGAAACTCGGTATGTCGGGCGGTCACCCATCCACAGACCGACCTAGGCAAGCACAGCTTTTCCTAAAGATCGACCCGAGTGGCAGTTCTTATTAAGCCACGAGCTCCTCCTCCTTTCAACTTTACTTATTATAAAATATTAATTATTTTTTTATGCTACTACCATGAATTTTTTCACACGCACAAACACAACTCGTATTGAGTCTAAGGACTTTAAAGCTTAATATTTTACAAACGAATCCCATAATCGAAAAAGTGTATGAGCAAACTCGCTATATTTTTTTTTAAAGTGTATGGGCACAATGGACTTTACGAGAAAAAAAAATCATCCCCACTTACCCTAAAAAAAAATAAACAAAATTTTATTTTAGCACTTTGTCGGCGTAACTCATTTGTCTATTCATGCCAAATTACAGCTTTCTAGTACCAAGTCTTTGAGATATAGTGCGGACGGACGGACAGACAGACAGACAGACGGACATGGCGAAACTATAAGGGTTCCATATTGACTACGGAACTCTAAAAAATAACTAATTATAAAATTTTACAGATTGTAAGTAGTAGCTAGATGTGCTAGCATCTGTGCCTATAGAAAACTTAGCGGATACTCGGATAGTTTCGTGAGGGGTCAATCCCGTCGGGGCTGCGGGTTGTTCGCAAGAGATACCGCGGCCTCGACATGAAGGGCTAAGAAGGAACATGGGTGGTTTTTAGTCAGTAGAAGTCTGATACTCTCGTTTTTTCTGCCCAAGAGCGGGAGGTGTTATTTGATGAGTTTCCACCCGCCAAAAGAAAAAAAAGGGTCTATTAACACCCTGTATAAGAACAGGCCTCTCAACTTATCATCATCTTCCTGCCCTTATCCTCTTCCTCTCATCTAAATAATTATGACAATTACAAAGTTTAGATAATCATAATTTTTTTTTGTGCTAGACGTTTTTAATCAAAAGTCATTTATTCAAACTAGGCTGATAATCAGCACTTTTCGAACGTCAAAATTTACTTTACTTTACTTATACAAGTGACAGTTCCCCAAAACGCCCACCCTTCGACACTTCCTAGTGTTTTTGCTGGAAAGAAGAAGTGGCGGAACAAACTCCCCAGCAACACATCTGTCGGATTGGTTAGAAGAACCAGACTCGATACAATAGTAAGGTGTGAGTTAATATTACAATAATAATTGACTACAGACACAAATCAATAATATAAAATTATATTATTATAATAATAAAACATAAAAAATACATAACATTTCAGTAAACTAATTTTGGAGAAGAACATAAATAACAAACATATAATACAGGGAATGTAAACATTTTTCATACTACGGAACCCCCTCGACTTAACGTCACATTTTAGCTTTTTCTCAACCCCAAGTCTTAATGAACATGAATATTCATGAAATCAATGAATATTTCATGAATGAAGACAATTGTCGTATTATCTTTTTAGTATCTTTTTGTAGGGAAAGATTTTAAAAGAAAGTTTTAAATATTCATTCTGAATTCATTTAGATTATATTGACAGATGTTTGCGTTCTCGTGAAAGAATTATAAAATTTTGCCCGCGTGATAGAAAAAACCTCACAATTTCCTTTAGAAAATTCGTATGAAAATAATATAGTGCGAAATGAGAGCAGCAGTAGTTTGATTCCCGGATAGGGCGAAGTGTTATTGAATTTTTCGGATTTTTCCGTCAAGAATTTCTCAGCAGCCAAGGAGTTTGGATTTATCCTCGGTTGATGACAATGAGCTTGCCCCTTTCAAAAATGGGACTAATAACTGGTAAAATGTGAGTGAGCTATTAGGCACATCTCTGGCGAATCTTTCGGGGATTAAAGATGTGTTGCTGGGGAGTTTGTTCCGCCACTTCTTCTTCCCAGCTGAAACACTAGGAAGTGTCGAAGAGTGGGCGTTTTGGGGGACTGTCTTTTGTTAATTAATTTTGACAATCGAATAGTTCTGATTATTATCAGCCTAGTTTGAATAAATGACTTTTGATGTCGTGTGTATGTTAGAAAATATAGTACTTAAGTACTTTTATATATATTTACCTAGCTACGACACCATCATCTGCCTAGCCTTTTCCCAACTATGTTAGGGTCGGCTTCCAGTCTAACCAGATGCAGCTGAATACCAGTATTTTACATGAAGCGACTGCCTATCTGACCTCCACAACCCAATTAATACTGGGTAATACGATACCCTTTGGTAAGACTGGTTGTCAGACTTTCAGGTTTACTGACTACCTGTAACGACTGCCAAAGATCTATATATGGCAGCCGGGACCAACAGCTTAACGTGCTTTCCGAGGCACGGAGGAAACTCGGTATGTCGGGCGGTCACCCATCCACAGACCGACCTAGGCAAGCACAGCTTTACCTAAAGATCGATTCGAGTGGCAGTTCTTATTAAGCCACGAGCTCTTCCTATTAAGCTACGACACCAAACTATAAAATATATCTAAATCTATGCCATTTAAATATAGTTTTACGCAGAATGTACCTATAAAACGTTGTCCTTCTATTTTGGCGTCCCATCTCATAAACTGCTTAACGAAAATTGATGTGACACGATCTCTTTGATAGTTAAACAACGGACCATAAATTTGAGAACATTTATTGAGAGCAGACCTGATGATATTCTTAACAAGAATACATGCCATATGGTAACGCCAACACTGATTAGATAGATTCACTCTTATAATATGAGGCAGTTTGTATTTCCCGGTCCTTTTACCAACCTGCGGATGCAGTGCTTTAGCATCATTCAAAAGGTGAACATGAGAACGAGAGAACGAGGACTGACCGCCACCTTTCCGCCTCGACTTTTGCCACTGCCGCTTCACTGTAATTAACACGACCGGTCGTATCGAAGGTTGGTTCTGATACCTTTCAGGACTGAATTATTGTTGGCGTGACCACTATAAGTATAGCGAAAGTTAGATAGAAGTGTACAAACAGGGTGTAAACGAATTCTTCACGAAGCACTCAACCAAGTATTGTACATCAAACTAAGTACCCCTACGCAAAAATTATTGCAGAGAAACTACGTTTTTTTGGGATGAAAAATCATATTTTACGGTAAAACTCAATGAAGCACTCTTAAAACACTGAGCTAGTGGATGCTTTGAATAGTAAACGGGTCATGGAAGTAATTTAAGTAAACTTATAACCTGAAAAACTAGTGTTAAAAAAAAACAGCTGTGAAAATTTTGGAACTTTAACCCCCTATATCTCCGAAACTAGGGGGTTCCCAGGTATGGTCTAGAACAAAAAAATGATCGCAGTGATGGGGAGAACAAGTGCATTTTAGCTTCGTTAAGGATACTTTTACACCCTGTATAGTATGGTAACTTAAGGTTCAATGTCACTTGCATGACACAAAACGTCAAAAAAATAACAGTCACTTGTAATCATTTTCAGGTTAAGACGCGTTTGCCTAGGTTGGTCAGTGGATGGGTGAATACCTATTACATGCTGAATTCTATCCATGTCTTGGAAAACACGTTGACATGTTGGTCCCGGCTGTCATTACTGTTTTGATCTTTGGCAGACGTTACAAGTTGTCACAGAACACTCACATTTTGCAAATTTAGTTTAAAAAAAATTGAACTGATCCAGCAAAACCCGGACTCCATGGTTGTTTCTATACAATACAGAGTACTTAGGTACTGCTGGCCTTACGTGGTCAGGTGGTCAGGCAGTGAAGTGGATCTCACAATTTTTTTTTAAGTTGAAAAACTGTGCCCCACACTAGCAATTTTCCTGTATCGTGGGTGCGTTTACAAACATTTAAACTCACATACAGAAACATCCAGATCCGGGACAACTATCTGTAGGCCATACAAGTAATTGCTCAGTGCGGGATTCGAAACCGCGATCCGCAGCGCAGTAGTCCAATAGGGGATCGGACAAAAAAAAAACTAATTAGTCCGTCAGATAGATTTCCAAAATATATCACATATTTTTTCTTTTTTCACATAAACTAAAAATTAAGACGATACAGTGCTTCGAAACCTCGTCAACTGCTCGAAAACGTCACATGTCTTTACATTTCTTACCTACAAATGACGTCACAATCCCCCACTCATGATCTTTGACGCGTTTTATATTCGTCAATTTTTATTAATTTGATAAAACAAAAAACACGTATTCAATATTTTTCGATAATCTAACTGACGGACTAATTAAAATCATATATTTTTGACTCAGTCCGATCCCCTGGACACGCCGTTGCATTCTCCTTCTTAGCATGACGATGAAATTCTACATTGAGTCAGCGTCGGCTCTTGCGGGCCAGTTTTGCTTTTTTTTTTGGAACGAAGTTCCTTTTCGCGCGTTGTGAAAGGGGGCCGGAAGGAAGGAAGACGGAAAAAATTCTTACGAAAAGTTGTCACGACACTTTTTGCTATAGTAAGCTATTGTAAGCTGTGCGGCGTCGCATGTTTCTCTGTCTGTCTCTCTCTCTCTTATAGAAAGCAAGCCAGATATTTTCATTTCTACATTTTATTTTTTTTATTTTTTACATAATAAAAAATAATAACTTCGTTCCATCCGGGTGTTCCTTGACACCTCTCAAGTATTTTTTTATTTTCAATAAATCATCAAATAACCCCTCCCGCTCTTTTTTTTTTTTTTTTTTTTTTTTTTTTTTTTATTTCTTCAAAACATGAGTATACAAGCACATAGCATGCAGGATGTAACAATAAATTATAATATCTCAGTCATGTTTTGCCTGAACGGCGTACAAATATGAGAGGACGCTACACAGCATCAAGTTATTAAAAATGGTCCATTACACACATCATCAAATATAGCCGTTAACAATTAAGTTATTATTATTATAAGCATAAATTAAAATTAAGAAGGTCAATAAATTATAATAGAATAGTGTCATCATCTCATCATAGTAAACAATACAAAATTAAATAAGATATTACAAAAAATAGATGTCAGAGCAGGTATTGATAAAATTAGGAATGTTATTAAGTTAATATTATACATGTCAAAATTTGTCATTAAGAAATTCGTTAATGCTGTAATATACTTTCTCTAGCAGAAGGCTTTTTAGTCTATTTCTTAATTTTACAGTATTGAATTCCCTCCAATGTTTTGGCAACTTATTATAAACAATCGGCGCCATACAGAATATGCTTTTGCGCATTAGAGTTGTCCTGGATCTCGGGATACATAACTTACTATTATCGCGTCTATTCCGGACTACTTTATCTGATACTAAGGGGAATAGGTGTGGATTCGATTTAACAAACATAATGATATCCAAAATGTACATTGAGGGAAGGGTTAATATTTTATATGCTTTAAACAATGGTTTGCAACTCTCTGTAACATTCAGTCCAAACATAGCCCTTAGGCACCTCTTTTGCATTTTAAAAATCACATCCCTATTCGTTGAATTTCCCCAAAAAATGAGTCCATATCTCAAGTTAGAGGACACTAAGCCATGGTAAGCAGTTAGTAGCGCTTCAACATTTAAGATGGGGGCTAATTTATACAGTGCGTACGTAGAATTACTAATTTTTTTGCTTAATGCTTCCGTATGCGCTTTCCAATCTAACTTGCTGTCAATAGTTACTCCAAGAAATTTGGTTACATTCACTTTGTCTATGCTGTCGTTACAATAATGGACATTTACATTTGGTATGGGTGATCTTTGGGAAAAATGGAGAATATTAGTTTTCCCAAGGTTTATCTTAAGATTATTGTTTTCCAACCACTTTACCATCGATTCTATGGAATTGTTAATGTCTCTTTCGTATGTGTCTCTATTCTTGCAAGCGATCGTAATGGTACTGTCGTCGGCAAAGAGTGTCATTGGGTGATCAATACTTTTGGGTAGGTCATTAATATACAATATAAAAAATAGCGGGCCCACGACAGTACCTTGGGGTACGCCAAACTTAACTACTCGTTCCCTTGATCTGTACATAATTTCCTGTTTATTACTTTTACTTATTGCTGAAATTTCTGTGAATTGTGCTCTGTTGCTTAAATACGATCTAATAAGGTTTGAGACATTACCTCTTATGCCGTGTGCGTATGCCGTAATTTATTAATCAATATGTCGTGCCGGACATGGTCGAAAGCCTGCGTCATGTCACAGAATATCGTACATACTGGTGTATTGGAATCTACTTTTTGCATGACATAATATAAAAAATCGTATATTGCCATATTTATCGTTCTACCGTTTCTGAACCCTTTCTGTTCATTGACGAGAATCTTTTCTCTTTCGAGGTAAGTATACAATTGTTTATATAAATACTTTTCAAATACTTTAGAAATAATGCTAATAAGGGCTATTGGCCTATAAAATTGCATAAGCTCTCTATTTTCTTTTTTAAATAGTGGCTTTATAGTTGATATTTTTAGTGCATCGGGAAAAACACCTGTCTCGATGCACAGATTAATTATGTAGCTAAGATGCGGTGATATTTCTCCCGCTACAGATTTTAAAACTTTTGTTGATAGCCCATCATGTCCCACACTATTTGTATTCTTCAACCGTTTTATAATTTTAAACACTTCGATTGGCAGACATGGGGCGAGAAAAAAGGAATCTTTTCTTTTAGGTATCAGCGATGCCGCATTATTCCCAGATTCTGCTATAGGGTTGATTTTGTCAATGAAATAATTATTAAAAGCATCTGCAATAGCCTTTGGGTCAGTGATGACGTCATTTTGTACACAAATTTTGTCAATACAGTTTTTCGGAATGTTGAATTTTGAGTTGTTTATAATTTTCCAAGTAGTTTTTGATTTGTTATCTGACGTATTTATTGCATAATTGTTCTGTGCCTTTTGCGTAAGTTTTACAATTTTTTTAAATACTTTTGAATAACAAGTTAGTTTTCTCATAATAGTCTCATTTGGTTTAAGTCTATATTGCCATAAAAGTTGTCTTTTCTTCTTACTACAAAGTTTTACACCACGTGAAACCCATTTTGGTTTTCTTATCGTGCTAATTCTAACATTATTTTCGGGAAAGCACAATTTATAGAATAACGAAAATATGTCAAAAAAGGATTTGTACGCTTACATTAGGATCATTAGTTTTGTAAATGTCAGAAAATGATAATTTCTCTAAGCAATTTTTAAATTTTGTCATATTTTCATTGCAGTAGTCACGTCTTATAACATGCCAATATTTAATCTTACATTTTTTTTGTACTGGAAACGTCATTATTTGTGCTGTATGGTCCGATAAAGCAAGTTCTAAGACTTCGACCTTACATGATTTGCGAAAGTTATGAGCAATGTTATCAATACAGGTTTTACTCTTTAGGCGTGTAGGCTGATTCAAAGCTAATTTTAAATTATAGTTCAGTAATAGGCATTCAAATTCAATTGTATAAACATTCTTTTTTAAAACGTCGATATTGAAATCCCCTGCAATGACAATATTATGATGGGATTTCTTAGTTAACTCCTGCAGGAGAGATTGTAATTTGTCCATACATACATTGAAGTTTGTTATCTTGGGAACCCTATATACACATGCGAGGACAATGTTATAATTAGGTAACTCTATCGCGCAACATTCAAATACTCCGGGTTCTGATATGTTGGATATCTTCTTTAATTCGATAAAGTTATGTCCATTCTTTACTAAGATGCACGCTCCACCTCTCTTGCTTTCTTTCCTGCAGTATGAAGCCGCTAGTTGATAGTTTGGTATAGTTAAATAAGACTCGTATCCTGTCATGATGAAGTGTTCAGTTACACACAATACATCTACACTTACACCCTTTTCTGATAACAGCTCATCTAAGCATATTGTGAGATTGTCGGATTTGTTTAACAACCCGGCAATATTCTGATGCATAACACAAACATTATTAGTCACGAAAAAAATCTGTTATATTCTCCTGGTTTCCTGCCATTTTGGTTCTTTCTTGGTCATCAATTTGTCGAGTCAAGTTATTTTCATTCTCTTGTGTCATATTGTTTGAATTTACTGAGTCAGCGTAAAAACGTTTGATATCGAGCATAATGTCATTTAAATCTTGAAAAATTGTTCGCATGCCAGTGTTATTGAGCTTTCCACTACGTCTATAGAACATTTTATAGTCATAGGTCAGGTTAATGTTTGAGTCGAGAAAGTAAGCGTGTTCGTGGGTGAATATATCATGACATAATAGACTATTGAAATATTCAATCTTCCCATTAAATATATTAGTGTAGTTGCCACATTTATATGTCGGTGCGCAAATAATAACATTTGTATGTTGAATTTTATTTATAGATGCTCGTATACTATATATCAAATTAGGGTAGTCATTTGAGTTGATGTCTTCTTCTCCTATAAATATAATACAGAAGTCATTCATAGTAAATGACTTCAGTTTAGTTTCTATATTGAGCATCATTTGGTCCATCGTACAGTGTGGCATTAAGTAGTGACATATCTCTGACTTGAGTTGCAGAGTGGTATTCGAGATCGAAAGAATTTTGTTTTCCTTATTATTGCTAAGAATACATATCTTACTGGTTGTCGTTGTATTTTGTTCGGATCTTGGTTCTTGTGTAAATGTTGGTGATTTTATTGAGACCTTATTTTTGGCTACTATATAAGAATCAGTCTGGGTATGTTTATTTATACATCCCGCTTGTTTTGGGCATTTAATCTCTTGTTTTTTTGGGGTGATTGAAGTTGGTTTTAATGGGCTAGCAACTATTTGTTTATACAGTAAGTTTTTCCGAGTAAGATTTTCATTCTCCTTTTTAAGCTTTCCAATTTCTAAGCTTAATGAGTCAATTTCCCCATTTGCGCTACTGAGTTTGATGGTGAGGTCATCAATATTTTTCTTTAGCTGGGTAATTAAATCAATGTCATCATCATCTGATATATCTGGCATGCTACATACAGTGCCATCTAGTGTGCGATTGACAAAAGTTTCATCCAAGTTGTCGGAGTTTGAGTGCGCTCGCGCGCGTCTAACAGTGACATTATTGATTTCGTCCATTGTTGTGTATGTAGTACTGATATTAATCACTAGGTGTCTTTTACACCGTATCACTTGTTTCGTAAATAGATGTCACTTTGCTCAGTTTTGATGAGTCTACGAGACTACAAATTCAAAATGTTGAAAATTAACGATCTTAATTCGCACTTTAAGTGATTAATGAGTTTTTTAGTAGAACTAAGTTATTGTACCTGTAGCCTTTGGTGTTATTACGTCGTGAAGTCGGTTTAAGTCCTTTTCTTACGCCTGGGTCACTGATTTATTGTTTTGTAAACACTGCACGTATGTTGTTTATTTTGTCACATTACACTTGAGTTTTTCGAAGATAACACTATTTAGCGTCAATAGTCACTTTCTGAACACGTTTATACTAACAAGTTATTAATTAATGCGCATTTACTATATAATTATGTTTTTTAAATACGGAGTCGATGTTAACTGTGCGCCACTAGCGCCCTCTCCCTCTCCCTCTTGGGCAGAGTGAAAGGGAGTGTCAGACTTCTACTGACTAAAAACCACCCATGTTCCTTCTTAGCCCTTCATGTCGAGGCCGCGGTATCTCTTGCGAACAACCCGCAGCTATATCAGCTCCCTCACGTCGCATTCTTTCGTATGAAGTCCTTTGATGCCTAGATTACTGACTTTCTAATGGAAAAACCCATTTACACTATACTTTGCCCAACCCGAGAATCGAACCAAGGACCCCGTACTCAGCAGTCGCCCTTGCAACCACTCGACCAACGAGACCTTTTTTAACTGCACTAATATTTTTAACTTCTTACTAATTCTACTGAAAACCATAAATATAAAACGCTAGGGAAATTCGCGAAATCTCCGGGATTAGAGGGTAGCTCAAATTACTCGCAGATCACAATTTAATGTGTTAGTTAAGGGTATGTCTTTCGTTTCGGATTTATAAAACTTCCGAACAAAAAACATTTCTCTATTACTAAATATAATAGAGAAATGCATTTTGTTTGACTTGCAAACAATGCTTGTAAGTCACAAATTCTCTGAAAAAAAATGTAATCTGTAATGAGAATTGAATTTTCTGCCTAGGATTTTTCTTGGAGGTCCGGTTTGGCCCAGAGCGAAAGGAGTCATTATTTTGATGATTTCAGACCCTCAAAAAAAAAAAAATGGTACGAAGAGATGTATGTAATCGGTGGTTACCCATCCATGTTGCAACCTAGACAGGCTAAATATAAAAGACCACAAAAAATTACAGACTTTTTAAAATAAAGTTTTTTTTTTTAATTGTAAATGTTAGAACACTTAAATGAAACATTTTTGTACAAACCAGCCCCAACTCCCCCTTAAGCCAAAGTTAATTAGAAGCAACGGCTTAATAGCGGGCCCCAGGTTCGATGCTCGGCTGAGTAACTTTACTGTTATGGGAAGGTCCAGTCCTAATGGTGGTGTGTTTAGGGGAGTTTATGTGACGCTGTGGTTTAGGTTCGCGTCCGGGTTGAGACATTTTTTTAAAAGGGTTTGGGAGATTTTTAATGTTTTTGGTGGTATTATGATCGGTGGTCTAGTAGCCGCAAGCGCGACTGCTGAGCATGAGGTCTTGAGTTCGATTCCCGGGTCGGGCAGTGTTTTTTGGGTTTTCTATCGATTATTTCTCAGTAGTATCCACAGAATCTGGATTTGTGCTCGGTTGATGTCAATAGGATCGCCCCCTATTACATGAGACTTAAACATAACTGGAGAAATGTGGGTGTACTATTAGGTACACCTCTGCCTACTGCCAAGCCTAGACGTTTGATGATCCAAACTAAACAAAGGTTACAAAGAAATACCGATCGATATCTCTTACTCACTTCTATTCATTTATTTCTGTCTGTCGGCTATGCATGTAGTTAATTTAGAAGTGACAGACGGACAGACGTGCTGACGGTTGGATTAATAGTTTTTGACAGTGAGTTATAGTACCCAGTTTATACTGGGTTGTGGAGGTCAGATAGGCAGTCGTTCTATGTAAAATACTGGTATTCAGCTGCATCTGGTTAGACTGGAAGCCGACCCCAACATAGTTGGGAAAAGGCTGGGCAGATGATGGATTGCGCTGGATAAGTACTACGACTGATCGAGTTTATGGATTAAATGATACCCCAACGGATTCTTGTTTACCTACCCAAAAGAAAAAAGGGAATCCTTGTAGCATCACTCTTGTGTCTGTCTGTCTGTCCGTCTGTGACTGCCAATTTGCTCCGAATCTAATGGATATGTATGTATTTTTATGACCCAAACGCCGACGTATTACGTAAATAAATTAATTTTGAATATGGGGGTCACTTTTGCTTGTACTTTCCCACTCCTGGGCAAACAAGGGAGGCCCTTGTAAAATCAATCTGTTCCCATTTAAATAAAGTTTGTTTTAATAAATAAAAATATAATTTAGTTATACTGTTTGGGTTAAAACAAAACAATCGCTTGAACAATTTCATTTTAAAGCTATCGATAATAAATTATTTTACAATAAAAATTCCAAATGGACAGACAAACAAAATAAAACAGTATTGTGTACTAAATACGTCCCAAATTCAATTTGACAAGATTGATGGAGTTCTATTCTTACATGAAACGCTTGGCATCTGACATACTGTGTATCGGGATGACCAACTTGTACCGACGTCGGTAATAGTAACTCATTTCATTTTCACCATAGCATTTGAACTCCAGGACTTAAATGAAAACCCATGGTCCGGAGCGAGGAGGAATGGGACGCCGTCGCCTCCTTCTGCGAAGCAGTTATGCTAGCGAAGGAGGTGGCGGAACGTGAGAGGGAGAGGACCTCTCGTCCCAGCCACCGCGGGAGGCGTTCCGGGCGTCGGGGGCCACGTGATGGCTTCCGGCCACCGTAGACGCGGGCCTGTGGACGGTGAGTGATGGGTAAGCTCGCCGTCCGTCCGTCTTATGACGACGACAGGCCGTGTCGACGGCGCGTTCGTGTTCCACGCGCGCCTCAAAGAGATGTCAGCAACATGGAAGGGGGGACGACCTTCAAGGGCCGACGCCCGTCGGGGCTGCGGGTTGTTGTTTGCCACCATCAGCGAATTCACATGACATTATGATGGTCAGAGGCAAATACTTAAACAGCTTTAGAAAATTTATGAAAAACATCATAATTATGTGCCTATAAAATTTGAGGGTTGCCCTCGATTTCCCTGGGATTCTATTATTAGATCCTGATTTGGTGACAATGGAACCACCTCGGGAGTAAACTTTTTTGTACCCAAAAATAATTTTGAAAATCGGATCTTTAGTGACGAAGTTATGCGATAACAAACATACAAAAAAAAACATACAGACGAATTGAGAACCTCCTCCTTTTTGGGAAGTCGGTTAAAAGGCATAGCATTATCAACCTTATAATTTAAGTTGCAAGTGCTGGGACTCAGATGTCCCTAGAGAGGGAACTGATTGTAATCTAACATAGGTGCTGGTTGGCAGGTGTCACATCATCATCATCTTTCTGCTGCCCTTATCCCAATTCATTTGTTGTCGGTGCAGCATGTCTTCTTCTTCCATACTTCTCTGTTACTCGTAATCTCATCAGACACCTTCTTTCTTGCCATACCATCCTTTACACAGTCCATCCATGGTACCTTTTGTATTCGCCCACCCACATTCATACCCAATACCTTTCTGACAACATTCTCCTCACAATTTTCACATATCTTCAAATTTGCATTTTAAAACCTGTGTGACTTTTCCTCGCGACTTAAACGCAGAAGCGAATCATTCATTGCACAACGATAAGATAATATTTATTTGCAAAAACATGCGTCATACATACAAAAAATAAAGTTCATGCATGCAAGATGGTATAACATTATTATGTTTGCCACAATGATGTGACGTGCAAAAGTCTAGAAATTTTACTAGTTAAAACATTCTCACAACGATAACATCCTACGCAACCAGCTCTTTTAATTTGATAAGTGCTGGTTACTTTTTTAGCCTGTGTGTCCCACTCAATAATATTAATGACATGAGACGTCAATAAATATAACCGCTCTGTCTTGTTGTATGTACTAAAATCTTAAAACACGACCGCCCACTTAATGGTAAGAAGTCTAACTGCGGTACTCAGAGATATTTAATGATTACTTAAGCCGTCACTAAGTAAAGATTTGACATACTTTTGTGTGACAAAACTGTCACAACCTTTACTAAGTGATGGTCTAAGTAATCGACCCGATTTGCGAAATAAGGCTGTAATTTTTAAAAAATTTAAAAAAATATTTTTTTTATATTATAACTGATTCGTTTTCAGCGATGAAAAATACATCGGAAGCGTATATTTGCACTTCCATACAAGTGCTAGTTGAAATGCGTGACTGAAAGGGTTAAAGAACAGGGTAAAACTCGCTTTACCTTGGTTTTAGTGGGTTATGAAGTTTTAGATTTAAGGAATATTAGAAAATCCGGCTTCGTCAGTCTCTTTAGAATTTAATTACAAACATTTATGTCCAAAAATTGTCTCATTTGGTTTATTTTTACGATCTCTAGGTGGTTTTGAACAAAAAATTGACTCTAACCTCAATGTGCAACGTGGCAGTTCTTTTATTTGCAATATCTTAAATCTCATTGGTCAACCAAAACCCGAAGCAAAAGCTTAGTATGCCTCTAATATCCTGTCATTGGTAATCAATCTACAGTTGGCAGAGTTCCAAGTCTATTGCTGTTTATTGACAGTAAGTAGTTAGCTATCGTCACGCGCTACATAAGTGGGTAAGCAGGGATTGGAAATAACTTTAGGAAGGAGCTTTATTTTGAGTAGCAGTACTCAGAAGCTTCGGAAGGCGTAGATGATGGCACTTGTAAACGAGAGGCCCCCTTCCCCGTCGGGGCTGCGGGTTGTTCGCAAGAGATACCGCGGCCTCGACATGAAGGGCTAAAAAGGAACATGGGTGGTTTTTAGTCAGTAGAAGTCTGACACTCCCTTTCGCTATGCCTAAGAGCGGGAGGGGTTATTTGATGATTTTCCATCCGCCAAAAAAAAAAAAAAACGCCCTTTGTAGTTTTCTTAGAAGAGCGCAGTCTTGCATACTCATCAAAATGCAGGAGATTGTCTTAAAAGAAATAAAAAAAACTTGAGAGGTGTCAAGGAACACCCGGATGGAACGAAGTTATTGTTATTATTTTTTATTATATAAAAAAAATTAAAAAAAAAAAAAAAAAAACGAAAAAAAAAAAAAAAAAAAAAAAAGATATGTAGAAATGAAAATATCTGGCTTGCTTTCTATAAGAGAGAGAGAGACAGAGAAACATGCGACGCCGCACAGCTTACAATAGCTTACTATAGCAAAAAGTGTCGTGACAACTTTTCGTAAGAATTTTTTCCGTCTTTCACAAAGCGCGAAAAGGAACTTCGTTCCAATAATCACTTATTGCTCGCCGGACATTTTAAAATAGTGTCCAACGTCAAAAGGTCTTCGTTTGCTTCGCGGGCTATAGAATGTCTAACGAGTACCTACATGTTTAACATATGTCTCAGAAAGGACAACACAATCATGACGTGTTGAAGTGAGTAAATGCAAAGGTAGGTCTATAAGAACGGAATAGACATTTTCGGCCTTTTGACCTTGGACACTTAATTGCCCGGCGAGCAAACGACTTTTTAATTGTAAAAAAAATTAACAGTATTTAAGAATAATCCGCGTTTGTTTGTGTTGGGAATAGGCTTCTTTCAGAAAATAAATGTAACCTCCTTGAATGTGATGAGAAAACACACGCAGCCTGTACAAACGTAACGTGGCCTATTTTTTTTTGGGGGTGAGAAATCATCAAATAACCCCTCCCGCTCTTGGGCGGGCAGAGCAAAAGGGAGGCAGACTTCTACTGATTAAAAACCACCCATGTTCCTTCTTAGCCCTTCATGTCGAGGCCGCGGTATGTCTTGAGAACAACCCGCAGCCCCTACGGGCGTCGGCCCTTGCCCCTTCCATGTTGCTGACATCTCTTTGAGGCGCGCGTGGAACACGAACGCGCCGTCGACACGGCCTGTCGTCGTCATTAGACGGACGGACGGCGAGCTTACCCATCACTCACCGTCCACAGGCCCGCGTCTACGGTGGCCGGAAGCCATCACGTGGCCCCCGACGCCCGGATCGCCTCCCGCGGCGGCTGGGACGAGAGGTTCTCTCCCTCTCACGTTCCGCCACCTCCTTCGCTAGCATCACTGCTTCGCAGAAGGAGGCGACGGCGTCCCATTCCTCCTCGCCCCGGACCATGGCTTGCACCAGGGCCGGACGCGAGAGGTCGCCGCCGCCGATCGCCGCTACGAGAACACGGCGGGGCTCTGCCCAAGCGGGACACACCTCCACGGTGTGCTCCACCGTGTCCTCCGGCCGATCCTCACAATGGTGACAACCGGGCGTTTCCTCCCGCCTGATTCGGTGCAAGTACCTCCCGAAACAAACATAACGTGGCCTGACGTAATGTTTTATTAACCAAAATCTCCAAAATCAATATCCGCAAACCACAACCGAAATCGTGGTAAAACCTACCAACTCCACAGCCATCCTAACTCCACTTTTTAAACAACATAACTCTTCCTTTCATCCTTCACAATCGGTTAAAAACGTCATGTCCAAACTTACTACGACCGACTGATCTTGACACTTTCCACATGAATATAATTTAATACCTTTTCCATAAAGGAGAATACAGATTTATAGTCTGTAAGTCCCTATCAACATGGAAGTGTGCTCACGCCCTTAGGGTTGGTTGGGGTACAGAAATCGACAGAAGGTTTGCCACTCAAAATGTACAAATTAATGACGGGTAAGAATAACGGCTTAAGGTCAATGCGACAAGGACACCGGTCACCGGTCACCGTCTCAGTTCTTAAAGGTCTCTTGAGTGACTATTTGATGAAAACGGCATTCTTGAGACCTTCATGAACTGAGACGGTTGTATTGGTGATTTTAACCATTATTACTCAGTAAATAGACATTTGATCCTGCCGCGAATTATTATTTTATTTAACATACGTCTTCCACACTGTCCGGGAAATTGCAAAATACGTAAGAAAATTCGAATTTCGTGAGCTACCTTGTCCCCTTCACCTTAAGAGGAGATGCGGGCGGAGAAACCTTTGTCAACTTTAGTAGTCGCATAAATTTCAGATCAGCCGAATTGTCATTGGATTGTTGTGTCTAACATAATGCAGCTGAATACCACTATTTGACATGTCTGCCTACTAACTAATCTGACCAGCACAATTCAGTTACCTACTGGGTAATACGTTCACCCCAGTTTGCAAAAAATTGAACTTCTGAATAAAACTTGTGTCTCCAAGGTTGGTGTGGGGTGTAGAGGGGTGAGATTCAACCCCTATTCTGTATGTATTAATGGTCAAGCGTAAAGGGGCTGAATGGAGATTATGCTGTTGAATATTTTTGTAGCGTCAATGTGTTTATTCAGAAGATTTTTTTGATATTTTTTTCGAAGATCCCTACTAAGTATAAAATATTTACTAAGTACTTACTTTGTTTTGTTTTTTTTTTTTATTTGAGTGATAGTAAATGATATCAAACTTTTCTTAACTGAATTCTAAAGGTTATGTGTTCCACTAGCAAAAGCAAAATCAGTTTTTAAAGTTCAATTTTTGTCACTTTTTTACTGGGCCGATTTACGTGATTCTTTTTCTTTTGGTAGAGCAAACCCGTGCGGTGGTCCCATAAAATTTTTATTATTTTTCTTAAGTAGTTTATGAGTAAGCTCTTGTTAATACGTTTTTTGAAAACGTATTAACAAGTAACAAGAGCTACGTTTCTTGGCCTATGTTGATGATAATGATGGTCCTTTAAGTGTTAGTTACAGTTTAAAAGTCATAAGAAGAATTGGTGTGAGGTCCAACAAAATCTGTACAAAAAAACTTCTTTGAAAATAAAACCGACCTTCATAAGAAGATCCAGAAGGCGTAGTCAAAGAAAAAATAAAAGTTACAAAATAAAGCACAAAATAAGTAAATAAAAACTAGACAAATAATTAAATATTACACCCCCATTACAAAAATATATTGACGTTAATTTGGAACAATTTAGTCTCAATTTCCACTAAAACTGTTTAAGATATGAATATAACGGCCGACTCGGGGGTAAAGTTTTTAATTAAATATTAAAATTCATGCTACAACCCCAGATAAGACGCCCCTCCAAGATGTGTGTAGTGCGAACGAGAGAGGTTGATACTTTGAGATGGAACTAGTTGTTTTGGGACGTTTTTTTTATTACATAATATGGCATCACGCCTATAATCCCTGAAGCGCTAAGCAGAGGCGTTACTAGCCTTTTGCCACAAAATAACACTTTGCTCGATCCGGGAATCGAACCCTGATGCTTAGCAGTCGTACTTGCGACCACTAGACCAACAAGCAAGTCAATTTAAATTAGTCTTAAATCGTAAACATGTAATGAACAAGCATGAGGAATAGTAACTAGCCAATACAGCCTACAGTGATACAGTGTTATCCTAGTACAGGCATTTAACTTTATTTAATTTTTACCTATATTTTTAGTTCAAGATTTATATTGTTAATTTATTTTTCTAGACTTCTGAATAAAGATTTATTCATAATAACATGAATGTTATGGACGAAATACCAGCACGGCCGGAGAAAACCGCACTGAGAGTTGTGGAAGGTTACGAGGGATACCTTTGCCGGGCAGACGGGTAATGTCATCATCAGCCTATAATGTTCCCATTGCAGGGACTCAGGTCTTCTCTCTAGGTGAGGGATGGGCTATAATCCACCACGCGGGGCCCAGTACGGGCTGGTAGAAGTTACATATCTTCGAATTTTAGTTTTGGTTCTAAGACATGCCGTTTCCTCACGATATTTTCCTTCACCGTTTTGAGAGCAGCGGTGATGAAATAAATTGCAGAAAGTAATGTACCTGCATGGGTTCGAACCCACGACTTACTGTGCGTAAGTCGGGCCCGCCACGACTGGGCTACCGCTGCCCGCTGCCGCAGGTAAAATAATAGAAATAAAATACACGAAAAAATTTACAAAGTCTCAAAACCTCTCCGTCGTAGTTGACAAATTAATGACAACTTGTTCATCGCACATCACTACGTCACGAATGAAACCAATGGAGCTTACCATTCACAATGTCACACCCAGCGTGCTTATCTGAAGTTTTGGTCCAGTGTTGGACTTTGAAGACGCGCTTGATGGAGAATTGGGTAGAATATTTATCGTGTACGTGTTACCAACTGAATACCAGTATTTTTAACCGACTTCAAAAAAGGAGGAGGTTCTATGTTCGTGTGTATGTATTTTTTTTTTTTAATGTATATTACCTGATTTCTCCTCCATTTGTGAACCGATTCTCAAAATTCTTTTTTTATTTGAAAGAGTATACTCCTGAGGTGGTCCCATTTAAATTTGGTGAAGATCTGATCCTGATCTTCGGAGATATACAATAGAACTCTTCAAAAATAGACGGCAAATCTGTCGTGATTGCTGCAATCGCTTGGATGTTTATTGTTTACGCAACATCTTAACTTACCATCACGCCTGTATGCTCTGACGGGGTACGCAGATGTGTACAGGACGCCCAGATTTCGAGAGAAAGGTATGTTAAGTTCCATTTTATTGCGGATAAGCCTATTACCGTGACATGTATTGTTAACAACGTAAAATTAATGAACATCAAATATTTGTAAAGGATACTAAAACTATAAAAATGGAAAAATAAAAAAACTTTTTTGCAAAAAATAAAACTGACTTCAAAAACACAAAAAAGTGAAAAATAACTTTAGCTTCTGAAGTCGGTGACAAAAAAACTGAATAAAACAAACAAAAGTCACCGACTTCAGAAGCTAAAGTTATTTTTCACTTTTTTGTGTTTTTGAAGTCGGTTTTATTTTTTGCAAAAAAGTTTTTTTTATTTTTCCATTTTTTTTACATGAAGCGACTGCTTATCTGGATTGGGTTTAAATTTAATATTCTTTATTTATTTTAAAAGTACATGCATTGTTCACTTAACGAATAAATACATAACTAAGGTAACATTGTAGTCCCCTGCGGGGCTGCAGGTTGTTCGCAAGTGATACTGCGGCCTCGACATAAAGGGCTAAGAAGGAACATGGGTGGTTTTTAGTCAGTAGAAGTCTGACACTCCTGTTCGCTCTGCCCAAGACCGGGAGGGGTTATTCGATGATTTTCCACCCGCCAATAAAAAAATAAAGCCGTGAACCAAGCATGGACTAAGTTTGATGTACATTACATTGATATAAAAACTAAAGATACGGTCGTCCGAACATTTGCTCGACGCGTTTGCCCTACAGAGAATTGGTGTAGTCTGCTCGTTAACGTAACCTTGTATGAGCGGCGTGGTATTTTTGAGGTATAAAGAACATAAACAAAGCTTTTAAAAAAAATTACGACCGCACCCGAAGAGAGCCGATCGTGGACTAGTTCACTTCGGCTTAGGAAAGACCGTTTTAGGACCAAGTTTGAGGCGTCATTGTAACATGCGGTCCGCCCAGTTCTTAC
The DNA here is from genome assembly GCA_949774965.1 of Diarsia brunnea. Classification (NCBI taxonomy): domain Eukaryota; kingdom Metazoa; phylum Arthropoda; class Insecta; order Lepidoptera; family Noctuidae; genus Diarsia; species Diarsia brunnea. Next base: position 7,597,168 of record OX459026.1, on the reverse strand, counting down.
GCAGTAATATATAAGTCACTGCCGCACTCAGAGAGCTTTAATGATTACTTAGGCCATCACTCAGTAAAGGTTTTGACAGTTTTGTCATACAAAAGTATGTCAAATCTTTACTAACTGACGGCTTAAGTAATCATTAAATATCTCTGAGTACCGCAGAGTGGTACATTGTATATTATTTACATCAAACTAAGTCCCACGCAAAAATTATTGAAAGAAAGAAAGAAAAAGTAATTATTGGTTTCACACAGGAAAAAACAAATTGACAAAAATAAAAATAAAATATTATAAAAATTAATTATTGCTGAGAAACGATTTTTTTTTAAGTGAAAAATCACATTTTACGGTAAAACTCAATGTGGCACTATTAAAATATTGTGCTAGTGAATGCTTGCCTGAAAAAATTGTATATTAAAAAAAACAGCAGTGAAAAAATTGGTACTTTGACCAATATCTCCGTAATTAAGGGGTTCCTATGTCTGGTCTAGAACTCTAGAACAAACAAAATATCGCAGTGGTGGGGAGAACAAGTGCGTTTCGGGGTCGTTAAGGGTACGTTTACACCCTTTATACGGTATAGGTACCCCAGACGGAGCTGCGGGTTGTTCCAAAGAGATACCGCGGCCCCAGCGCAAGGGGTAAGAAGGACCTGTCGAGGCTGCGGGTTGTTCGCAATATACCGCGGCCTCGACATGAAGGGCTAAGAAGGAACATGGGTGGGTTTTAGTCAGTAGAAGTCTGACACTCCCTTTCGCTCTGCCCAAGAGCGGGAGGGGTTATTTGATGATTTCCCACCCCCAAAAAAAAAAAAAAAGGGGTAAGAAGGAACATGGGTGGTTTTTAGTCAGTAGGAGTCTGACACTCCCTTCCACTCTGCCCAAGAGCGGGAGAACCCACAAAAAAAAAAAGTTGGTACCTCTGCCTAACTCCTTGGAGATTTCAGGCGTTATGTTATGTTATATAAACTTTCGCATTTACAATAATATTACAAATGTTGCCACCATTACTTTTAACGTCCACTCCTTTCCCTTTGATCCCTCCATTCCTCCGCTAATTAGTTCTGTTCCTCCGAGATTCACGGACGAACAGTTTCAATTAACAGCTGACTGTTATTCTTTAATTAAGATTTACTTTGAGCAAGGATGGGTGGGAGATGAGATTTGGATATATCTATCTAAACTTCACTACATAATATAAAACAAAGTCGCTTTCTCTGTCCCTATATCCCTATGTATGCTTAAATCTTTAAAACTGCGCAACGGATTTTGATGCGGTTTTTTTAATAGATAGAGTGATTCAAGAGAAAGGTTTTAGTATATAATTTGACCGATATCCATGCGGGTGAAGCCGCGGGCATCAGCTAGTAATATTATAAATGCGAAAGTAAATCTGTCTGTCTGTCTGTCGCGCTTTCACGCCAAAACTACGGAACCGATTCAAATGAAATTTGGTACACAGATAGTCTAAGGCCTGAAAAAGACATAGGCTACATTTCAGTGCGAAAAATGGGTTGTAAGGGGTTGAAAAGGGGGGTGAAGAGATTACTTTTCGTCGGGATAACCGACATTCACGCGGACGAAGCCGCGGACATCAGCTGGTCTTCTATAAATGAAGAGAAAAGTCCTGACTAACTTATCAACGCCCAGCCCAAACCATTTTTTTTGTAGTGTGGGATAACACCGAATGATTCCTCCCGCGCTGGGCAGAGCGAGAGGGAGTATCAGACTTCTATTGATATATGGTAGCTGGGATCAACAGCTTAACATGCTTTTCGAAGCACGGATGAAACTCCGTATGTTATGGGTGGTCATCCATCCACATACCAACCTAGACTAGCGCGGCTTAACCTAAAGATCGACCCGAGTAGCAGTTATTATAAAGCCACGACTGCTACACCACAGCTAATTAACTTTCGTATTAACCTATCAACCATTCACAATTTTCCAGCCAACAGTGGCCACCATACACCATTGTTCTCCATCGCAACTGGCCCAAAAAACAACACGCGCCCCGATGTTGATCCTACCCCCTTCGCCTCAGGTGCTGCTGCCCCCTACTACCCTAACAGTCGTGAATATAAAGGTGGGAGCCCACAAACGAGGCTTTGTCGCTACGATTAATATTTAAACAAGGATAGGATAGAGGTGGGGTTGTATCAGATTCATGTTGTCGATAGATTTTGGTATTTTAAAATGAATCACGTTTTTTTATCGATGCTTTATTATAATGTTTATTTTAAACTAACTTAATTCTAGACATTTTAAAAACAAAAACTGGCCAAGTGCAAGTCGGACTTGCACATGAAGGGTTCCGTACCATTGTAGTAGATATTGAGAGATTTTTCATGTCACTTATATGTATCACCATAGATTTCTTATAGGTTTTTTTGTAATCTATAAGTGTTGAACTTATTTCTGTACTTTATTCAAATTTTTAGACATAATAGTTCCGGAGATAAGGGGGGGGAGGGATGGTCGGACAGACAGACGCACAGACAGAGACAAGAGCGATCCTATAAGGGTTCCGTTTTTTCCTTTTGAGGTAAGGAATCCTAAAAATGTAGTCTATTTTGTATAGTTACTTGTTTTTATGGTAAGTGTGGAGGTCAGAAGTTATATCAAAGACACTCACACATTCATGTTCATAGTTAATAAAGGTCTTCATGGGTTTATTAACACTCACAAATAAAGGTTTCTGTTGTACACCATGTTACAGTAGAACACTGACTCCTAAGTCACAGGGTCTCCCTACTTTCGGATGCAGGGTTTTCACTATTGGCGCAGCCTTATTCCAAAAATCCAATGTACCTGTGTGAAATTTTCTTTACTTTGTATACAAAGGTGTTTTGTGTCAATTAACTTATTTTATTTTAAAAAACATTACCCTTCCCTTGCAGTCGGGTAACAACCGATACATAAAGTGTACTGTATCCAATACAACCTACCTACCCACCTACCTAGGTTGTATTGGATATAGTAGTAGCTAGAATTCATAAAAATCCTAGTCATCAAGTAGTGTTAAGGTAACAGAGTAACTGTTACAACCATAATATTATATTGGACAAGAATAACAATTAATTTTATCGACACCCCTAATCCATCGACACTCCCCCAACCCTACCGCCGCAGGCGACGCGCGTTCCAATTAGCTAGAATAAACACACGGTTCCGTAGATACGAGAGGACATACAGACATACAGGCTTACCGTTTGGATAATACTTGAGTTCGTTCAATGGACGGGTTGGCAACTCTTTGGTGTTTACAGATCAAACGTCTGGGAATATTGTTTAAGTGTTGTGTTGCTGTTATTTTAGAACTGACGGAGACACATGACGTATTCTCACACGAGGTTCTGAATTCGATTGCTTAGTAACATACGGGTTTGTACCCGGTTGATGGCAATAGGCTCGCCCCCTATCTACTTGGAACTTAACCAAAATTATAATTTTAACCATAAGACGTCCACTGCTGGACAAAGGCCTCCCCCAGAAGGGGGGATTTGCCATAATCGCCACGATTGGCAGGCGGGTTGGCGATCGCAGTATAGTTTGTCACGAAGGCATAGAGAACGCTCATTCTCTGGTAAGTCCCTTAGTCGCCTCTTACGACACCCACGGGAAGATATGGGATGGTGCTATTCTTTACGTCCGACACCATACGGAAGAACTTAACCATAAGTTGCGATAATAATTATGTGGGTGTTTACTAGTAAGTTTTATCGAGCCGTCTGATAGCCTTCCTGGACATGCTTTGCCGTCGCCGACTTGAAAATCTTAAGTCGTCAAGTTGGCCATAGCCAAGACAATCTCTTCTTTTTAACCGACTTCAAAAAAGGAGGAGGTTATATGTTCGTGTGTATGTATTTTTTTTTTTTTTTTTTTTATGTATGTTACCTGATTTCTCCTCCATTTGTGAACCGATTCTCAAAATTCTTTTTTTTATTTGAAAGAGTATACTCCTGAGGTGGTCCCATTTAAATTTGGTGAAGATCTGATCCTGATCTTCGGAGATATACAATAGAATTCTTCAAAAATAGACGGCAAATCTGTCGTGATTGCTGCAATCGCTTGGATGTTTATTGTTTACGCAACATCTTAATACATCATACAGGCGTGATGGTAAGCCATCACGCCTGTATGCTCTGACGGGGTACGCAGATGTGTACAGGACGCCCAGATTTCGAGAGTTAGGTATGTTAAGTTCCATTTTATTGCGGGTAAGCCTATTACCGTGACATGTATTGTTAACAACGTAAAATTAATGAATATCAAATATTTGTAAAGGATATTACAACTAAAAATGGAAAAATAAAAAAACTTTTTTGTCGGTCGGTGTCTTTGTCAAAAGTCGTCAAACAAAAGTCGGTGACTTTTGTTTGTTTTATTCAGTTTTTTTGTCACCGACTTCAGAAGCTAAAGTTATTTTTCACTTTTTTGTGTTTTTGAAGTCGGTTTTATTTTTTGCAAAAAAGTTTTTTATTAAGACCTGCGCTCCCATACATTATGTATATGAAAATATTTTTACAAATACATTTTATAAGTTTGTCGACTATTACTCGTAAACTTGTAAAGCCTACTTAGTAGCTTAGAAGTCTAGATAGTTTATTTTTATTTTCGTTATAATATACAGGCTGTAAATGAACCCATCACACAGCCATTCAGCCAGTCAACCAAGCATTCTGTACATCAAACTAAGTACCACTACGCAAAAATCAAAAATCACTTTTTTTTTTTTTTTTTTGGGGGGTGGGAAATCATCAAATAACCCCTCCCGCTCTTGGGCAGAACGAAAGGGAGTGTCAGACTTCTACTGACTAAAAACCACCCATGTTCCTTCTTCGCCCTTCATGTCGAGGCCTCGGTATCCCTTGCGGCTAACCCGCAGCCTCGACAGGGAAAACAATTCACATTTTACGGTAAAATTCAATGTAGCACTTTTAAAACATAGTGCTAGTGGATGCTTTAAATAGTAAACGGGTCATGGAGGTAATTTAAGGTAAAGTTAAAACCTGAAAAACTAGTATTTACGAAAACAGCTGTGAAAAATTTGGAACTTTGACCCTCAATATTTCCGTAACTAGGAGGTTCCCAGGTATGGTCTAGAACAAAAAAAAAAAAAAAAACGCAGTTGTGGAGAGAACAAGTGCCCTTCGTATGCGTTAAGGGTACTTTTACACCCTGTATGCTACTACCATGATTTTTTTTCATACGCCCAAACATAAACCGTATAGGTGGTTTAGGTAGCCAGACTTGAGTGTATCAAAAAATTGCATTTTAAAGCTTAATATTTAAAGAAAGAAAGAAAACATATTTATTTAGCACATGCCACAAGTGAACACAACAAACAATAAAAATATATAAAAATAAACTAAAAAACTAAACTGAAACTGTGTGTGCATCTCACGGCTGCGCCAAATAGGACCAGTTCAGCAAAATGCCGAGCAGCTAGTGCCGGACGCTGGTTTTCAACTGGCCCTGCGATGGTGATGTGACGAACGTAAAACAGTTTTGTACTCTGCGTTTATGTGTATTTCACAAACTAATCCGTTCATCAAAAAAGTGTTTGAGTAAACTCGCAATATTTTTTAAAAACCTATCCAACGACATCCCACACAATGGGCTTCACGAGAAAAAAAAATCATCCTAGCATCATGATATCATTTTTATCTCGGGTTTAACAATTGTTTTAACTTGGTCATAATGTTTCAACAATCATCATCATCTGCCTAGCCTTTTCCCAACTATGTTGGGGTCGGCTTCCAGTCTAACCGGATGCAGCTGAATACCAGTATTTTACATGGAGCGACTGCCTATCTGACCTCCACAACCCAGTCAATCTAGGTAATGCGATACTCTTTGGTAAGACTGGATGTCAGAATTTCAGGTCACTGACTACCTGTAACGACTGCCAAAGATCTGTTTATGGCAGCCGGGACCAACAGCTTTACGTGCTTTCCGAAGCATGGAGGAAACTCGGTATGTCGGGCGGTCACCAATCCACAGACCGACCTAGGCAAGCACAGCTTTACCTAAAGATCGACCCGAGTGGCAGTTCTTATTAAGCCACGAGCTCCTCATAATGTTTCAACAATTTTTAACTAAATCCACCTCGATTTTCGTCAAGATTGAAGAGAGGATCACTCAATCCACATTGTCATGCACATTTTAATGTGTACTGGACATTAAAAAAAATTAAAACTTTGTCAGCGTAACTCATTTGTATATTCATGACAAATTACCTACAGCTTTTTAGTACTTACTAAGAGTCTTTGAGTGCGGACCGACGGACGGGCGGACGGACGGACATGGCAAAACTATAAGGGTTCCATATTAAATTGACCCTAAAAACTGCGAAAGTACCTACTGTAGTTTAAGCAAAATGTATACTATTCTAACTGCCGCACTCAGAGAGCTTTAATGATCACTTAGGCCATCACTTAGTAAAGGTTTTGACAGTTTTGTCATACAAAAGTATGTCAAATCTTTACTAAGTGATGGCTTAAGTAGTCATTAAATATCTCTGAGTACCGCAGTAAGTGTACCATATACATATTACACAGACACACACATTATTTTACAGTATTCTGAACGCTTTTTCTGAACGATTCGACTGTCGTGAATCACTGCTGTATGGTTCACCTACAGACTAATCTTACAATTTTATTTTAATTCAAATTCTCATTGTAATTGTGATTTTGTGATATTTATTTTGTGATTTCTGTGCTTACTAACATAGTTTATAAGTTCTAATTGTTACTAACCACTATGGATCCTTGTTATCTGTTAATAAATAAATTATTATTATTATAATTGTTGCTACTGACCTTATCCGTTATTGGATCCAGTCGCCCTACCTCTGATACAGATCAATCTCATTTCTCATTTATTCATTCACATAACAATTTACATTGTGTTTGAAATCGGTCTGTCTATTATAAATTATTTACTTTATTATTTATTTTTTTTTGTTTTTTAAAAACGTTGCCCCACACTAGGAATTTCTCCTGTATCGTGGGTGCGTTCACAAACATATAAAGTCACATACACAAATACCTAGACCCGAAACAACTACCTGCAGGCCATACAAATATTTGTTCCGTGCGGGGATCGAACCCGCGACACGCAACGCAGCAGTCCAATCGCTTAGCCACTACGCCAACCGCGCCGTCACTCAGTCGAGGTAACTCCCAAGAGACAAAGTATCGGCTTCCAGTCAGAATCTGTGTCATATCTGAGTAAAGAGTAGAATAATTAATTATGGAAGGGAAGCTCGTGGCTAAATAATAATAGCGACTCGGGTTTGTTCAGTGACTCGAAAAGCACGTTAAGCTGTTGGTCCCGGCTGCCATTTGTAGAGTAGTTAGCTTTTGTGTTTTTATTTTTGGAAGTCGGCTTTCAAGATAAAATCATATCACAGGAACTAATTCCTCCCGTCGGGGCTGCGGGTTGTTCGCAAGAGATGAAGGGCGAGACATGAAGGGCTAAGAAGGAACATGGGTGGTTTTTAGTCAGAAGTCTGACAGGGATTTCGCTCTGCCCAAGAGCGGGAGGAGTTATTTGATGATTTCTCTCCCCCCAAAAAAAAAAGGTAATCAAAAGTCATTTATTCAAACTAGTCTGACAATCAGCACTTTTCGAACGTCAAATCTTTACTTATTTACAAGAGACAGTCCCCCAAAACGCCCACCCTTCGACACTTCCTAGTGTTTTAGCTGGAAAGAAGAAGTGGCGGAACAAACTCTCCAGCAACACATCTGTCTATTTCGGGGTTATTTGATGATTTTCCACTCGCCAACAAAAAAAAAAGGAACTAACTCCTTAAATGCAATAAAATGAATAAAAATAAAAAAAAAACAAGAATAACGTACAAATCGACCCAGAAATCACGGACAAATCGTTTAAACAAAATACCGATACGCGAACATAGAACCTCTTCCTATTTGAAAGTCGGTTAAAACTATAATGCAATTCCTACTTCGATCCTTTCCCAGTGATGTGTATTTTAGTTAATATTGTGCGGTTAAACTTTACAACTTAAATACCTGCGAGCAAGTTAAGTTTCATATTTGTCTTGAGTTGAAGACAAATATTATGTATCAGCAATTTTAGTTCAAAACAGAGCAATCACGGTGCTTCAAATATTCAAGGAATAATCAGATACACGGTTATGAGCGATAAACAAAGACTTCAGTGTTCGTACCAAGCACCTGTTGACACCATACATAGAAAGAGTCAACCACAGCAGGTGATAATAATAATAATATTAAATTATTCACCAGCAACTTGCCTTGAAGTATAAACTTGTGGAGTCAGAGGTACCGTACTACAAGTATGTGCCCGACCCAGTTCTCGAAAAATACCATGTAACGTTGTACTGGGATCAGTCTATCATCACTGACAGGACTATTGTCGCCAATAAGCCTGATATAGTGGTGATAGACCGATCAGCGCGACGTAATGATAATCGATGTTACCATTCCGCATGACGAGAACCTCGTGAAAGCTGAAAAAGAGAAACAAATAAAATATCTAGACTTAGCACACGAGGTTGTTGATATGTGGCATGTGAACTCGGCTATCATTGTGCCGATTGTCGTTACGGCCAATGGCCTTATAGCTAAGAGCATGGATGGTCATCTTTCAAAGCTTTCGCTTGGCAGTTGGATCAAGGGCCTGATTCAGAAGGCAGTACTCCTTGATACGCCCCGCATTGTGAGGAGGTTCCTCTCTCTGGAGCCCTAACCACCGGTAGCTTGGACCCTGCTCCCGTCGAAGAAGGAACATGGGTGGTTTTTAGTCAGTAGAAGTCTGACACTCCCTTTCGTGATTTCCTACCCCCAAAAAAAAAAAAAGGGCTGATGACGTCATGACTGGAAAAGGAATCCTTTGCCCATTCGACGCTTGATAAAAAAAATTAAAAATTCCGGTGGAATATAATTCAAAATAAGGAAGTGAATGCACCATGCCAGTTTGCTGAGAGCTTTTTCTTACAGCCTGTATAATGTCATAATATTAATGTGTCATAAATTTTTAATGGCTACGTTTTATGCCAACTAAGCTTACATTACAAGCTTTTACCATGACGTCATCATAATCAAAACAAATCGTGTCAGCTGTGAAAAAAAAATTCATCTGAAAATTAGCAAAAGAAAGCCAGCTTCTTTGAGAAATCTTGCGTCTCTTTCTTAAACTTTGATCTTTAGTGTTGCTGTCTTGCTCTCTCACTCAACAAGTCGCAAAGAAAAGATTAATGAATATCAAATGAGTTTTGCAAATTAAATTCAAACAATGGGTAGACTTGGTGATGATATACGGGAGAGAGTTGTGTGCAGGTACGTAAGTCATCTGCCTAACCTTTACCCCACTGCAGCGAAGCCCAAAAGGAGGGACATGTGTTTGATCTGTATGTATGTACTATGTATGTATGTCCGTATCTTTGTTCGCTCATAACTCCTAAACGGATAAACGGATTTGGATAAAATATACGTCGTTAGATTTGTCTTGATGGCGCGAGTGTCACTGGCTAGTATCAAAATTGAAAATAAATAAAAACTGGCCAAGTGCAAGTCGCACTTGCACATGAAAGAAAGAAAATTGCACTATGTGTTAATCCAGGTTATAAAGTGTCTGTGTACCAAATTTTATCCAAATCCGTTCAGTAGTACTTGCGTGGAAGAGTAACAAACATACATACATACATACTCACAAACTTTCGCATTTATAATATTAGTAGCAAGTAGGATTATATTAGATTATACCCTGCTTTTTGTATTTTTTAATATCTGTTATGCGTTGTATGTGTATTTTTTTTTGTATGTCTATTTGTATGCTCGTTATGTTTCTGCGACAAATAAATATTTTTTCTTTTTTTGTTCTTTTCTTATTATACGAGTATTTTCAAATTCAAAATTCACCTATTTGCGTTACGTTGACAACGCGTGCTCGTGCGGTCTCTGGTTCAAATATCCATCCCTATGTTTTCCTCACCAGAATCTCCGGGGAGAACTTTTAAAGAATTTGTAAGAGATCCCTTTCCGCTGTGTTTATGTATATTACATGCTTCAACGCTGCCTGCCCTCTAAAAGGGGTTGGTATTAGGATATCGACCCTGAAATTATAACTATTTAGTTTAAAGCGGGGTCTCCTAACACAGGCAAAATTGCTTAAATGGATTCCCCAAACACAACCACCCATTTTTGTAACAAATTTCTTAAATAAAACATTTTGTATTTTTGTATTTGTATTAAAGTTATTTTTGACATACATGTATTACGTTACGCCTAAAGGGTAAGGCCGAAATGTACCAAACAATACACCCATTTATCACCAGATTTGTTTCCATCATCATCATCAGCCTATAATGTTCCCACTGCAGGGACTCAGGCCTCCTCTCTAGGAGAGGGATGGGCTATAATCCACCACGCGGGCCCAGTGCGGGTTGGTAGATGTCACATGTCTTCGAAGTTTTGGTTCTAGTTATGTTCAAGTCCCATAATTATAATGGCAAGACTATTGCCGTGAACCGGACACAAAGTTGCTGTGAACAAATTCCGCGATGAAAAAAAAACTGTAACACTTTCCCTGACCCGGGAATCAAACGCTTACGACCACAAGACCAAGGCAGTCGAGTAATCAATTTATCATTAAGTAAAATAAAAACCACACGCAAGAAATTCCCTACACAAATCCAAAAACAAACTAAATAAATATTCTTTTTTCGTCCCCGTAGCGTTTATTTTGTGACAGTGTGCAGACATTACTAATTGACTGTTCGCAGACCTCTTCGGGAATTGCTAAATAAAAACTTTTTTCCAAAAACTAAATAACTTCAAACCAAAAGTCTATGAGTCAAACAAAAGTCGCCGACTTCCGATATACATACGTATAAGGACTTTTTAAGAAAATATGTATTTCTAGATAAATAGGTAAGCACTCGTAAACTCTCAAAGAAATGTAAAAAAAAATGGGTTGAAATCGCAAGGTTTTTGTATCAAATGAAAAAAAATCGCGTTTATCGAAGAAGTTATGAAAAAGTTATACTTATGAGGTAACAAATACGTCAAAAATAAAGCGCTGAATTGAGAATCTTCTCAATTATAAAACGCGGTTAAAAATAAGCATTCTACCAAGTAGACACTGTACTTAAATGTTTCTAATCGTACCGAAACAAAAATAGAAACAATAGCACAAGAAATTGCCTACACAATCCGAAAAAAAACAAAACTCGTTTTTCGTCCACGTCGCGTTAATTTCGTGACAGTCTGCAGACATCACTAATTGACTGTTCGCAGACCCCTTCGGTAATTTTTCCCTCGTATTCTGACCAGATGTCGCATTGGGCAGTGTGATATATTTGCTGTGAGACTAGTACAGGCGTTTGGATTTGGTTGGTTTGTGTCAGGAAGGAGTGGTGTTTGAAGTAGGAATTTGTTTTGAAGAAATTTTATAGCACATAATAGCACGCCTATAATCCTTGCAGGGTTAGGCAGAGGTGAAACTGTGTACTGTGTAGAAGTACTATTAGTACTTCTACATATCACCAGGGTTTTTTTGATAACTACGAGTTTCTCCTGTATCGTGGATGCGTTTAAATTGGGACAAGCCCGCCACACTATTCCCAAACCACTGTAACTCCTGTAAACCAGAATCAACAGTGTCGACCACAAGAAAAGCGCCGAGACAATGAAGCCCGACGAAGTCCCAGAGAAACGAACGAACGAACGTGGATGCGTTTACAAATATTTAAACTCACACAAACCAAATACCCAGACTTGGAACAATTACTTGTAGGCCATACAAATATTTGTTTCGTGCGCTGATCGAACCTGCGACACGCAGCGCTCTTTTCGAATCGCTCGGCCCCTGCGCTAACCATGCTGTCACCTAAATTTAAATTCCATGTAATAGAGGGGCGCGCCTATTGTCATCAAACTTGCAAAATCCCAGACTCCGTGGCAGCTACTAAGAAACCGAATCGGACCGGAATCTAACACAAACACACATACATACATAAACTCACGCCCTTTTACCATGGCGGTAGGCAGAAACCACAGAACACCACTTGCTACGATCCTTACATACTCCTTTTGCCTCGTCCACATTCATACATCTGGTCATACACGCACGCCGGTTACGAGTACTACGCACCTGTCCTTTCAGAAGAACGGCACCAATAAGATCAGTGTATGTCTTTCTAGGGCGTCCCCTCCCGGCATTACCACTCACATCTGCCTTGTAAATACCTTTTGTTAATCGACTTTCATTCATCCTCTCCACATGACCGAACCACCTTAGCATACTCTTTTCAATTTTTGTTACTACATCTTCTTTAATAATAATCTGTCAGACTATCAATAATCCTTACTAGTCCTAACATATTATAAACGCGAAAGTAACTCTGTTTGTCTGTCAGTCTGTCGCGCTCACACGCTGAAAGTACTGAACCGATTTAAATGAAATTTTGTACACAGATAGTCTAGAGCCTGAGAAAGGACACAAAAGTAAAATTGTAAGCGGTTGATAGGGGCCCGTCGGGGCTGCGGGTTTTTCGCAAGAGATACCGCGGCCGACATGCTCGGCTCGGCTCGACATGAAGGGCTAAGAAGGAACATGGGTGGTTTTTAGTCAGTAGAAGTCTGACACTCCCTTTCGCTCTGCCCAAGAGCGGGAGGGGTTATTTGTTGATTTTTCACCCGTCAAAAAAAAAGGGGGTTGATAGGGGGGATGATAAGATTACTTTTGGTCACGATAATCGACAACCATGTGGACGAAGCCGCGAGCATCAGGTAGTTGTTTATAACGAGAATAAACTTCATTGTAATTTTATGAGTGACGTATTTTTACACGACCCCAAAAAAAGAGAGTGTTATGTTTTCAGCGTTCATGTATGTATGTATGTTTGTTTTTCCAGGTCTGTAATAACCAAGGTAGGACTATGTACTTAGTTGCCGGTTTCAAAACTTTTACACACCTCTATGTTCCAATATCAAAACTCAATCAACCTTCACAAACCGATCGAACAAAGGCTAGTCCCCAAAAAGAGAAACAGAAAAATTGCAGTCTCCCAATAAAACCACAGAAACAGGGGTGAAACGGGGTGTAAGGGGGTGATCGGTCAAAATCGCTGACTGACCATCGGTTCTTTTTTCACCCCCGCCGGGTTATATCAATTAAGTGAGTCTACTGATGTATCATTGGTAGTAATTAGGAAAGGCCGTTCGCTGTTTTACCCGACTGCGTCGGAACCCAAAAGGAGGGTTATTGATTTAGGTACGGGTGGCGACGAAAGTTGCAACATTGTTTTTTTTACATCATCATCTGCCTAGCTTTTTCCCAACTATGTTGGGGTCGGCTACCAGTCTAACCGGATGCAGCTGAATACCAGTATTTTACATGGAGCGACTGCCTATCTGACCTCCACAACCCAGTTAATACTAGGTAATGCGATACCCGTTGGTAAGACTGGTTGTCAGACTTTCTACCTGTAACGACTGCCAAAGATCTATATATGGCAGCCGGGACCAACAGCTTAACGTGCTTTCCGAGGCAAGGAGGAAACTCGGTATATCGTCCGGTCACCCATCCACAGACCGACCTAGGCAAGCACATCTTTTCCTAAAGATCGACCCGAGTGGCAGTTCTTATTAAGCCACGAGCTCCTCATTGTTTTTTTTACATATACACATAAATAGGACACTAGACTATTAATCACCATACTACGTTTGTATGGAAGAATGACCGACTAGTTCAACCTTAAGTCATAATTTCCACTACTAAATACACAATTACATTTCATCCCCAAGAACGTAAAAAAAACGAAAATACAGAATGCCTCTCATACATTCCGTGAACTTAATTAAATTTTTGAAATCAAGAGTGTCGAATATTCGACATTAGGGGTTGAAGCGGTCCCGTCATAAATTGTTCGCATGCCGCGTAGAAGGGTTAAACCCCTCGATGTGGTCTTAATTTAACTTTTATTTCACATTAATTTTTAATTCTCGTCGTCTGCGAGTTTATGAACGTAGATGGAGTTTGATGTTATGTATGGCGTAGAAATTATTAGCCAGCAAGTCGAGAACCTCGTGACTACTTGAAAAAAGCTGGTCGGAATAATCTTCAGGCCACGCTTGCTGCTGTGGTATGTTCGAAAGAGATACCGCAGCCTCGGACACAAAGGGCTAAGAAGGAACATGAGTGGTTTTTAGTCAGTAGAACTCTGACACTCTCTACCGCTCTGCCCAGAGCGGGAGGAGTCATTTGATGATTTACCAACGACCAAAAAAAACCGTGCTTGCTCATTACATTACATACCGAGTGAATGTGACATACCGAGTGAATGTTCTTTATGGCGTTCTATGGGGGAGGCCTTTGTCCAGCAGATGCTGCTGGCTGCTGGCTGATGATGATGATGACTATTATAAATTACTAGCTGATGCCCGCGGCGTCGTCCGCGACCGATGTCTGTTATCGCGATCAGAAGTAATATTTTCATCCCCCATTTCAACCCCCTACAACCCTTTTTCGCATTCAAAAGTATCCTTTATCCTTTCTCAGGTTCTACACTATCTGTGCACCAAATTTCATTTAAATCAGTTCAGTAGTTTTGGCGTGAAAGCGAGACAGACAGACTGAGTTACTTTCGTATTTATAATATATTATTATTATTATTAGTTAGGATTAGAAAGGATTTAACGCAGACCCTCGCTTGCCTAAACTAGACAAGCGCGGTTTTAGGCAGCTGCCTCCTCTTGTGGAGTCCAAGATAAACTTATAAAAAAGCTAAACGCATTCACACAGACCCTTGAAAATCATAACAGAATACGAGATTGCGTCCCGCTCTCATATATCAATTTTGAATATTACATTTGGTATAACACATGTCGTTCGGTAACAATTTAATATCTTTTTTAGGGTTCCGTAGTCAACTAGGAACCCTTATAGTTTCGCCATGTCTGTCTGTCTGTCTGTCTGTCCGTCCTCGCTTAATCTCTGTGACCGTTAGCACTAGAAAGCTGAAATTTGGGACCAATATGTGTATCAATCACGCCGACAAAGTGCTAAAATAAAAATTGGAAAAAAATGTTTTATTAGGGTAGCCCCCCTATATGTAAAGTGGGAAGTGTTTTTTTTTTTAATTTTAACCCTAATGTGTGATATATTGTTGGAAAGGTATTTAAAAATGAATAGGGGTTTACTAAAATCATTTTTTGATAATGTCAATAATTTCGGAAATAATCGCTCCAAAAGTAAAAAACAAAGCGTCCCCCCCCCTCTAACTTTTGAACCATAAGTTTAGAAAATACGAAAAAAATCTGAAAAGTAGAACTTTATAAGGACTTTCTAGGAAAATTATTTTGAACTTGGATGGAAACAACAGATGGAAACTGCAGTTAACCAATATAATTTGGTCCCTGAATCGTATGAGCGCCTATACAATCCAGAGGTCAAGTTTCATTTGCCCGTATTTTTTTTTTAACTTCGTTTACATAATATTTTATTATCTACGGAACCCTACACTGAGCGTGGCCCGACACGCTCTTGGCCGGTTTTACCCTATTTCTCTGCCTACCCCCGTGGACCAGACGGGATCCAATTTCCTGAGATATATTATAAAGGTTAAATTTTTGTGGAGTTGGCAGAAATGGAGGTACCATGGAATATTTTTTGATTTGTTTTTTTTTTGTAACTGGCGAAATATTGGTGTAAGTAACTATAAAGCATCTATAATAAGCAGCGAAATACACCCATGTTTAACTCAATGATATTTTAAGGTGTAAAAGTTGTAGGGAATTTAATTCTCTACAATATAGATCATACATATACAATTTATAGATCATACAGCTCGTGGCTTAATAAGAACTGCCACTCGGGTCGATCTTTAGGTAAAGCTGTGCTTGTCTAGTTCGGACTGTGGATGGGTGATCGCCCGACATACCGAGTTTTCTCCGTACCTCGGAAAGCACGTTAAGCTGTTGGTCCCGGCTACCATATATAGATCTTTGGCAGTCGTTACAGGTAGTCAGTGACCTGAAATTCTGACATCCAGTCTTACCAAAGAGTATCGTATTACCCAGTATTAACTCTGTTGTGGAGGCAGTCGCTCCATGTAAAATACAGGTATTCAGCTGCATCCGGTTGGACTGGCAGCCGACCCTAACATAGTTGGGAAAAGGCTAGGCAGATGATGATAGATCATACATACATAAAGCGAGAAACCCATGGGAAACGAGATATTTGCAAAAAAAAACGATTTGTTTGATTGTGACCTTAGATTTTTAATAGACGCGGACAACCCTACCATTACTGGGTTTTGAGACAACTTATAGGTTGTCAAAATATAAATTTATACGGGTTTGTAGCTGAGTATCTCAAATTCCGAGGTGAAACCAGGGACTGAAAGCGGGGTTACGGTTAAAGGTTAAGGTACCTCAAAAATATACCGGTACCGGTTTAAAATAAAGGTTGAGCTTTACCGGTACCTTTATAAATAAAGGTTGGGCTAAACCGGTACCTTTATAAATAAAGGTTGGGCTAAACCGTTATTTAACCCTTACACGATTTCGGTACCGAAATGCATGCGAGACGGGGCGCGGCGCGCGTGTACGCGGTGGAAAACGTTAGAACTTGAGTATTTTATACATTTTGTTTGCTACACTTTTACTTATCTCTTTGTTGTGTGTGTGAGTGGCGAGGCGGTGCGTCAAAGAAAACCCCTATTTATTAAGGTTAAGGTACCGCTACCGATACATTTATAACGGTTACGGTACTTCTACCGAAATATACCGGTATGCATTTCCAACCTCAAAATTCCGCTACCGAAAAAAATAACGATATCGAAATATTTCGGTAACCCTTACTTAACGGTATTACGTCATACCGAAATTTAAAGGTACCCTAATTTTTGGGTAATTCAGTTCCTGGGTGAAACTACTAATTTGACTTGACTACCAACGTTGTGATCGGCTTCCAGTCCAACTGGATGCAGATTTTTTGCTGGAAAACCACTTTTTTTTGGGGTGAAAAATCATATTTTAAGGTAAAACGCAATGTAGCACTCTTAAAATTTGGAACTTGACCCCTAATATCTCCATAAGTAGGTTGCCAGGTATGGTCTAAAACAAAAAAATATTGTAATAACGGGGAGAACAAAATAATGCCTTTCGGCTCCGTTAGAGGTACTTTTACACCCTTTATATGGCAGCCGGGACCGACGGCTTAGGTGGAACCTGCAAAATTTTACAATATGCACATGAATCCCAAAAATTTTAATCAAAGTTGCGTCTCTTGGGTTCGAATTCGAGACCTGACAATCCTAAGGCCACACCCCGCTAGACTCTATTTTTTTTATTCCCTGTATGTCGCCGAAAGCGTATTGTATGATAATTCTTAACTTCCGAGATCAATGTACCGAGTTAGTATTCATTATTTTAAAAGCAAAAGAGGGGTTGTTCTAATTTGAATCACCCTTAAAACAAGGAAAGATGGTGCTGATAAAAAATTGAATAATTTTCCTTGGGCGATAAAAAATACAAGACTAATGTGGACATGCCGAGAAAATTATAGCTAGAATTAAAACCACCATTGTACCTACTGTTTTTACTTGTTCATAAAGTTTAATTCAATTAAGTAATTTATGTGTATTACATAATTTATTACAGAGCAGAGTAATAACTCAAGATGCTCGTTGTATAAGTTTTATAAAAATCTTTACTATGCCCCACAAAACCGTTTTCACGGTTCGTCTGAACAAACGGTTTAAAACTAATTTACACATGTCAAATAAAATTATATTAAAAAAATGTCTTATTTAAGTGACTTCACTACAACATATTATAAAACAAAGTCCACCACTTCATCTGTCTGTCTGTCTGTTCACGATAAACTGAAAAACTACTGCACCGATTTTCATGCTGTTTTCACCAATGGATAGGGGTTTTAGTATTTTTTTATAATTTGGTTTTCTCGTGTGCGAGACAAATCAATACTTTTTCTTTCTGTCTTTCTTTACTTGGTGTAAAACTGTTTCATACGACTCTCTTAGAAGAGTTCTGATGAAACCCTCTGAAGTTGTATTTATAAATATTTCTTATGCGTTGTATTATATGTTCATTAACATTTTTTATGCACGTTACGTATCTGCGACAAATAAACATTAATTGTTCTTTCTTAAAAAAACAGCCACTACATCTTATCCACACAAATCGTTCCCCACGCCATCTTACTCGTAAAATTGCGTCCATTCTTGCGTGTAACTCAATGTTTATTTTATTCACTTTGACATCGCAGCGACTGTGTCTTCCTCATTGGAAAGCGAAGCGAGGCGAGCAAGCGAAGCAAGCAGAGCATAATAATGAAGATTATTCTTTTTGCAAAGGTTTTAGAGAAATTATTTATTAGCCGCTGCATAGCAGCTGCTCGATTCGATTTTCAGGTTAAGGAGTGCTTGCCTGATGATCCCTTGATGATGACTCATTACTTAAAGAGTTTCCATCGTGGTTCAGAAAGCACGTTGAGCCGTTGGACCCGAATGTCAATACTAGATGTTTGACAGCCGTTAAGTAGTCAGTGGCCTGAAAGTCTGACAATCAGTTTTACCAGGGGGTTTCGCATTACCCAGTACTAACGGGGTACTGGAGGTTAGAGAGGCAGTCGATTCACGTAAAATAAAGGTATTCAGTTGCATTAGAGTAGACTGGAAGCTAAGTCCAACAAAGTTGGTAAAGGCTACACAGATAATGAAAAGGTTTGAGGAAACTTATTTACCTATTTAAAATAAATAAAATTTATCATTTCATTACTAACCAGATAGTATTTCCTCCTTTCACCCACCCATCAAATTCTTGTCCTTGCCAAGTTAAACTTAACTTTATCACTACCGGTCTCATCACTAAGCTGGTACTGGTACTTACACTTTAAATAACAAAATGTCTTCTTAAAAGAAACGCTATAAAAATTCTAAGGGTAATTACAAGATTTTTTTCTTTAAAGAACTTTTGTGTGGTACAAGAACTGTGCGACTAGCGATTTTCAAAGCTGTTTGTCATTTTGAATAATACATCTAAGATCATAAAATTAATTTTCGAAATTAGGTTAAAATACATAGTTTAGTTTAAACTGGGCTTTTATCCGCACTTAGCCTCTTGATTGGGCCATTGTGCGTGATGTTTAGATATTACCTACTCCAACCAACATAGGTCGTCCCAGAACTGCAGCAGCCTTCCCAGACTGCTGCAGGCTTCCGGGAGGGTTAATGGGGATCGTAGAGTTTGTGCCCGGTGATCTGCCACGCTCCTGTACTCTAGGAGTACGTGCCGTGGCGTTTCTTCCGCCTCCATGCATCCTCTGCACAGTGGGCTATCTGTTACACCTATGTTAAATAGATGGTTGTTCAAGATTCATATGATTTTACGGATTTAGGTTAAAATACAACAGAACGTCACGCCTGTAAACCCTGAAGGGTTAGGCAGAGCTGTACTTAATAGTGCACCCACAATTCGCCAATTATGTTTAAGTCTGATGTAAAAGGGGGCGAAACTCTTGTCACCAACTTAAAACAAATGTATGTGTTAATAAATAAATAAATAAATAACTGTGCATAATTCCAGACTCCGTGGCTGCTACTGAGAAATACCGAACGAAAAACACAATTACAATGGGGGCTGCGGTCCCGTCGGGGCTGCGGGTTGTTCGGCAAAGATACTGCGGCCTCGGCGCAAGGGCTAAGAAGGAACATGGGTGGTTTTTAGTCAGTAGAAGTCTTACACTCCCTTCCGCTCTGCCCAAGAGCGGGAGGGGTTATTGGATGATTACCCACCACTCAAAATAAAAAAGAAATCGAATCCAAGTCCTCATGCACAGCAGATACATATAATTATTTATTATTAAAACATAACATAATTATTATTTTTTGGAAATCTGTCTGATAATAAATAGATTTTTTTTCAAGTGAACCCGCTACCTCTTACATCTTCCACCACCCCCCAAAAACAAGGGTCGTCTCCAAACTGTCTCTTTAGTCCTTTACACTAATAAGCATATAAATGGCGGGAAGTTTTTGTGCTAATCACTGTTTTGTCACGAGGGGGAGGGAGACAGAGCATGTTGGAAAGAGAGGTGATGATGTTCCGTCTTGATACGGGTGATTGGAGTTTTTGAAAAGTTTTTCTATAAGTTTACGTAAAGGGCTTTTGGATGTATTATAATGTCATGCTTGTAATCTGTGCAATGGGAAAGTAGATGTTTAAAATAGGCTTACTGCCGCACTCATAGAGCTTTAATGATTACTTAAGCCATCACTTAGTAAAGTTTTTGACAGTTGTGTCATACAAAGAAATGTCAAATAATTACTAAGTGACGGCTTAAGTAATCATTAAATATCTCTGAGTACCGTAGTTAATCCGTGTAATTTAAGCTACCCGTGCCCGCGACCGTCGCGTCGTTCGAGTTAAATTATTTAAAAAATGTGAATTCAATTATTTTACCAATTCCAAAGGTTTTCATTTTTTGCAGAGGCGCCTTAATTATTTTTCTTAAATAAAACTGCCTAACTGCTTTCAACATTAAAAACCCCGTCAAAATCGGTCCAGCCGTTTGGGAGATTAACCGGAACAAACATGACGGAAAAAAATTAAAATAATGTTATAAGTATCGCATATACACATAGATAGCAGAAAAAACCTATTGCCTCAGTTGGTTTAAATCTTAGAGTAGGCTAAGGTGGTTTGGAAATGTGGAGAGGATGAGTGAAAGTCGATTAACGAAAGGTTTACAATACAGATGTGAGTGGTAATGCCGGGAGGGGAGGCCATAGAAAGACATACACTGATCTTATTGGTGCCGTTCTTCAGAAAGGACAGGTGCGTAGTACTCGTAACCGGCGTGCGTGTATGACCAGATGTATGAATGTGGACGAGGCAAAAGGAGTATGTTAGGATCGTCGCGGGTGGCGTTCTGTGGTTTATGCCTACCCCCATGGGGAAAGGGCGTGAATTTATGTATTATGTATGTAAAAACCTTCTCTATTTCTTTAATTTCATTATTTATTTTGGCTTAGGCTTAACTGTTGTTACATTTTTTTTAGCACAAAAGCCGAGCTTATCCCAGAATTGAGTATCGCGTATACTTTATGAGTTTTTCAAAATGGTTTTATTTTATTATAAGTCAAGTGCAGGGCTCGAGGGTAGTCTTAAGTAAGTGGTTATAAAAATAACATGTCCTTCACTCAGCTGTGGCCGGTAGATAGTGAGAGAGAATTACTCTTTCTTGGAGGTACAGTCGGGGAAAACAGCGTTAAAGATGTATGAAAGGTGGTTGACTTTAGTCAACAGAATATTCATTCTGAGCTGTGATGAATTTTAATAGTGGTTTAAGATTTTAAACTGACATGGTCACTAACACTATTATTTATACTGAAAACGGGATATTTACCACGCTAACTTATTGTTTCGAGTTCCCGATATTTCGGCACTGTTACAAGCGCCATGATCACGGATAAACTGAAGTCATTGCAGGTGGATGTTTATAAGCAGACAAATCGGTCTACCCTCTTTCTTGTTCGTTTTTAAATATAATTTAATAGTGGTTACCTGGTTCCTGTATGTTCCTAGTCCTATTCTTTGTTATTAAATTATGCTTAGTTATTATTTCCTTTAATATTTCTTTACATTTACAATTTAAAATTCATTAAAATTGTAGGCCACCGGTATTGGAAACCGCAGGTCAAAGCTACTTAAGCGCAGAAAACTAAACACGAAGATGATCCTAATTTCTAAATCAAACTCTTCCAGCATACCTGCGAAAGGAGAGCAGATAAAAAGATATATAGACACAGTGGGTAAAAGAAGTAGAGAAGGTAGAATACATAAAACATAAAGCAAATAGGTAATGAATTCACATTAATAATATAATAATAATAATGTTTATTCACAATAAGTATGTATATTTTTCACAGTTACAGTGCTTAATCTAAACTAAAAGTACACAAAAGTATTTGCATTTGAGGCCGAACTAGGCAAAGCCTGTATTTCAGCCCTCAACGCCGATCCCCCTGAGTTACCAATTATATGTATTTATTATTATTTTTCATTTCATTTATCATATTATTGTTTAAGAAATGTCAAAGTTACTATCGTCAGTTTAATTTTCTCGTAACACTTTTGCGTCTAACTGTACAACTCCCCCGCGACCACTGTCTGCTTGACCACTGATAAGCCGGTAGCCTATACAAACACTTATTGTAACCCTCTTGTAGCTTCAACCTTTTCTTTGAGGTAGGGGTAGGGCAGGTTAACTACTAAAATGAAGACAGCATGTAGTGTTTTCTAAAAAGTTAGCAATTTGCTAGCATTTTTCTTTGAAGACTTTTATATTTTGATCATCAATTTAACTGCGGTACTCAGAGATATTTAATGATTACTTAAGCCGTCGCTTAGTAAAGATTTGATATACTTTTGTATGACAAATCTGTCAAAACCTTTACTAAGTGATAGCCTAAGTAATCATTAAAGCCCTCCGAGTACGGCAGTTACTATCACCTTGTGTTTCTAATTCTGGGTTTTATTTTAAGCATGTGAATTTTAATGGATGTTCAGGGTACAAAACAGGTATTGTTCGAGTACAAAATAATGCTTAAGTTAATGCTGATTAGTCAACACTATAATATTATAAAGAAGAAAGATTTAGTTTGTTTGTAACGAATAGGCTCCGAAACTACTGGACCGATTTCAAAAATTCTTTCACCGTTGGGAAGCTACACTATCCGCGGGTGACATAGGCTACTTTTTATCCCTGTATTCCCACGGGAACGGGAACTACGCGGGTGAAACCATTAGTTTGATATATAGATTTTCGTATTAAAAATAAATCGGTTGTTTATCTAAAATTGTGACGGACGATATAAGCCGATAGTATATTTATCTAGCTTTATCATAAATTTGCTATTAGCGTCACCATCATAGATTTACAGACAGAAAAACAATGACATAACATAATTATAGGCACTTAAAAATAAATCTAGTACAAGAAGCATGAATGTTTGGAACTTGAAACTTAAATATAGGGTGTAAAAGTACCCTTAACGCAAACGAAGGACACTTGTTCTCCCGTCGGGGCGGCGGGTTGTTCGAAAAAGATACCGCGGCATCGGCGCAAGGGCTAAAAAGGTACATGGGTGGTTTTTAGTCAGTAGAAGTCCGACATTTCCTTCCGCTCTGCCCAAAGCGGGAGGGGTTATTTGATGATTTTCCAACCGCCGAAAAAAAGACACTTGTTCTTCCCACCACTGCGATCATTTTTTTTTGTTTTAGACCATACCTGGGAACCCCCTAGTTACGGAGAAAAGTTGCGGGTCAAAGTTCCAAAATTTTCACAGCTGTTTTTTTAAATACTGGTTTTTCAGGTTATAACTTTACTCAAATTACCTTCATGATCCGCTACTATTCGAAGCAACCACTAGCACAATGTTTTATGAGTGGCTACGGTTACGGCTGTGTGATTTACTCCCTGTATAAAAACCAGTATATAATATTGTTCACTACAGAAACTAATAAACAAAA
The DNA here is from genome assembly GCA_949774965.1 of Diarsia brunnea. Classification (NCBI taxonomy): domain Eukaryota; kingdom Metazoa; phylum Arthropoda; class Insecta; order Lepidoptera; family Noctuidae; genus Diarsia; species Diarsia brunnea. Next base: position 7,573,617 of record OX459026.1, on the reverse strand, counting down.
TCAAAATCAAAAGTCATTTATTCAAACTAGGCTGATAATCAGCACTTTTCGAACGTCAAAATTTACTTTACTTATTTACAAGTGACAGTGCCCCAAAACGCCCACCCTTCGACACTTCCTAGTGTTTTTGCTGGAAAGAAGAAGTGGCGGAACAAACTCCTCAGCAAACGGAATCGAAAGCGCCAAACAGTAGCTCATGCAGTTCAGGTCATAGATTGACATCTATCGTTAGTAAGAATAATAAGGCTCCTCTCTCGAAAAAGCTTAAAAACAGCGTGCAGATGAAGCAGTTTTTCACCGGCACTTACAAAAATTACATCTGAGAAAAATTGTTAGTAATCTACATGATATGACACGTAATTTGGTTTAGCCATAATTTTTGTATCGGTATCACATAATAAGAAAAAAAATCCACAAAATCACCTCCAAATCGTTGAATGGAACCATACATAACAAAATAATATAAAAAAAAATATCTACTGCTTTGAAATACAAAGGAAAATAATTTGGTTTTGTTACTTTTTAAAAACATGTATTATCTTAATTATAATAAATGAAAAATGCGTCCGTTTAAAGTCCGTATCTACGACCGAGAGGGGTAGTTTGTATGCAGAAGGTCTTTGGCGTGAATACAAGCCTTAAGTATGAATGTAGATGGCTTTAAGGGTGGATGAAGACCAAAGAAACGATGGATGGACTGTGTGAAGGATGATACAGCTAGGAAGAAAGTGAGGGCTTTTTTTTGGGGGGTGGAAAATCATCGAATAACCCCTCCCGCTCTTGGGCAGAGCGAAAGGTAGTGTCATACTTCTACTGACTAAAAACCACCCATGTTCCTTCTTAGCCCTTCATGTCGAGGCCGCGGTCTCTCTTGCGAACAACCCGCAGCCCCGGCGTCGGCCGTTGCGGGCCTTCCATGTTGCTGACATCTCTTTGAGGCGCGCGTGGAACTCGAACGCGCCGTCGACACGGCCTGTCGTCGTCATAAGACGGACGGACGGCGAGCTAGCCCATCACTCACCGTCCACAGGCCCGCGTCTACGGTGGCCGGAAGCCGTCACGTGGCCCCCGACGCCCGGAGCGCCTCCCGCGGCGGCTGTGCGTTTTGCCTGGTTTTGTCATATCTCCTGCTTGATTTAGAGGCAAGTGATTTTATGTTTTACTACTCCGTTAGGTATTCTTTTCTGATTATTTTCGCTGCTTCTGATTACTTACGCCCATAATGGTTTTACCAAGACATTAAAGAATTTGATAAATAAGATTACTATCAGATGTAGTTCGTAATACTATTTCAATTAGTATGATAATTAATAAGATAACAATAATTGATTATTAGCGTAACTTGTTGTTATTTGCATAAACAATATTGATGACGTACATTTGATAATGGTAACATCGTCATCATATATTATCACCATGAACGGGATATTTACTGTGTTAATTTAAAATCAAGGGGAAGATTTACCCCGTCGGGGCTGCGGGTTGTTCGCAAGAGATACCGCGGCCTCGACTTAAAGGGCTAAGAAGGAACATGGGTGGTTTTTAGTCAGGTGAAGTCTGACACTCCCTTGCGCTCTGCCCAAGAGCGGGAGGGGTTATTGGATGATTTGCCACCCGCGAAAAGAAAAAAAAAAAGGGGATGATTTATTAAATCTTGGCTAGACTTTCTGTCTTGTATGCATGGCTCAGAATATTATTTTTTTTGATTTTTTTTTTAATATTTTTTTATATTTGTATTATTTTCCATAAATAATTCACAATTAATTATTTATGGAAAATAATACAAATATTTTTAATGTGTCTATTAATTTATAGTGTTAGTTTTTTACAATTTTAATGAACATGTTTTTATGATTTTGTTATTTATTGAAATACTTTTAGATGTAAGATTTCAAACACAATGTGAATTGCTACCTGAATAAATTTAATTGAATTTGAATTGAATGAAAAACATGTTTAGGTGAAAATGCTAGGAAAAAGTGTAACGCGAATGGACAAAATTATTAAGGCTGCTCTCTCGAAAAAGCATAAAAACAGCGTGCAGATGAAGTATCTTTTCACCGGCACTTATAGAGAAATTACATCTGAGAACAATTGTTAGTAATCTACATGATATGACACGTAATTTAGTTTAGCCATAATTTTTTACTCACACATCCTTATCACACAATAAGAAAAAAAATCCACAAAATCACCTCCAAATAATTGAGTTAAAACCATTTCACTCCTTCATTTTTTATCAAAACAATATAAAAAAATATCTACTGCTTTGCAATACAAAGGAAAATAATTTGGTTTTGTTACTTTTTAAAAACATGTATAATTTTAATTATAATTAATTAAAAATGCGTCCGTTTAAAGTCCGTGTCAACGACCGAGAGGGGTAGATAACTCCGCCCAAATGCACCAGGTCATTGGCGTTAATACAAGCTTTAATGAGTGCATAAGAGGAAGTCTGAAAGTACCTAACGCCCGCGCGCTGGTAACAGAAAACTTGTGTAGTAATCGGTTATCGCGGTATGTACATGATGCGGAGAAATGAATAAAATGTACCTAGCAAGGAAAAAGTTCGAATGTAGATGGCCATTAAGAGTTGAAGAAGACCAAAGAAACGATGGACGGACTGTCTGAAGGATGATATGGCTAGAAAGGAGGTGACTGCTGACTTGACGAGTAATAGAGAAGTTTGGAAGAAGAAGACATGTTGCGCCGACTAATTGAGCTAAGGGCAAGAGAATGGTGATACGATGAACCCCTATTTTTTTTTTTTGGAGTGTGGGAAATCATCAGATGACTTCTCCCGCTGTGCAGAGCGGTAGGGAGTGTCAGACTTCTACTGACTAAAAACCACCCATGTTAATTCTTAGCCCTTTAAATTAGAAAAATCACATGAAAAATATAATTGGGTATTTTAACGAGATAATCACTAAAACGGCTTAGATACGGTGAATTAACTATTTATCTCAGATTTTTATCAAAACCAATAATTGATTTAGTATAAATTCGCTGCCACAGATAATATTGTTGACATTTCAAAATGGCCGTCCGTGGTGTTGTCGTGTTGTTGGCGCTTGTGGCTGCTGTGGCAGGTATAGATAAACAACTGAGTGTATTAATTTTTACATCACTTAGAAAGTTCCTAACTATTGGGTCGGCTTCCAGTCTAACCGGATACAGCTGAATACCAGTATTTTACATGGAGCGACTGCCTATCTGACCTCCACAACCCAGTTAATACTAGGTAATACGATACTCTTTGGTAAGACTGGATGTCAGACTTTCAGGTCACTGACTAACTGTAACGACTGCCAAAGATCTATATATGGCAGCCGGGACCAACAACGTAACGTGCTTTCAGAAGTGCGGAGGAAACTCGGTATGTAACGGGTGGTCAAACATCCACTAATTCACCATTCTATCCATTGGTGAAAACAGCATGAAAATCAGTGCTGTAGTTTTTTAGTTTATCGCGAACAGACAAACAGACGCGGTGGAGGACATTGTTTTATAATATGTAGTGATATTGTGGGTAAAAACTTACATTTGCAGTCGGAATGTATGGGTAACCATATATTCCGACTGCAAATGTAAGTTTGTACGCATAACATTGAGAGATTTTCATGTTATTTTAGCACCATAGACTTCTTATAGGTTTTTCTGTAATCAATAAGTGTTGAACTAATTTCTGTATTTTTTTTAACCAAATTTCAACTTAATCGGTCCTTTAGATTCAGAGCAAATTGGCTGTGACAGACAGACAGACACGAGTGATCCTATAAAGGTTGAGTTTTTAAAAAGTTATGGACGGCTCTGACAAGGACGTTGAAGTCGGCAAAGGTGCACGTTTTTCTTGCTATGTCCCACTGATTGCCAGTAATTGTTAAAGTTTAAAATACATAGATTATTTAGTAGGTATTGTCAATTGTGGTTTAGTAGGTAATTCTGACATCCAGTCTAACCAAAGAGTATCGTATTACCTAGTATTAACTGGGTTGTGGAGGTCAGATAGGCAGTCGCTCCATGTAAAATACTGGTATTCAGCTGCATCCGGTTAGACTGGAGGCCGACCCCAACATAGTTGGGAAAAGGCTAGGTAGATGATGATTTAGTAGGTATAGTAAGTTAAATTTTGTTGTGTTAAAGTTTAAACGAACGGCTCGCCAGCACACAGATAAGCCCTGAGAGGCTTTCGATGTTCGATGTGTGGCTAAAACAAAAATTGTAATAATTGATATAAAAACTAAAGATACGGTCGTCGGAACATTTGCTCGACGCGTTCGCCATACAGAGAATTGGTGTAGTCTGCTCGTTAACGTAACCTTGTATAAGCGGCGTGGTATTTTCAAGGTTTATAGAACATAAATAAAGCTTTTAATAAAATTTACGACCGCACCCGAAGAGAGCCGATCGTGGACTAGTTGACTTCGGCTTATGAAAGACCTTATTGGGACCACGTTTGTGGCGTCATTTTAACATGCCGTCCGCCCAGTCCTTACGCAGTAATATATAAGTCAATGATTGTAATTTAATTTTTTTTTTTAGAGATTAAATAAATAATAATACTAAATTATCACACTATCATAATCTCGTGCCAAAACAGTCTACGTCACATCAACACGTGGTTAATTGAGAACCGAGATATCCTTGATATCTCGTTGACACTATAATAATTATCTTAATTAATTAGTTTTTAATCTATTTTTGATTTTATCAATGATATTGTAGATTCCGGTGTTTAAAAGACGTACAAACAGAATTTGTTGTTTATCTTGGAAACATCGTGATACCAATTAATAGCGATTTTGTAAGAACTTCGTTTTATGGAAGAATGCACGTGCATAATGTGGTAATCGAAATAAGATAAAGTTAAAATTTTTTACATTCTGTATCTGAGGCCCTCGGCGCTGCGGGTGTTCGCAAGAGATACCGCGGCCTCGACATAAAGGGCTAAGAAGGAACATGGGTGGTTTTTAGTTCGTAAAAGTCGGACACTCCCTTTCGCTCTGCCCAAGAGCGGGAGGAATCATTTGATGATTTCCCACCCACCATAAAAAAAAATTGACTGCGGGTTATTCGAATGAGATACCGCGGCCTTAGACACAAAGGACTAAGAAGGAACATGGGTGGTTTTTAGTTAGTAAAAGTCTGACACCCCCTTTCGCTCTGCCCAAGAGCGGGAGGAATCATTTGATGATTCCCACCCCTCAAAAAAAAAGAGCTTGCGCCTTAATAATAATAGCCACTTGGGTCGACGTTAAGGTTAAGCCGTTACTATCTACGATGAGACCGCCCATTATGCTCCGAGCTTCTTCCGTACCTCAGAAACCACTTTAAACCGTTTTGAATCTTTGATAGTCGCTAAGTATAGTCAGTGGCGCAAAGTCTAACCAAACAGACAGATGTGTTGCTGGGGAGTTTGTTCCGCCACTTCTTCTTTCCAGCAAAAACACTAGGAAGTGTCGAAGGGTGGGCGTTTTGGGGGACTGTCACTTGTAAATGAGTAAAGTAAAGTAAAGTAAATTTTGACGTTCGAAAAGTGCTGATTATCAGCCTAGTTTGAATAATTGACTTTTGATTTTGATTTGATTTCTGACGACCAGTCGTTACCAACAGGTAGGCATCGTATTCACCAGTACTAACTGGGTTGTGGAGGTCAGATAGGCAGTCGCTCCATGTAAAACACTGGTATTCAGCAGCATTCGGTGAGACTGGAAGCCAACCCAAACATATTTGAGAAAAGGCTAGGCAGATGATGATTATATTGAAATCACAATAAAAATAACCAATTTTTTTTGTTCTCCAGCTGTTCCTGCGGGGATAGACCCAATAATCACCAAGTTAGACCCTGAGGGTCTTCGGTATGGGTACCTCCGGGATGATGAAGGCGTCCCTCATCTGGTGGATTCCTGGATCAAGGCCAGCGACCTGAGGGAGATGGCTCGGTACAATCCTGATACGGATAATGAATACCATCTTTATACCAGGTAAATGAATACAAGGTGTAAACTATAAAAGTTGTCAACCAAGCAGTAAAAACGATGTTTTTGGTAGGAAAATTCACGTTTTACGATACGACTCATTGTAACGCAATCAAAATATTGTACTAATGCATACACTTAATAGTACGGTAGTCGTGAAGATTATATGATTATTAGATTTACAGAGATGTAAGTAAAAAACTTGTGAACATTTTTAATCCATATCGCCGTAACTAGAAGGTTTCCTTGGTCCAGTAAATTTACATCCATCCATCATACAGCGTGGTGCCGACAATACGACAATAAATGAAACCACTGGTAGTTCTAGTTCATAGGAACATTTTTAAACTATCAAATAAATCCTAACACCGTCGTGGTGCCGATGATACGACAATAACCTACCTAAATATCTTTGCCAAATTCGTTTGTTACATTTTATTTCCACACGTTAATCGGTGCAAATTATTCGTAAGGTTAGTAAACCAATATTTGTTTGTAAATTGTAATGGATTTTCGTTTACAGTTTTATGCTACTTAGTTTTATTGTTTTTTTCTCAACTTTTTTATTTTGGTGTTAAGATTTATTTTGATAGTTTAATAATGTTCATAGGAACTAGAACTACCAGTGGTTTCATTTATTGTCGTATTGTCGGCACCACCCTGTTTACGGGTGTTCGAGCCGCACAGAATTTGGTGCAATTTAAAATTGACAATTTTTTTTTTTTTTGTTTTTGTGACAAGCCCGCCACACTATTCCCAAACCACTGTAACTCCTGTTAGCCAGAATCAACAGTGGTGACCACAAGAAAAGCGCCGAGACAATGAAGCTCGACGAAGTCTCAGGGAAACGATTTAACTGTCTTGGATCCCGCGACGAAATTAATCAGAAAAGGATAGCGGAGGAGTAGGAAAAACATTTACCAAAAAGTCTTTGAATTACCCAAAAATCCTAAATCTATCTAATTTTTAAACAGCCAACTATTTATTTTACTAACAGCACCATGATCAACCTTCTCATTTTCTCATCTCCAGATCAAACCCTCTGGTTAGCCAGCCAATCGTCCAGGGTAACAACAACCTGCTCCAAGCCAGCCACTTCTCCCCAGCCAAGAAGACCATCATCCTCATTCACGGTTTCCTCGGGAACATCTTCAGTGGCTTCAACACTGTTCTGGTACCAGGTGGGACTTTGTTACAATATTTTGTGTCCAACCCAACTTTAGTGGAACTGGCCAAGACATGTTTGCCAAAAAAATGTGGGCCAAAATAAAACCGGTGCCCTGGCCTGGCACAGTGAGGCGGGATCGCGGCAGGCCACGAAGGAGATAGCAGGATGAACTAGGAAGTTTTAGTCAGAATAGGGTAGTTAACTAAAAAAATCTAATTAGTCCATCAGATAGATTTCCAAAAAATATTGGACACGTATTTTTTCTTTTTTCACGTATACAAACAATGAAGACGATACAGTGGTTTGAAAACGTGTGACGTCATATTCTAAGACATTAGTATGACATTTTTTACCGGTGAGTGACGTCACGAATCTTCCACGCAATCTATCTTTTTTTTTTTTTTTTTTTTATTTGCAATGGGCTTGCTCTTGACCTCAATCTTACCCTAAGGGCAAAGATGAGGTCGACGATGGAACGAGCTTACCCAGAAGAAGCCTATTTACTCGCGACTTAAATATCTTCGTCTATTTTTTATTGATTTGATAAAACAAAAAATACGTATCCAATATTTTTTGATATTCTAACAGACGGACTAATTAAAATCATATTTTTTTAGTCAGTAAACATCCCTATTGGAAGGAAGACGCGTGGATGCGAGAGAAATGGCAGGAGTGAATGGAGCCTTTTACCCAGGAATGGCCAAGCCTGGAAGAACAAGTGCCTTTCGACTTTGTTAAGGGTCTACTTCCACCCTTTATATTTTTAAATTATGAAAATATTGTTTATTATGTGAACGCGCGCTCGTGCCTCTGAAAGAAAAAAAATTGGTTGCCTGTAAAGTCGGTATACGGGCGAAAGTTTTACGTGACAACGAAAATAGAAGCGCAAGACATGAACCGGTGTGTATGCCTATCTCTCTCACTCTCTCTCTCTCGCTCTGGACGCGTGCCTCTCACTCGCTCTCATTGTGAGCGCATAACGTGAGCGGAGCGTAACGCAGTTTCTTGAAGTGTCACCCGGCAAACCAATTTATAAGACGTTGTCACGTCAATACTAAAAAATGTTTTTCCGTTGCAGCTTTTCTTTTGGCCGGTGACGTCAATGTCATCGTTGTGGACTGGGGAGCAGGCGCGCATTTAGGATTCAATGGAATTGCTTCTGGTAAGTAAATGCAAAGAAAAACATAATAGATAATTGCTTGCAGATATCCTGCTATACAGGGTGTAAACGAACCCTTCACGCATCCGACAACCAAGCATTCTGTACATCAAACTAAGTACCCCTACGCAAAAATGTTTGCTGGGAAATGACTTTTTTTTTTGGGGTCAAAAATCACATTTTACGGTAAAACTCAAAGTAGCACTCTTAAAACATTGTGCTAGTGGATGCTTTGAATAGTAAACGGGTCATGGAGGTCATTTAAGTAAAGTTAAAACCTGAAATACTAGTATTTACAAAAACAGCTGTGAAAAATTTGGAACTTTGACCACCAATATCTCCACAACCAGGAGGTTCCCAGGTATGGTCTAGAACAAAAAAATGATCGCAGTGGTGGGGAGAACAAATGCCCTTCGTTTGCGTTAAGGGTACTTTTACACCCTATATAGGATAGTTCCTCTCCAATGAGATCTCGACCAGCAGGGCTATTGCGTATCTTTTTAAATGTCAGCGGTTATCATAGTGTCCATCGATTAACTGTCAAATGGTTCCATTGTGTAACAAACCATAACCATTTGACAGTTAATCGATGGACTCTATGATAGCCACTGACATTTAAAATGATACGCAATAGCCATCCAGGTCATTATTCATCACGTGAGCCCAATGGATGTTGGTGCTGGATGTCCTAGATGTTTTAATCCTGGTCAAATTCGAAAAGTTATAGTCATTAAAAATTAAAGGAACCAGACATACTCTTGGTTAAACTTCCAATTATAATAATTATTTATTTATTAAACAGACTACAGACAGGTCCACTGTGTTAGTACCAAAATAACTTAGCCTACAGGCTTTACGTAGCGCGATGGCAATAGTTTCTTTAAATAATTATTTTTGCTACTGTGCCCTATTAAGGCCTCATTTACGGAGACGCGGGGCGTCTCGAGGCGCGTTGTACGTGTTTAATTCAAACACATGGCGATGTATGAAAATCTTAACGATTTCAAACGTAGATTTTACGAGAAGCGATTTTTCGTTCGTTAGTTTAAAATGCAGCATTCGTTGCGGTGGACGCGCCTCTCAGTAATAAATAAAAAAGCTCGAGACGAGCCTTCTGCACGCGCCGTCGACGCCCCGCGTCTCCGTAAACGAGTGCTAAGTGTCAGAATTCCAATGCTGGAGGTATTTTTTACCTCTTATATCTGGTAACACCATTATTTTATGAAAAACAACTTAATTTTTAATATTTTTCCCATTACCTAGGACGCAGCGTCGGCCGCTTCATAACTTGGCTAAACCAGGCTTCTGGAGCCTCCGCCAACAACTACCATATACTGGGATACAGTGTGGGAGCTCACCAGGCTGGTATCGTCGGCAGAAGTCTACTGGGACAGCCTAGCTACATTACTGGTAAGGAAGAAGCTCTTTTTGACAGCCTTTCGCAGGCTGATGGGGAGAATTCAGTAAATCCCCGGATCGAACCGGTAGAAAAAAAATATTTCAGGAACGTTGTAGCAATCCAATTTTGATTCGTTTTATTTCCTTATACGCAATGTATTTTTACCGTGGCAAACCACACGGCAAGCGCGACGAAGAGTTCGGTGAAGTCTGCTGCTAGACAGGAATAGGGGATCGGACAAAAAAAATCTAATAAGTCCGTCAGATATATTTCCAAAGAAAGACACACTGATCTTATTGGTGCCGTTCTTCAGAAAGGACAGGTGCGTAGTACTCGTAACCGGCGTGCGTGTATGACCAGATGTATGAATGTGGACGAGGCAAAAGGAGTATGTAAGGATCGTAGCAAGTGGCGTTCTGTGGTTTCGGCCTACCTTTATGGGAAAAGGGCATGTTTAAAGTATTCTTCGCTTGAGTATCGTTATGCCGTAATTAAGCGTTTCTCTCGCGTGAGTAGGAGTGTGTTCCACAAGGACAATGTTTACTGACTAAGAAAAAATATGATTCTAATTAGTCCGTCTGTTAGATTATCGAAAAATATTGGAAACGTGTTTTTTGTTCTATCAAATCAATAAAAAATGACGAAGATAAAACGCGTCAAAGATTTGAGTGGGGGTTGTTACGTCACTCACCGGTAAAAAATGACATACTAATGTCTTAGAATATGACGTCACATGAGTTTTCAAAGTCTTTATTGTTTGTTTACGTGAAAAAAGAAAAAATACTTATCCAATATTTTTTGGAAATCTATCTGACGGACTAATTAGATTTTTTTTGTTATCTACCCTATTGTGACACTCTAACCACCACGGTCTTTCCTCAGGTATGGACCCGGCAGACCGTTGGCTCTCCAGCCAAGCCCTGAAGGCCGATGATGCGGTCTACACCGAGGTGATCCACACCAACATTGGTAATATCGGAGTTGAGGAGCCGTGTGGTGATGTGGACTTCTATCCCAACGGTGGGATCAGCATGCCTGGGTGTGCTACTGCCGTCTGCGATCATTACAGGTAAGGGGATTCTAAATACAGTGGTTTTTGGCTCATTTTGGCTTGTACAGCAACAGCAGCCGCTGCAAGGATCAGCCTTTAAGGATAAGCAACGTTTACCAAGGTCAATGAATGGATGGGTGACCATTATACTGAATTTGGCCCGTAGCATAGTAACAGTGGCACCGGTCAATCTTCAAGGTTAAGCAACGCTTACCAAGGTCAATTCATGGATGGGTGATCATTATACTAAATTTGGCCAGTAGCTTAATAGTAACAGTGGCACCGGTCAATCTTCAAGGGTAAGCAACGTTTGCCAAGGTCAATTCATGGATGGGTGATCATTATACTGAATTTGACCTGTAGCTTAATAGTAACAGTGGCACCGGTCAATCTTCAGGGTTAAGCAACGTTTACCAAGGTCAATGAATGGATGGGTAACCATAATACTGAATTTGGCCTGTAGCTTAATAACAGCAGTGGCACCGGTCAATCTTCAAGGTTAAGCAACGCTTACCAAGGTCAATTCATGGATGGGTGACCATAATACTGAATTTGGCCTGTAGTTTAATAATAGCAATGGCATCGGTCAATCTTCAAGGTTAAGCAACGCTTACCAAGGTCAATTCATGGATGGGTGACCATAATACTGAATTTGGCCTGTAGTTTAATAATAGCAATGGCATCGGTCAATCTTCAAGGTTAAGCAACGCTTACCAAGGTCAATTCATGGATGGGTGACCATTATACTGAATTTGGCCCGTAGCTTAATAGTAACAGTGGCACCGGTCAATCTTCAAGGTTAAGCAACGTTTACCAAGCTCAATGAATGGATGGGTGACCATTATACTGAATTTGGCTCGTAGCTTAATAGTAACAGTGGCACTGGTCAATCTTCAAGGTTAAGCAACGTTTACCAAGGTCAATTCATGGATGGGTGACCATTATACTGAATTTGGCCCGTAGCTTAATAGTAACAGTGGCACCGGTCAATCTTGAAGGTTAATCAACGTTTACCAAGGTCAATGAATGGATGGGTGACCATTATACTGAATTTGGCCCGTAGCTTAATAGTTACAGTGGCACCGGTCAATCTTCAAGGTTAAGCAACGTTTACCAAGGTCAATTCATGGATGGGTAACCATAATACTGAATTTGGCCTGTAGCTTAATAGTAGCAGTGACACCGGTCAATCTTCAGGGTTAAGCAACGTTTACCAAGGTCAATGAATGGATGGGTGACCATTATACTGAATTTGGCCCGTAGCTTAATAGTAACAGTGGCACCGGTCAATCTTCAAGGTTAAGCAACGTTAACCAAGGTCAATGAATGGATAGGTAACCATAATACTGAATTTGGCCTGTAGCTTAATAGTAGCAGTGGCACCGGTCAATATTCAACGCTTACCAAGGTCAATTCATGGATGGGTGATCATTATACTAAATTTGGCCAGTAGCTTAGTAGTAAATTTTCCTTCACCGTTTTTAAGAGCAGTGGTGATGAAATAAATTACAAAAAGTATTGCGCCTGCCTGGATTTGAACCCACGACTTACTGCTCGTAAATCGGGGCCTCCACCACTGGGCCAACACAGCTGCAGGATTTTTCTGCATCTTTTCCTAATTCTGTTCTCTATTTCAGATCCTACTTCTATATGGGCGAATCCTTAGCCACTGGAGGCTTCGCTGGTACCGAGTGCTCGTCTCTCGAAGACGCTAAGGCTCAGAACTGCAGCGGAGAGCGTACCCTGAACATGGGTGGATTCGAGCCTAAGACAGGGTATGTATACAAGTTCATTTTAACAGGTTCGCTGTCCACAGACCACATACGGTCTGTAGAGCAACTTCCACACCAGTCCACCACACAGACCGTATGTGGTCTGTTTGCCGGTACAATTTCTAGGCCATCTGACACTATGGACGCTAGAAAAAAGTCTTTAATTTAATGCGGACTTGGCAGGACACATCTTAAGGATTATAAAAGTGCTGGGAGACAGGGTAATACTGGTTTTTTTTGTTTCAATTATTATTGACGTTTAATAAAATTATAACGAGACTTGTGGACATTTACCACTCTGGAGCCTTGACAGTGAATCTGTCATTGTCATTTCAGCCAGGAATCACCCATTGTCGGGTATTAAGGTTGAACTAAAGTCCATTTCACGAAAGAAGTCCCGCAGACGCAGCGCTGTATGTGGCGCGACATAATGTTGTTTCACAACTTTTGGCATCGTAAATAAACCTTATAACGCACTAATCCAATAATAAACTCACAAAATATCTACCACAACAAACGCACCTTGATAACATCGACAAACGACAACATGGCCGATCTGTTAAATTTAGTTCCACAATTGTCCGCGGGACTTCTTTCGTGAAATGGACTTTAGTCGGTAATTCTTCCATACAAACGTAGTATGGTGATTACTCGTCTGTTTCACGGTGAAGATTCAAAACTAAATTGTATCAACTGGTCTTGTCATTATCTAGCCCTGTATGGAAGCAGAATTGAAAAAAAATATTGGTTTAGAAGATAAGAGCGTCGAAACTTCCATATTTTAACACTTATTTGAACTCATCTTTCAGCGTAAATAAATAACTTATGTAGTATGAAAATGGAAAAAGTGAAACCGTACAGAGAGAGATAATTTATTCAAAAGTTCAAATAAATTGTTTTAAGTGGATACATATTTCAGTAATTTTTCCATAACATCTATACGCCCAAAGGTCAATTTATGAAATTTTACGCGCTCATTTTCGTTATAAATTGTCGTATATTTCACTAAATAAATATGTAAATAAATAGAGAAAAACTAAATAAATGAGTACTCAATGAATAAAACTAGATAAATTAAAAACATTACCAAATAACATGCATATTAGCCACGCCCGGCAACGAGTTCGATCCGTCGACTAGTGCAATCTTAAGGCTCCTCTTTCGAAAAAGCTTAAAAACAGCGTGCAGATGAAGCAGTTTTTCACCGGCACTTACAGAGAAATTACATCTGAGAAAAATTATTAGTAATCTACATGATATGACACGTAATTTGGTTTAGCCATAATTTTTGTATCGGTATCACATAATACCATTTTACTCCTTCATTTTTTAACAAAATAATATAAAAAAAATATCTACTGCTTTGAAATACAAAGGAAAATAATTTGGTTTTGTTACTTTTTAAAAACATGTATTATTTTAATTATAATAAATGAAAAATGCGTCCGTTTCAAGTCCGTATCTACGACCGAGAGGGGTAGTTTGTATGCACAAGGTCATTGGCGTGAATACAAGCCTTAACAGGTTCACTGTCCACAGACCACATACGGTCTGTAGAGCAACTTCCACACCAGTCCACCGTATGTGGTTTGTTTGCCGGCACAATTTCTAGGCCATCTGACACTATGGACGTTAGAAGAACACTTTAATTTAATGCGGACTTTGCAGGACACATCTTAAGGATTATAAAATGTGCTGGGACACAGGGTAATACTGGTTTTTTTTGTTTCAATTAAATTATAACGGGACTTATGGACCTTTACCACTCTGGAGCCTTGAACAGTGACCCTGTCATTGTCATTTCAGCCCGGAATCACCCATTGTCGGGTATAAGCCTCCTCCCTGTTCTTCCGGCATTCCTCTCTGTTATGTGCGTTCCTCATCCATGTAGTATGTCGTAGTGGTTGAGCGATTGGCTGCTACGCTGCGTGTAGCAGGTTCCATTCCCGCACGGATCAAACACTATGCCTTTAGTACAGGCTTTTAAGAATATGACAAAAAAATAAACATTAAACATACGATAATAAATATGAATATTTATAAGTACTCCCATTCTGAGTTCCAATATATTTTCTGTTGAACTTTTTGTAAGTACGTATTCTCGAATCCATATAAATTTTGTAAATGCGTAAGTAACTTTGTCCTTTTCACGACTAAATGGCTGAATTTATCTAGGCTACTTTTATTCTTAAACAACATAGTAATATCCAAAATTCCACGCTAAAATGTCGCGGGCAGCAGTTAGTAATGACCTTAAATAATTAACCTATTTTTTCTTTTGTCTTACAGATCCACTGGCATTTATTACGTGAGGACGAACCCATCACCTCCTTTCTCTCAGGGTTAGACCGACAGGAAACCATGACAATTACCCCAAAAAAAAATAGATAAGAGTGAATAAAAATCTCCTATTCTCTGAATTTTGTTTTTCATTTATTTATCTGTCGCCTAATTAGTGTCTAAGCTGAGCACTCGAACCCCACGGCCCCAGAGTTTCAACCCCAAACGGCTCGAAAATATAGTTTCCACAAAGGTACTATATTTACGCCGCTTGAGGTTCTCTGCAGCCGCAGCTGTACCACCTGTGCAGCACGATGAACTTGGAAGATGTGATGGTGCAAGAGTATCGACACATGTTCCGTCTTTCTTAAAATTGTATAAATTATAATAGTAAACACTGGCATTTCTTGTGTACATTACGGAAGAGGTTTACTGCCGCACTCAGAGAGCTTTAATGATTACTCAGGCCATTACTTAATAAAGGTTTTGACAGTTTTGTCATACAAAAGTATGTCAAATCTTTACTAAGGGACGGCTTAAGTAATCATTAAATATCTCTGAGTACCGCAGTAAGTGTCCTAGTACAAGCATCTAGTTAAGTAGCACAAAGTAGGTAAAGAAATAAACTATTTTGTATTATTTTGTGTAAGGACAAAAGTAGAAAATATCAGTTTTTCGTATAACTTTCTCGTTAACGGTTATCACAAAATTTGCTGAACGCTTAAAACTGTACATCATGAAATTGTCAACAAAATTGACTATGCATTTTTTTCTTCGATTCACAATTTGCTAGATATCGCTTCTGTTAGAACTGAACTACACTTTTTTTAGTAGACGAGTATCTGATGCTTATTTAGGCTGGACTAGTTCCTCAATTTTCCAATGAAAAGTCCCGTCGGGCACAAATCTTTTACTTAAAATAAGATGGTGACTAACCGTCTCTTTTCCGCAAAGTCCAATATTACATCGAACAGTTTGCACAGGCCACGCCTTCGTAATGTCGTCTCTTTCTTACAATTTATTGCTTTTAAATAACAGATGGAATTCACAGATCTTTTGACGCACTTGTGCGATTCTCTAGACTAATTTTATGAAAGAACTAGATTGTGCCAGCGGCTTCCCCGGGAGATCGATAATTGTCCCACGGGATCATACTACCGGAATAAAAAGTATCCTATGTGTTAAAACAGGTTATAAACTATATGTGTTCTAAGTTTCATCCACATCCGTTTAGTAGTTTTTGCGTGAAAGAGTAACAAACATCCTCACAAACTTTCGCATTTATAATAATAGTAAGAAGTACGACTAGCCCACGACTTCGTTCGCGTAGATCACCACATCACTACATATTATATCATGTCTGTCTGTTCGCGATAAACTCAAAAACGACTGCACCGATTTTCATGCTGTTTTCACCAATGGATAGACTGGTTCTCGAGAAAGGTATAAGTATATTTCTCTGGAGTAGGTTGCGGGAACGGGATAAAAATTTCAAGATTACTTTTGGTCGCGATAACCGATATTCACGCGAGCGAAGCCGCGGGCATAAGCTTCATGTAAAAGTGTGAGGCTACCTCGTCGAGGCTGCGGGTTCTGCCTAGCCTTTTCCCAACTATGTTAGGGTCGGCTTCCAGTCTAACCAGATGCAGCTGAATACCAGTATTTTACATGAAGCGACTGCCTATCTGACCTCCACAACCCAGTTAATACTGGGTAATACGATACCCTTTGGTAAGACTGGTTGTCAGACTTTCAGGTTTACTGACTACCTGTAACGACTGCCAAAGATCTATATATGGCAGCCGGGACCAACAGCTTAACGTGCTTTCCGAGGCACGGAGGAAACTCGGAATGTCGGGCGGTCACCCATCCACAGACCGACCTAGGCAAGCACAGCTTTACCTAAAGATCGACCCTAGTGGCAGTTCTTATTAAGCCACGAGCTCCTAACTCCTAACTAACACTCTGCTTATAAGATATTAAACATAACAGATTCATATTTGAATACGATTTTAGAAACATCTCTATTTTACAAAGGTCGTTAATTTCATTGATGTCTCTCATCTAAAGATGCGGGTCCATTGTGTTCAACGTGACATGACAGCTTTGATCCCTTAAACTTGATAACGCGGAGTTTAAACTAAAAGTTAAACGTTTGTAGTTTTGTGGAATTAATATGTTCAGTCACGAGCAATTAGCCACTGCTTGCTAATTAAGTTAAGCTGCGTCTAATTCAATTCAATTCATTTATTGCATCAAATATGGTAGGTATATGAAGTTCTTATTATATAAAATATTTAGTAACACACATTTGGCCAATGTATAGCATGCAATAGTAAAGATTTTACACACAAGATACAGTTAAATATATCTGTGCTTTAATGTATAAAACTTACAAGGACACTTTTGAAAAAACTCATCTATCGAATAAAAACACTCTTGTAACAACCACTTCCGCAACTCAACACAAAACTTATTGAAGGACAGTTGAGTTATTGACCTCGGCAAAGCATTGTAAATTAGGGGAGCCATATAAACGCATCTACGCTAGGCGAGCCCATCGCGAGCCGAGCACGAGCCGAACACAATTCGTCTATTGTGGACTCGAGCGAGTGCGCTGCGAGCATTTCGTTAGTTCTCGGACCGTAGTACTATTTTTGGAATCTTGCGGGGTAATGACGTGATTTAATTTTTAAATTACGCCTCTACTGCTTGGCAGCTAATTTTTGTAATAAAAAAACTCGAGGGGAATGGTGCTGATAGCCGAAATACAGGCTATGCCTAGTTCGGCTACAGACGCTAAGCTCTTTACTTACTGTAATTGAAATTGTTGCCACACTTACATTGTTAAATAGTACTAAGTTATCTGAAAATAAACTATTATTATTATTATTATTGTGGACTCGAGCGAGTGCGCTGCGAGCATTTCGTTAGTTCTCGGACCGTGTAGTATATTTGAAATCTTGCGGGGTAATGACGTAAGTAAGACACGCTTTGAATATTAGTTTGTCGCTAGTGCTCGCATCAATGCTCGCGCTAGTAGGTACTGACAGCAACTGCTCGCGCCAGTGCTCTAAGCAAGTGCTCACTCCACTTCTAACAAAGTGCATGTGCCAGCGGTCACACCACAGCCCGCATCTGTGCTCGCATCAATGCTGGAACCTAGAGCTCGTGCCAGTGTTAAAAGCTAGTGCTCATTCCAGTACTGATAGCGAGTGCTCGCGCCAGTAATTGCGTACATGCTCAGCCACAGCTTACGCACGAGCCTATAAAAATAAAACATCTATGTCATCGTTGTGTTTGTTTGTGTCTTGATAAGTGAACGTCGATTAACGAAAGATTTTTACAAGGCAGATGTGAGTGGCAACGCCAGGAGGGGACGCCCTAGAAAGACATCCTCATCATTTCAGCCTTAAGACGTCCACTGCTGGACATAGGCCTCCCCCAGAAGGGCATTTGCCATAATCGCCACGCTTGGCAGGCGGGTTGGCGATCGCAGTATGGTTGTTACGATGTCACAGAGAACGCTGCTGCCCATTCTCTGGTAAGTCCCTTAGTCGCCTCTTACGACACCCACGGGAAGATATGGGATGGTGCTATTCTTTACGTCCGACACCATACGGAACACTGAAAAACATACACTGAACTTATTGGTGATGTTCTTCAAAAAGGACAGGCGCGTAGTACTCGTAACGCCTGCGTGTATGACCAGATGTTTGAATGTGGACGAGGCAAAAGGAGTATGTAGGGATACTAGGGACAGTAGCAAGTGGCGTTCTGTGGTTTCTGCCTACCCCCATGGGAAAAGAGCGTGATTTTATGTAAAGTCCATTTCACGAAAGAAGTCCCGCAGACGCAGCGCTGTATGTCGCGCGACATAATGTTGTTTCACAACTTTTGGCATCGTAAATAAACCTTATAACGCACTAATCCAATAATAAACTCACAAAATATCTACCACAACAAACGCACCTTGATAACATCGACAAACGACAACATGGCCGATCTGTTAAATTTAGTTCCACAATTGTCCGCGGGACTTCTTTCGTGAAATGGACTTTATGTGTGACGTGTGTGATCTTTGTATACGCCCATCTGGTCGCACCCACACTCTCGCTACTATCACTTAAAGATAAAGTATTTATTAATGAGCCAACTGTTATTGCCGTACATTCCATTAGTCACACTAATTCATTGATAGCATGATGGTGGCTCAATTGATTACGCTTATGTACTTAAAAAATAATAATCCGTTGATAACAATAATATACCTAATGAGTTATAATAAATGTTTGTCTTTTTTTATTGAGACCAGCCCGCCACACTACTTCCAATCCATTATAACTCCTGAAAGCCAGAAACAGCCAGAAACAGTGGCGACCACCAGAAAAGTGCCGAGACAATGAAGCTCGACGAAGTCCCAGAGAAACAGTTAAATTGTCTTGAATCCCGCTACGCTAAGAAAAAAAATCTAAAAAACGTAATTCTACTTCCCTCCTTACTAGCAAGCGACAGACAGAGACAAAAAAGACTTCCAAAAACACTAAAAAAGTCAAAAGCAGCTTACTTTTGGAAGTCAGTGGCTAAAAAGTTAACAAATCAAACAAACATAGTCAATCCTAATATTAACTTACACCTTACTATTGTATCGAGTCTGGTTCTTCTAACCAAACAGACAGATGTGTTGCTGTGGAGTTTGTTCCGCTACTTCTTCTTTCCAGCAAAAACACTAGGAAGTGTCGAAGAGTGGGCGTTGGGGGACTGTCACTTGTAAATAAGTAAAGTAAAGTAAATTTTGACGTTCGAAAAGTGCTGATTACCAGCCTAGTTTGAATAAATGACATTTGATTTGAAAGTTTTTGAGTCTATTTTTTTTTACTAAAAGGTTTTTTTTTTATGGGTTCGTTCTAAAACGAATTGTTAAGGGTGGTGTCAAGTACATTTGCCACCGTGCTTTAACGAACGTAGTCTATGTCTATTTCACATCAATCTTCACAAAAATAACAGATAATAATTATAACATTTATTTAATACTGGTTTAAATTGATAACACAAATCAGAAATTTACCGCCAATCGTACTTATGGCATAATATTAACCAATCTATACCTAATTAACCGGTTCATCGCGTAATGTACCTACAGGACTTACATTTACTACTTTCATCTATTTGACATAGGTAGGTACTTAATTTAAACTGTATGAATGCAATGGGAGCAGGTCGCTGTAACAATATGCAACTCCCGCATTCCCCTAAACTCAAGGGGAAAGCTTTTTAAAACCATGGTTGCTTGTGGCTTAATAAGAACAACCACTCGGGTCAATCTTTAGGTATAAGCTGTGCTTGCCTAGGTCGGTCTGTGTGGGTGACCGCCCGACATACCGAGTTTCCTCCGAGCCTCGGAAAGCACGTTAAGCTGTTGGTCCCGGCTGCCATATATAGATCTTTGGCAGTCGTTACAGGTAGTCAGTGACCTGAAATTCTGACTTCCAGTCTTACCAAAGAGTATCGTATTACCTAGTATTAACCGGGTTGTGGAGGTCAGATAGGCAGTCGCTCCATGTAAAATACTGGTATTCAGCTGCATCCGGTTAGACTGGAAGCCGACCCTAACGTAGTTGGGAAAAGGCTAGGCAGATGATGGTTGGTCTAACCATGGTTTTAGAAATCTTTCCTCTGTCGCGTATGTTCGCTGTCGTGTATGGATCAGAATGTTGGGCCACGAAAGGAATGAATTTTCATTCATTTTGGCTATTGCATGTGGCTGAGATGAGAATACTAAGGCGTAAGTATGTGTGGTGTAAAACTAATCGATAAAATAAGGAATGAGTACATAAGAGGAAGTCTGAAAGGGGCGCTGGTGACCAGGGACTGAATTACCCAAAAATTACGGTACCTTTAAATTTCTGTATGACGTTATACCGTTAAATAAGGGTTACCGAAATATTTAGATACCGTTATTTTTTTCGGTAGCGGAATTTTGAGGTTGGAATTGCATATCGGTATATTTCGGTAGAATTACCATAACTGTTATAAATGTATTGGTAGCGGTACCTAAACCTGAATAAAAAGGGGTTTTCTTTGACGCACCGCCTCGCCACTCTGTCTGTCGTTCACTTGCCGATTGTTGCACATTATTATCTTATTTATTTTTATAACTCAGTATTGGTTTTTATTTCCGATCGGAAGTACACGACTACGCGCTGCGCCCCGTCTCGCATGCATTTTGGTACCGAAATCGTGTAAGGGTTAAATAAAGGTTTAGCCCAACCTTTGCCAGGTTACCGGTATAGCTCAACCTTTATTTTAAACCGGTACCGGTATATTTTTGAGGTATCTTAACGATGAATGGACTGTGTATGAGGTGATTGCTGGGATCACGGAACAGGCTGATGATGGCAAACGGATCAATCTCCTGCCCATTACTCAATTCAGAGGTCGGCGCAGTGTGTCTTCTTTTTCTTCGCTACTTCTCTATTCTTCTTCATCTCATCGGACACTATTGTTTGTTACCTGACAATTTTTGTAAGGTCCTCCTTAGTCGAACAAGAAATATCTTACAAAAATCAGTAGTGTAATGTGATTTAATTTAAATTATTTTTATTATTGATGTAGTGACAAAAATTGAAAAGAGTATGCTAAGGTGGTTCGGTCATGTGGAAAGGATGAATGAAAGGCGATTAACAAAAGGTATTTACAAGGCAGATGTGAGTGGTAATGCCGGGAGGGGACGCCCTAGAAAGACATACACTGATCATATTGGTGCCGTTCTTCTGAAAGGACAGGTGCGTAGTACTCGTAACCGGCGTGCGTGTATGACCAGATGTATGAATGTGGTCGAGGCAAAAGGAGTATGTAAGGATCGTAGCAAGTGGCGTTCTGTGGTTTCTGCCTACCCCCATGGGAAAAGGGCGTGAGTTTATGTATGTATGTATTATTATTATTTTGTTTGTAATTTATGACTTAAATTTTTGATTTTCATTATTTAGTTTTAATTGTTGAAATTATTTTTTATTTTTTGACTTTAAATTTTTGATTTTAATTGTTGTTTTGATTTTAATTTTTGAATGTAATTATTATTTTTTCTTTTTCAATTGGTAGGTACTGTATCTCTGTTTGCTTAGATTTAAATTTTATTGTGTATGCTGTGGTCTCCTGTAAGTGAAGTACACTTACGTGATACGTTTGTCTTCCACTATATTTCGCATGGTTGTGTATATTCTTTGTTGGAGATCCTAAATAAATAAATAAAAAATATTTTTTGGAACGAAGTTCCTTATCGCGCGTTGTGAAAGGGGGCTAGACGGAAAAAATTCTTACGAAAAGTTGTCACGACACTTTTGCTATAGTAAGCTATTGTAAGCTGTGCGGCGTCGCATGTTTCTCTGTCTGTCTCTCTCTCTCTTATAGAAAGCAAGCCAGATATTTTCATTTCTACATTTCTTTTTTTTTTTTTTTTTTTCTTTTTTTTTTTTGTTACATAATAAAAAATAATAACTTCGTTCCATCCGGGTGTTCCTTGACACCTCTCAAGTTTTTTTTTTTTTAAAAACGTTGCCCCACACTGGGAATTTCTCCTGACGCACCCGCGTTTACAAAATAATGATTGAGAAAAGTCAGTTTCTAGTGTAATACTCACGTAATAATAAAAGATAAATTGTTGTTAATTATGATAAACACAGGAAGACATTATCACTGAAAAATATGTACTTAATTACACGATATGATGATTCATTGTAACAAACAGACATAATCCTGATATATATAAGATAGTTTAAAAACTGGATTAAAAGTATTATGATTAGATTCAAAGGAAAAAAAAAAAAAATTATTATTCTCGTACGGGACAAGCAAAACAAATGGTATAAAACAAAATTATATAACGAGTAATAAAGAAAAAAATATAATTACACACATCAAACATTATATATTATTATAATGCATTTCAAATGAGAATAGGACTGACCTCGCAACATGTTGTGAGCTGTCAAAGCCAAGAAGTTAAATGGGGTGAGCAAAAGCAAATACAATCATTGCTGGATTCAATTGATTTAGATTTTCCACAAACTAGGCTAGAACTGCGCGAGAATAAGTCTTCAAAACTATTACAGGATGGAATTTGTTGGTTGGCGGTGGCGATGGAATGTGTTGGCGGTGTTTAAACACAAGCCTTTTGTAATGCCACCTGGAGGGAAAGTACTCTTAATACTGCAGATAGAAAATTTTAGTCAAAGGAAACATTCCTTTATTTTTAAATAGAAAGCAAACTGTATTCACAGATTTTCGAAAAATTAAAAATTAAAATTTCCACACCCGGGAATCGAACCGGCTAAAATCTGAAAAAATGATATCCTGTACTTTTATTGCATCGATCGTTAGGGTCAATTATAAGGATGAAATCTCTCTAACAAACATGATAAATTATTGAAAGGAAAACCAGGAAATCTTAAATTAATTTAATTATTTACAAAAAATGGTAAACTAACTAATTAGTTGCTCGAAATGGGCTCCATTCTCTTGGATACACAAATTCTTTTAACGAATTAATTTCTAGTAACCTTAAGTGTTGTGTTGAATATTATAAATCGTATTCTGAACTTCAACTTTTTTCCTTTCATTTAATTTATTATGTTTGTTAGTAGAGATTTCATCCTTATAATTGACCCTAACGATCGATGCAATAAAAGAACAGGGTATAATTTTTTCAGATTATAGCCGGTTCGATTCCCGGGTGAAGAAATTTTAATTTTTAAATTTTCGAAAATCTGTGAATACAGTTTGCTTTCTATTTAAAAATAAAGGAATGTTTCCTTTGAGTAAAATTTTCTATCTGCAGTATTAAGAGTACATTCCCTCCAGGTGGCATTACAAAATTCCACCCTGTATATGAGATCCAGAGCAGATTGGAGAAATGCAAACACAAAATACAAAACGGTTATTACATAACATCCGTCACATCACTATCTCAGGTAGTTGAAACTAAACAATAATAATAATATGGCACACGAGGTTGTCGACATGTCCCTTCGGGGCTGCGGGTTGTTCGAAAGAGATACCGCGGCCTCGACACAAAGGGCTAAGAAGGTGGTTTTTAGTCAGTAGAAGTCTGACACTCCCATCTTTGGAAGGGGTTATTTGATGATTTCCCAGGTCGTTGAAACTCTGCGTCGGGCATTCGCTACACGGCAGTTTGCTGAACGGGAATCCAGCTAAATTTAACTTCTTTAAAAGTAACGTAAGTAAAATAAACCTCAACCCATGAACCACTGAAAGCAATTCATTTGTACAGGAATGTATGTATAAACAAATTATTTAAGTAGGCATAGATTAAATGGATTATTCTATCTATCTATTTATCTAAAACTTAGTTGCAATGACGGTTAATTAAGTAATTATCTAAATCCCGATATGCCGAAGACATAAATGGCAATGTTTTTTCATTCCTAATTCTAAAACTGCAAGATGGTGTCCCTGTCAGTAGCTGGTTTGGTTTTATGTGCCGCTTTGGCTGCGGGTAAGTCCTTATACTTACTAACTTATCACTACATAGTATAAAACAAAGTCGCTGTCGATGTCTGTCCGTCCTTATGTATGCTTAAATCTTTAAAACTACGCGACGGATTTTAAAGCGGTTTTTTTTATTAGATAGAGTGATTCAAGAGGAAGGTTTTAGTATATAATTTGACCGACATCCACGCGGGTGAAGCTACGGGCATCAGCTAGTAATAAATAAAATGCAGATAAAACTGTGGGATTGGGCAGGCCACGAAGCACGCATGAATCCGGAGAGATAAGCAAATTAATATCGTCACACACTGGACGCCTTAGAAAGGACAACGCCTTCGAGGTCGACCTCGGCGAACGTGGTGTGACGATCAGCAGGGCTAGTGGCTGTCATAGTGTCCATCGATTAACTATCAAATGGTTCCATTTTGTACCAAACTGACAGTTAATCGATGGACACTATGATAGCCACTGACATTTAAAAAGATACGCAATAGCCCTGCTGATCATGTTTGCGGGGCTAACATGGCCGGAGATCGCACAGTATAGAGAGGTATAGAAAGAGAAAGGCGAGGCCACTAGGTAGGCTAAATTAATTGAGTCTGATGTGTTCCACTGCAAGGTAAAAGCCTCCATTCCCTCTTTTCATTTAACTCTCTCTATGGCTGTTTGGGCCCAATCCTTTTAAAAAGAGTCCAGTTATAATAATAATAATAATCTTTATTACACAAGAAATGATTACAAAATTGTGTGAAGTCCCTGACTCCTGTGCTAGGTGATAGACCTGTGTTACAGAAGTCAGTGCCCTCTCCCAAGCGGAGATATTAAAGAATCTTATGCAAAAGATTAATGAAAAATAAAAAGTATAGTAACAACAACAACAAAAAATAATAATTTATAAGCGTTTAAAGAAGCCTGTATTGAATTTGAGTGTGTTTGTATGTCTATTTGTGTCTGCGTGCGAGTGTGTATGTGTGTGTGTGTATGTAGTAGTGAGTGCTAGTGTGTGTGAGAATAGAATTATCAGGAAGGGTTATCAGCTAATGCAAGTGAGGTTTGAAATTGGAAGTCTGTCACACCTTGGCATTAATGTTACGAGATGGATAAAATAATTTTCTCAGTTTCACACCATCTCCTTCTGAGCCTCCCGCGTCGCTTGATGCTGTTGTTCGGAACCCAATCTGAAGCTATATTGGCCCAGTTCCATTTTAATTTATAATTCCATTTAGGTAAACTGTTTGTAATACGGATAACAATTTTGACTACATAGGGGATAGAACCGATGTGGCATATGAACCTGGCCGCCATTTTGATTTTTTTTTTCGAAATCGCGGTCCACGATGAAAGTGGTACGTATGGTTATAGGACATTTAGACGAACAAAAAATGTCCAGTAACACGGTACCCCAAAGTGTCACGTTACCGAGATATTTGAAGGTAAAGATCGACAAATGAGTACAACGACATTCATTAAAAAGAAATCTTCAAATATCTCGATAATATGACACTTTGGGGTACCATGTTACACGACATTTTTGGTTCGTCTAGGTGTCCTCTATTCATACATATCAATTTCATCGTGGGCCGTGGTTAAAAAAAAAAATTAAAATGGCGGTGGGTCGATATGCCAGCTTCCATACAAAAAAGTTCAAACTCCTTTAAGTATATGTTTTCCGAATGTTTATTTTAGAATTGAAATAAAATACTGCATATTTTTGGGTTTCTGTATTCTATGCTGTTAAGCTTATAAGTCATGCATGATGTAGAATTTGCGTGACCTCGAATACGAAGCGCAGTTTGCAATTGGCATAGATGTCCCCAAACGACTTTCTGACAGCTTTATATCCTTTTCCTCAGCCTACCCTGCAAATGACCCTGTCCTAGGCAAGTGGTCTGAGGGTCTCCGCTACGATTACCTGGAGGATGACGCTGGCAACGCTCATCTGGTGGACAACTGGCTGAAACTCAGCGATTATGACAACCTCGCCAGATATAACCCTGACCAGTCCAACAGATATCATCTTTTCACCAGGTTTGTAATGAAGAGTTTTCTATCTACGTTTATTTTTGTCTGCCTGACGGAGCTCGTGGCTCAATAAGAACTGCCACTCGGGTCGATCTTTAGGTAAAGCTGTGCTTGCCTAGGTCGGTCTGTGGATGGGTGATCGCCCGACATACAGAGTTTCCTCCGGGCCTCGGAAAGCACGTTAAGCTGTTGGTCCCGGCTGCCATATATAGATCTTTGGCAGTCGTTACAGGTAGTCAGTGACCTGAAATTCTGACAACCAGTCTTACCAAAGAGTATCGTATTACGCAGTATTAACTGGGTTGTGGAGGTCAGACAGGCAGTCGCTCCATGTAAAATACAGGTATTCAGCTGCATCCGGTTAGACTGGAAGCCGACCCTAAAATAGTTGGGAAAAGGCTAGGCAGATGATGTTCATTTTTGTCTGCCTCATTGGTCGAGTCATGTAGTCAAGGTCATGAGGACCTTTTTTTTTATGGTGGGTGGAAAATCATCAAATAACCCCTCCCGCTCTTGGGCAGAGCGTGAGGGGTTACGAGACCCATGTTCCTTCTGAGCCCTTCATGTCGAGGCCGCGGTATCTCTTGCGAACAACCCGCAGCCCCGACGGGCCCGCAGCCCCGGCGGGGTCAGTTCACAGCCTTCTAAATCTAATTTTAAGTCATTAAAGCCTATTCTGAATAATTGTTCAAAACGTATCCATTACTTCCAGAGCCAACCCTTCAATCAGCCAGCCCCTGGTTTTGAACAACGCTGGAACAGTCACCAACTCGAACTTCAACCGCAACCGTCGTACCATCATATTGATGCACGGCTTCGCTGGTTCCGTCACATCCTCGTTCAACACTGTTCTGCTGCCAGGTAAGGACGTTTGTTTGGCTCATTATGTGTAAGCGATCCCTTTACGAAGCCAAGCATTATTTTATGTACATCAAACTAAGTATCGCCACGCAAAAAAATATTGCAGGAAAACGATATTTTTTTTGGGGTCCAAAATCACATTTTACGGTAAAACTCAATGTAGCACTCTTAAAACATTGTGCTAATGAATGCTTTGAATAGAAAACGGGACATGGATGTTATTAAAGTAAACTTATTCCTGAAAAACCAGTATTTAAAAAAAAAACTTGAGAGGTGTCAAGGAACACCCGGATGGAACGAAGTTATTGTTATTATTTTTTATTATGTAAAAAAAATAAAT
The DNA here is from genome assembly GCA_949774965.1 of Diarsia brunnea. Taxonomy (NCBI): domain Eukaryota; kingdom Metazoa; phylum Arthropoda; class Insecta; order Lepidoptera; family Noctuidae; genus Diarsia; species Diarsia brunnea. Next base: position 7,546,080 of record OX459026.1, on the reverse strand, counting down.
AAATAAAGAAATAAAAAAAAAAAAAGAAATGTAGAAATGAAAATATCTGGCTTGCTTTCTATAAGAGAGAGAGAGACAGACAGAGAAACATGCGACGCCGCACAGCTTACAATAGCTTACTATAGCAAAAAGTGTCGTGACAACTTTTCGTAAGAATTTTTTCCGTCTAGCCCCCTTTCACAACGCGCGATAAGGAACTTCGTTCCAACAGCTGTGAAAAATTAGCAACTTTTATCTCCCAATATCTCCGTAACTAGAGTTTCCAGGTATGGTCTATAACAAAAAAATGATCGCAGTGGTGGGGAGAACAAGTGCTTTTCGGCTTCGTTGAGGGTACTTTTACACTCTTTATTAGTGGCAAACTACAAAAAGAATTAAAATAATAATCAAAGATCAAAGTTGCTGGGGAGTTTGTTCCGCCACTTCTTCTTTCCAGCTAAAACACTAGGAACTGTCGAAGGGTGGGGGTTTTGGGGGACTGTCACTTGTAAATAATTAAAGTAAAGTAAATTTTGACATTCGAAAAGTGCTGATTATCAGCCTAGTTTGGGACAAGCCCGCCACACTATCCCCAAACCACTGTAACTCCTGTAAGCCAGAATCAACAGTGGCGACCACAAGAAAAGCGCCGAGACAATGAAGCCCGACAAAGTCTAAGAGAAACGATTTAACTGTCTTGGATCCCACAACGAAATTAAAAAAAAAATGAAAATCGATTAGATTTTTTTTTTTTTTTTATCAGCCTAGTTTGAATAAATGACTTTTGATTTTGATCTTGAGTGTCTGACTCGCTCGTTGATGACATGTTGGACGTTAGTACAGCAGTCATTGTGTCGATGATCGTGACGGTCAATGGCTTGAAAGTCAAAAGCATCAAATAACATCTAAGGAGGCTCTCGGTCACGGCGGGGCTGCGGGTCCAGTCGGGGCTGCGGGTCCCGTCGGGGCTGCGGGTCCAGTCGGGGCTGCGGGTCCCGTCGGGGCTGCGGGTCCAGTCGGGGCTGCGGGCCCGTCGGAGCTGTGGGTTGTTCGCAAGAGATACCGCGGCCTCGACATGAAGGGCTAAGAAGGAACATGGGTGGTGTTTAGTCAGTAGAAGTCAGACACTCCCTTTCGCTCTGCCCAAGAGCGGGAGGGGTTATTTGATGTTTTTCCACCCGCCAAAAAAAGGCTCTCGCTTGGCAGCTGTAACAAAGGCTTAATTCAGAGAGACCTGACCTGACCTGACCTTTGTTGTATGTCATATTGTAACTCTGTTTCAGCGTTCTTGGCTGCCGGTGACGTGAATGTCATTATCCTGGACTGGAGTGCTGGATCCAGCTGGGGACCTCGCGCTACTCAAGCTGGTACGTTATCCTCGCATATCACACCCTTAAGTTTTGCAATGATTGTTCTAAAACCTGTAAGCTGGAGTGGTAGTGGGCCGTATTAGCTGCAGATCAGATGACCACTGGTAGACGGGTTCTTGAGTGGAGACCGCAAATTGGCATGCGTCCAAGGGGGAACGCCCTTAGGCTCGGTGGAGCGAAAATCTTCGCAGTGTGTGTGGCAGTAACTGGATGAGAGTTGCTGAGAATCAATCTCAGTGGAGTGCGATTAAGGAGGTTTATATCCCCGTCGGGGCTGCGGGTCCCGTCAGGGCTGCGGGTTGTTCATAAGAGATACCGCGGCCTCGACAGGAAGGGCTAAGAAGGAACATGGGTGGTTTTTAGTCAGTAGAAGTCTGACACTCCCTTCGCTCTGCCCAAGAGTGGGAGGGGTTATTTGATGATTTTCCACCCGCCAAAAAATAAGGTCAGGATCCAGCTGTGGATTACTAAAGGCTGATGATGATAATGTCTTTAAACAAAGTTTTTCTGAAAATTTTCGATCGTTCGGGCTAATTTGACTTAGTGAGAAGCAAATACGAATTGCGACTTAACAATCCATTATTGTTAAATTAGTTCTTTAACAATCATGTGCTTAGAATTTGGTTCCTTAAGTCTTCCAAAAATATTGACCCGCATGGATTCTTGCTTTCTGCATATGAGGGTACCCATAGGCAGGAAACAAGAATCCCAGCAGTGTGATCATCACGAGCTACCATCATGTTTCAATGATGGGTTTCCTCACACCTTTGCACAATTTCCAGGTCAGGCCGCAGGTCGTTTCATCAACTGGCTGAACAACTTAACTGGAGCGAACGCCAACAACTACCACGTCTGTGGGTTCAGTGTGGGCGGTCATGGAGCTGGTCATATTGGAAGAACCATCAGCGGGAATGTTAATTACGTTACTGGTAAGTTCAATATCTATCTATCTGAAGCTGACTGACTGTCAAATAAAATTCTAAATTGTCAAAATGGGTTAGGTGATGTAGTTACAATTTTCTGAAGCAGAAATTATAGAATTGTCGTCCAGGTATTCCTGTAGTGAGTAATAGCATTTATTTATCAATATTTTTGAAATTTTCCAGATTTACGTTTTTTTTTTTTTGATGATATTGTTGTATGTTATATTGTATCGTTTCCCAGCTTTGGATCCCGCAGACCGTTGGGACACCGGCCTCCTCTTCAGACCCAACGATGGAGCTTACACTGAAGTCATCCACACGAATGGTGGTGACAGTGGCTGGCTGAACCCTCTCGGAGACGTCGATTTCTACCCTAATGGTGGCAGGACTATGCCTGGATGCCTCACTTCTCTGTGCCACCACAACAGGTTAGTGACGTGAACTCTGGCGGGAGCTGCTTAAGCCCCCTGAGTACTCTCCGAATGTAAGTCGGCTGTGGCAAAGAATCTCTTCAGGTCCATGGACGGTTCAGATCTCAAATGCGTATGCACAGCGTATCTCTACAGAAAATGGCCCACTTGACAATCTTATGACTGCTTCAATGAGCGGAGTTCGCATAGCCAAATTTTGGGGCATTTATTGTATTTAATTAAGATTTGCCATCGATACGCTATGAAGAAGAAAGGTTAGTAAAATACGCGGCCAGGCACAGGTTAGCTGATGCGAGGATAACCTGCTCAGGTGGAGATTCATAGATGAATCTGCCCTGGAGTGTAAATGTGGTATTGCCCCACAAACAATGGGCCTCTTGATATCGCGTCCAACCTGTCCTGTTGCTTGTACATGTATATGCTCTGATGGACGCTACTGAAAGTGCCAAAACTGTCGCCAAATTTTGGGGTGATTCAATTCCACGCTAAGAAGAAGTAGAAGACGAAACTAAACAAATAAATATTTTGGCTTCGTCGCTCTTAAGGCCACTGAGGCGGAGCGGAGCAGAGCGGAGATGACCTGTGCCGCGATTCACCAATCCCTCCGGAGATGTGGATTTCAAGCTATGTTATTATTGGTGAATCGCGGCACAACTCGTCTCCGCTCCGCCTCAGTGGAACCGCAGCATAACCCGTCAATTTTCATGTCACTTTTACGCGGTAGAATATAGGTTTTACCTCGTAGGAGATGGCGTGGCGAGCTGGACAGAACCAACGACCAGTGGTCCACATTGGCCCTGGATCGCAAAATTTGGAAATCATGGGGGGAGGCCTTTGTCCAGCTGTGGGGTGACACAGGCTAACAGTAACAGTACCCAGGTTTAGCAAGAACATTGATCGATGTATCGATGACCTATGTCTTTCGGCATTCATGCATTTCTGAAGATGATGACAAGAATGAATGGTAGCCCCTGTGGGCGAATTATATTTAAGGAATTGGTCATAGTCTGAAGACCTAAAGTTTCCTCTCTCAAACTCTCGATACAAAAACGAACTCTGTCAAATAAATAAATAAAATGTAACATATTTTTCTCTCTCCAGAGCCTACAACTACATGGCTGAATCTCTGAGGACCGGTGGCTTCACCGGCAGACGCTGTGAGAACCTCAACAATGCTTTGAACGGCAACTGCAATGGTAGCGGTACCCTGCGGATGGGAGGTTTCCAAGCCAAATCTGGGTGAGTAGTACCTTCATATTTGTGTTTAAGATATTTTTACCATGATCGTCGTTGAAACGGGATTCAATAGTGGCACAAGCGCTCAAATAACGTCTTAAAAAGGCGTTTGATTAAAATTTGTAAAAAAAAACTTGGTTTCAAAGGACACCCAAATGGAACGAAGTTCTCAAAATAAAGACGGCAAAGCAAAAAACCAGCACATTTTAAAGTCAATTTGACAAAATTTGAAAGAGAGTGAGACCAATGATCTACATATCTACTTTAATAAATATTAAAGAAAAGTCCTGACTGAATGACTCATCATAATCATCATCAGCTTATAATGTTCCCACTGCAGGGACTCAGGCCTCCTCTCTAGGAGAGGGATGGGCTATAATCCACCACGCGGGCCCAGTGCGGGTTGGGAGATGTCACATGTATTCGAATTTTCGGTTCTAAGACATGCCGGTTTCCTCACGATGTTTTCCTTCACCGTTTTGAGAGCAGCGGTGATGAAATAAAGTAATGCGCCTGCCTGGATTCAAACCCACGACCTTCTGTTCGTAAGTCGGGGCCGACACCACAGGGCCACCACTGCTCTCCTGACTCAACAACGCTCAGACCGAAATATTGCACAGAGGTTCCCTTTATAATGAAGACAAGATATAAGAAAGGATGTATACATACATAGTCTGTGACAACGCAGTTTGTAGACATACATAGTCTGTGACAACGCAGTTTGTATACATACATAGTCTGTGACAACGCAGTTTAAGTGCGATTTTCTAAACCGTTTTCTAACCGCCACACTGAATAGGGTAGTTGACAAAAAAAAATCTAATCAGTCCGTCAGATAGATTTCCAAAAAATATTGGACACTATTTTTTCTTTTTGCACGTTAACAAACAATGAAGACGATATAGTGGTTTGAAACCTGGTGTGACGTCATATTGTAAGACATTAGTATGACATTTTTTACCGGCGAGTGACGTCACAAGCCCCCACTCAAATCTTTGACGCGTTTTATCTACGTCAATTTTTATTGATTTGATAAAACAAAAAATACGTCTCCAATATTTTTCGATAATCTAACAGACGGAATTATAAGAATCATATTTTTTTAGTCAGGAATCATCCCTATTGCATTGATAAATAACAAAAATTCTTTGCCAAAATAAAATTAACAACCTATTAATTTTGTATTTTTTCTGTTTCAGAAATTCTGGAATTTTCCACTTGGTAACCAACTCGATCGCTCCCTTCTCCCGAGGATAAACTTTACAACACACATTTTATTCAATAAATTATTTGTTTTTAATGATATTGTATTATTGTGATAAACCCCTCTTTTATTTTGGAATTTGGGAAATCATTAAATGACCGCTCTGGGCGGAGCGGAACTGACAAACCACCCATATCTTCAAACAGTCTTACCAAAGGGTATCGAATTACTCAGTACTAATTGCGTGGTGGAGGTTACATAGGCAGTCGCTCCATGTAAAACTATAGAATTCAGCTGCATCCGATTTGTCTGGAAGCCGACCCCAATATTGTTAGGACAAATAAATGATGACACAAAAACATATTTTTTTAACTATCACAACACCAAAGAACAATTATCTGAAACTACTTTAAAAGCAACATTAACTGCGATACTCAGAGATATTTAATGATTACTTAAGCCGTCACTTAATAAAGATTTGACGTTACTTTTGTATGACAAAACTGTCAAAACCTTTACTAAGTGATGGCCTAAGTATTCATTAAAGCTCTCTGAGTGCGGCAGTAAGAGCATCTTTTGAGAGTAAAAATGTTAATGACTATAAGATTAGCCGAGTAGGTAATTACTGAACAAACGACGTATGGAAAATGATAAATATGATTAGAAAGGAAAAAGTCATCATCATCAGCCTATAATGTTCCCACTGCAGGGACTCAGGCCTCCTCTCTAGGAGAGGGATAGGCTATAATCCACCACGCGGGCCCAGTGCGGTTTGGTAGATGTCACATGTCTTCGATTTTTTTGGTTCTAAGACATGTCGGTTTCCTCACGATGTTTTCCTTCACCGTTGTGAGAGCAGCGGTGATGATATAAACAACGCAAAGTAATGCGCCTATGCGCTAGGGTTCAAACCCACGACTTACAGTTCGTAAGTCGGGACTGCCACCACTGGGCCACTGCTGAAAGGAAAGAGTATGGTTGTTTTAACTTTGAATAAAATGTATTATATAATTCTTTTTAGGAAGGCTTAATAAGAACTGCCACTCGGGTCGATCTTTAGGTAAAGCTGTGCTTGCCTAGGTCGGTCTGTGGATGAGTGACCGCCCAACATACCGAGTTTCAAAGCACGTTAAGCTGTTGGTCCTGGCTGCCATATATAGGTCTTTGGCAGTCGTTACAGGTAGTCAGTAAACCTGAAAGTCTGACAACCAGTCTTACCAAAGGGTATCGTATTACCCGGTATTAACTGGGTTGTGGAGGTCAGATAGGCAGTCGATTCATGTAAAATACTGGTATTCAGTTGCATCTGGTTAGACTGGAAGCCTACCCTAACTTAGTTGGGAAAAGGCAAGGCAGATTTTTATATAATTTTTTAATTATCATTGAAGTGTCAGAAAAAGAATGAATGTATCTGATAATAATAATTGGAAGATAACCCTGGATTGTGGGCCAAAATATCTTGAAACTGGTGCCCTGATACAGTGAGGTGAGGTCGCGGCCGGCTACAACTAGGTTCCGTCAGAACTGGAAGAAGGACGCGCGGGTTCACGAGAAATGGAAGGGGTGAAGAAAGACCTCTGGCCAGGAGTGGGTCAGAGAGGGATAGAAATTAAAATTTAAAAAACCGGCCAAGAGCGTGTCGGGCCACGCTCAGTGTAGGGTTCCGTAGATAATAAAATATTATGTAAACAAAGTTAAAAAAAAAATACGGGCAAATGAAACTTGACCTCTGGATTGTATAGGCGCTCATACGATTCAGGGACCAAATTATATTGGTTAACTGCAGTTTCCATCTGTTGTTTCCATCCAAGTTCAAAATAATTTTCCTAGAAAGTCCTTATAAAGTTCTACTTTTCAGATTTTTTTCGTATGTTCTAAACTTATGGTTCAAAAGTTAGAGGGGGGGGGGACGATTTGTTTTTTACTTTTGGAGCGATTATTTCCGAAATTATTGACATTATCAAAAAATGATTTTAGTAAACCCCTATTCATTTTTAAATACCTTTCCAACAATATATCACACATTAGGGTTAAAATTAAAAAAAAAAACACTTCCCACTTTACATATAGGGGGGCTACCCTAATAAAACATTTTTTTCCAATTTTTATTTTAGCACTTTGTCGGCGTGATTGATACACATATTGGTCCCAAATTTCAGCTTTCTAGTGCTAACGGTCACAGAGATTAAGCGAGGACGGACAGACGGACAGACAGACAGACAGACAGACAGACATGGCGAAACTATAAGGGTTCCTAGTTGACTACGGAACCCTAAAAATACCCTGGATGCTAAAAAGTACATTAGTGGGTGTGCGAAACTTATCTCACTACACATCTGGTTTAATACAAGTTGTTTTAAAGAGATTGTTTTTTTAACCAAATCAAAATCATTTCAAATGCCACACAAAAATTACTTTTATGGCAGGCGTACCGCTTCCTTTACAATACCCAACTTACTAAACCAAATACCAGTTGACATCAGAGACTCAATGAATAATAAGAACATAAAGCGTAAGTTGAAAGAATATTGCATTTATCTACTCGATTCTGATCTAACTTTTATTAGTGCGTTGATCAAATCTCAGGCCATGGTATGCTAAGACAGACCCCAGAGGTCTAATTGTGTACTAAATAAATAAAAGAATCCAAAAACATAAAGTGTAGTCTTACAAGAACAAGAATTAAACATAATATATTTTATCAAAACCAGTTTCAAAAAGGATTAAAACCATAGGCGTGCCACGATTAATCGATTCAAAATCATGACCGTAAATCAACTAATTAAAGATAAAATATGATTATATTAATCATTGAAAAGTTATCTTTAAAAATAAATAGGTACAATTAGGCGTGTTTTGATGAGTAACTAAAGAAGTGATGTAGGTTTTTTACTGATAATTTTATTATATACCTATAAAAATATCTAATGTTAATTATTTCATTGAATATAAGGTAGTTTTCAATAGGGTTGGCATGATCGTAAATCATGATTTAAAAAAATAAAATTCATGAAAGTTATTTTATTTTGTTCAGGAAACTTTTGCAACAATTAGCGGTAGAATATTTTTCAACACACTAGCTCATAAAGTGGCCCTAATTTCACCGCAATTAGGCATATAATGACACCTGTAATCAAACTGTGAATTTTTCATTACCATTATTCACAAGTGAGTTATAGGTTTTTTTTTTATGTTTTTTGGTTGAGTTGCTTTGTTCTTAAAAAGCTTCGATACTAAAAAGATTGTGTTCCTTGCTCATTTCATGCAACTTCGAATTTAAATAGATAATTTCAACTTGTTTACACGTTTATAAACAAAACATTTTTTGCCCTGTAATAAAAAAAACTTTGAATTCCCCATTTTGTACGTGACTGTAACGCTATCCACGAAAAGCGAAAAAAAAAACTTAATCTTTTAGTTTATAGCCGATCGCCATTGTTAGATGCGCATAAACTTATTATTATTTTAAATAGATAATTTCAACTTGTATTTACGTTTTCAATAAATAAAACTTTTGTTTGCTCTGTAATAAAAAAAACTTAGAATTTCTCATTTTGTACGTGGCTAAAACGCTATCCGCAAAAAGCAAAAAAGAAACCTCATTATTTTAGTCTATGACCGATCGCCATTGTTAGATGCGCGCGCAGGAAAACTGATTAATTTTTCCCACCATGGCGAAATTTTTTTCACAACTCATTTTAACTAGATGAATATGAACTGATTTTTTTGTGTTATTTTCTTCACAAATGTGTTGAAAAACGTCGTATGATACACGTGTGTATTGATGATTACCGTCCTCGGCTCTTTTAAGACCCTCACCTAACGGCTCGGGTCTTAATGGTGCCTCAGCGGTAATCACCAACGTTACACACTTATACCATAATGTAATAATACTAATTAATCTGTAATTGCATTTCTTCTTCTGTTTAATGGCAGCCTTTAATTAAGGCTACACTATAAAATATCATTGTAATATGACTACTTCAATATGTATTTTGGTGTCTGCTTTGCTGGTTGTCCATAAGTAAATAAATCAAATCAAATAAACTTACATATAATACAGTATTCTTAAAAAATATGAATTTAAAGGCCATTTACAAGTTTCCACTAATAAATACATGAAACCAAAAAGAATTGAATCCCTTGTCCTCCTTACGTCGTTTATCTCCAATGGTGAGGGTCATGGACTCGTGGCCTCTTTGAATGACTTTTGCATGGAATGTCTAGCTCAGTCTATCTTCGGCAGCGTGTATGATATCGCAGACCGAGGTGTTTTGGGCAGAACGGAACTAGTCTGATCAGCGCATGTTGCATAACACAAGAGAAAGTATACAGCCTTGGTTGACCCTTTTTTTGAAACGAAAATGGTTTAGACAGTACGGGGTCAATCTTGATCACGCCTTAGTTGTCAGATTGTAAATACTGAAGTAAGCAGATCAGATGTCTCGGTACCTATAGTTCGAAGAGTACCTTCCACAGGCTTTGTACGTCAACGTAATCAAACGCCTTGCTGTAGTCGGTGAAGAAAATTAACTCAATAAATAATATTAATATTGAAAATATAAAGGCAGGAGAATGATGATGATGATGATGATTGAGAAGTTGGTCTTAAGTGCCTCTACCCTTGATGAATCCAGCCTTACGACAGGCGTACACCTAAACCGTTATCGGCCAAACTTTACACAGGCGTCTTCGGCCAAACTCGGCCGATCAAATAAAACGTATGTAAAAGAAAGGAAGCGCGTATACTACTACATCTTCGTTTTCGGAAGATGGTGGTTAATTTGCCTAAAAAACTGACGGCATTGTCATGTAGTATGGCCAAAGTAAAAGCTACCGATCCTGAGAGCGTCCCGCTTGTATGGTTCTACGGCTATTATCTATTCATAATAATCATCAGTAGGTAACTACAAAAAAACGAGTGAACCCTAAAACTCTGCAGTATCTAATGACGTCCATTCAGAAAGTTATCTAACACCATAAGATAAGATTAAGGCATAAATTGGCTTGTAGTTTCACGACTAAGTCTAAAGTTGCGATAATGGTGTCCCTGACGGTTGCTGTTTTACTTTTAAGCGCAGCGTTCGCCGCTGGTAAGTACCTATCGTAACGAAGCTTCTCCCATACTTATTATTTTCACGGCACCCACAGTATAGTCCGGTTAAGCAGAAGCCAGCCATACAGGTAGGAAGTGGCCACTAACCATCAAACAAGCCATGGTCTTGTTTCCCATCCAAAAAATTAACAAACGCCTTGTAATGTAGAATAGGGTACCCTAGGTATGAGGTAGGCAAGCAAGCCATTCCATATATTGCTGTCAAGCAAATATTTTTACTAAAAATGCGTGGTTAGACAAACGGCTGAGATACATTTAATGCGACAGATGAAAAGCCCAGTGTTGTGGTGCAGCTTGTCATCGTACACAGCCCGAATTCACCCACTGCTGGGTATAGGCCTATCTTTTCTTGTGCCAATGTCTACGGTCCTGTACCAGTCTCATCCAACTTTTTTCATCGATGGCAATGCGGTCTGTCTATTTCGCAACCTGTAACCCACATTTCTTTTGCCAGTTCTTAGTTGCCATTCTGTGACAGCCATGTTTTAGTCCAGCTGTCCTACCACAAATGCTGTGTCATGCAACACATTATTTGCAGCAAACGACAGCGTATTAAGTCTTTTCGGCCACATCAGCCGTCCTTTCTGCGAGCAATGTACTCTGGCGACTACGACATTTTCGTGCGGTTTATATGATAGAGTTTCTTTTGAAGGGCTTCGAAAAGCCAAGAATGTTTTTTATCAAAATGGGTCAGAAACATTTGTATCGCCACATCCTAAAATGCATTCATGTCGAGGCCGCGGTATCTCTTGCGAACAACCCGCAGCCCCGACGGGCGTCGGCCCTTGCCGCCTTCCATGTTGCTGACATCTCTTTGAGGCGCGCGTGGAACACGAACGCACCGTCGACACGGCCTGTCATCGTCATAAGACGGACGGACGGCGAGCTAGCCCATTTCTCACCGTCCACAGGCCCGCGTCTACGGTGGCCGGAAGCCATCACGTGGCCCCCGAAGCCCGGAGCGCCTCCCGCGGCGGCTGGGACGAGAGGTTCTCTCCCTCTCACGTTCCGCCACCTCCTTCGCTAGCATCACTGTTCGCAGAAGGAGGCGACGGCGTCCCATTCCTCCTCGCCCCGGACCATGGCTTGCACCAGGGCCGTTGGCTCTAGACTGTAGTGTATATGTCGTTTTGCCCCGCAAACGATGGATATTTTGTTCTGCCTTTCCTGTTAGTTGCACATCACTTTAAGCTGATGGACTTTACTGAAACTACGAAACTCGTGGTCAAATTTTGGGCTGACTCCATTTAAATTATAATAATAATTATTTATTAACAAGTTATAACTCACAGACATCAGTGTAGCCCTGGCTCTTGTACTAGGAGTTCCTGTATCACAAGAGCCAGACCTCTCAATTGACACAGAACATTTAAATAAACGATAGACAAAAAACAGAAACATGATAGGTTTTATGCATGCATTAAAAATTGCTTACAAAAAAAAAATATGTGTCAGGGTCTCATGTAATGCTGCCGATTAGATTTTCGGATTCGTCATAATCATAATTTTCCAGCCAGTCAATTATAGTTAAGCGTCGTCATCAATATGCTAAGAAAAACTTATAAAACTCAGAGGAGACTAGAGAGTCTCCTTTTTAGTGGAGTCCAGGTCTCCAGCTTCTTCTCCTTTTACAGGGTGGTGCCGACAATACGACAATAAATGAAACCACTGGTAGTTCTAGTTCATAGGAACATTTTTAAACTATCAAATAAATCCTAACACCGTCGTGGTGCCGACGACACGACAATAACCTACCTAAATATCTTTGCCAAATTCGTTTGTTACATTTTATTTCCACACGTTAATCGGTGCAAATTATTCCTAAGGTTAGTAAACCAATATTTGTTTGTAAATTGTAATGTTAACAGTTTTATGCTACTTAGTTTTATTGTCTTTTTTCAAATATTTTATTTTGGTGTTAGGATTTATTTGATAGTTTAATAACGTTCCTATGAACTAGAACTACCAGTGGTTTCATTTATTGTCGTATCGTCGGCACCACCCTGTCTATACACATATAAGGCATATTTTCGTCTGATTCACTTTTGTTATGCTTAGTTGATACGTTGATCTAATTTACAGATAATAGTATTATCGAGATTGATGTGTTTTTAATCATTTTTGCCAAAATGTCATGTCACCTTGCATCATAGCCAAGTAAATTATAATTTTAAAACTATTATAGGACAACTTAAGCTTTAAATTCATGATTGTTACACGTTACTTATCACGTGCAAAATACTGGTATTCAACTGCGCGGTTAGATCTATGTTGAGGAACATAGAAAGATAATAAACATATTTGTTAATTAGTGTGATATAAATATTGATGGATAGAGAGCAAGGCCAAAGAAAAGATGGATGGATTGTGTGAGGAATGATATGAATGAGAAAGGAATAAATGCCACCTTGACGTGTAACAGGGAAGAATGGAAGAAAAAAACGTGTTGCGCCGACCACAAATAGAATGGGATAAGGGCAGGAAGATGATGAGTGTAAACTTGTAAATGGCCTTCAAATTCATATTTTTTACGAAATTACTGTTTACTAATAGCTGTAAGCTTCCCGAACAGAATGAAATAAAAATTAAATATGAGACAAGGTCAGGAAGGACACGACTGGACAGGAGCCAAAGCCAAAGCCTTCTTCTTCTTAGCGTTTCGATAATCATTTAAATTCAGTCGTAACTAGTCCTAGGCAATGTTTATTTATCTTGGCAGGTTTTGCTGCAAGAGTGCTTTAAATAATTATTTTCATAAAGCTGTCTTTTAAACCTTCATCATTCAGTTTACGTAAATTCTCAAACACTAAAACCACAAAATTTCCTTCTACAGCCTTACCCGCAAATGACCCTGTCCTGGGCAAGTGGTCTGAGGGTCTTCGCTACGATTACCTGGAGGATGACGCCGGCAATGCGCATCTGGTGGACAACTGGCTGAAACTGAGCGACTATGACAGGCTCGCCAGATACAACCCTGACCAGTCCAACAGATATCATCTCTTTACCATGTAAGTCGACAATATTCATTATAAGTAAAGGTGGTACTGTTTCTCAAATAATGGGGGCCTTAATATCGTGTCCTGCGTGTCCTGCTGGTTGATCACTAAAGGAACTGATGGATTGATTTCACTTGGATTCCAGAAATGTTATTAATTCTTTAAGAAAGAAAGAAATAAGAAGAAACGTGTATTTGTTGGCATTAAAACAAACTGAAACGTCTTCCAAGAACTACCAGGTGGTCAGAATTATGAAGAATTATGTTTAAGTATAATATCTTCTGTGTCGATGATAATTATTTCCATAAAATATCTTGTAAATAATCAAATAATATGTTGCAAATCACAATGACAGTTCCAATTACGAAGAGATGTTTGTCATGTGTGTGTGTGTGTGTGTGTGTAGGTATCCACCATCATCTTCCCGTCATTGTCCTATTCTACGGGCAGGGATGGCGAACCTTTATGGATCAACGTGCCATTTTTTCTAAAGCAATGTTTATTGAGACCTTGCACGTACCGTTCATGTAAATATTTTCAACAGAAAACTCTTTATTTACTACCAACGAGAAAAAAACTTAAGACGTTACTTTTAGTGGATTGCAAGTTGAAATGGACTCACTCCTTTACCAAACGGTTTCTAATCGAATGTTATGTTATTCATCTCTGAAAATAATTACTCGTAGGCATAGATGAAAATATGGTAAAAAATCGGTAGTGTGCCTTAAATACTGTGTCAGGCCGTATACAGAAAGAAAGCTGGTAGCCGGCGCCGATCGACCAGCGCTTGTCGGCGCTGGTCCATGCTGGAAACCAGCGCTGACATTTTATGTGAACAAGCGCCGATAAGTGCCGATAAGCGCCGACAAGTTCTCGGCGACGTTCGGCGCTTATCGGCCTTATTCCGTTCTCCCCTTTCGGATGTCACTTTTAAACTTCCTTCAATTTACTCATTCCTTACATTATCCATTCTTGTCACTCCACACATTCATCTTAACATTCTGAATAGTGTAATAGGTGATTTTAATAAACATTTATTTTCATTCACTCTTTTGTTTGTTTCTTTCATTTTTTGTTTTTCTTTTCGTCTTTCTTTTCTCTTTATTTCGTTCTTGTTTTTCTTTCTTACTTATTTCGCCTCCTCTTACAGCTCCAACCCCTCAATCAGCCAGCCCCTGGTTCTCAACAACGCTGGTACTGTCACCAACTCGAACTTCAACCCTTCTGCGCGTACCGTCGTCTTGATGCACGGTTTCGCTGGTTCCGTCACTTCTTCGTTCAACACTGTTCTGCTGCCAGGTAAGATATTATTACCGTTATTTCTTCTTCTTCTTGGTTCTTAATGTTTATCGTTTTATTATTTTGTTTCTTTGAAAGGGTATTAAAAAATAACACATAATACACGTTGCCATTAGTTAATCCACTTCTTTGCTCCATAAAAGCCTCGCCTATGGTTTGGTTGTATGTAAATTCCACCTCGAGTACCATTACAAACTTTTCCCACTTATATCGAAATGTTAGATTAGCGTGTGGTTTTTGCCTAAACCTATTGTCAGAATAATTATACCGCTCATAGGCCTTTGACTTTACTTAACATGGCGTCGAGAAATCCCTCAGACATACTGGTTTCCTCACGATGTTTTCCTCCACCGAAGCAAATTAGATTTTTGGTGTTTTTCTTCTTGCTTTATCGTTAACACTGATATACGTTTTCTACGATTACACTTTTCAAGTATGATGACAAAAAACTGATCGCAGTGGTGGGGAGAACCAGTGCCCTTTTTTTTTGCCGGGTGGAAAATCATCAAATAACCCCTCCCGCTCTTGGGCAGAGCGAAAGGGAGTGTAAGACTTCTACTGACTAAAAACCACCCATGTTCCTTATTAACCCTTCATATCGAGGCCGCGGTATCTCTTGCGAACAACCCACAGCCCCGACGGGGGAACAAGTGCCCTTCGTTTGCGTTAAGGGTACTTTTACTCCCTATAGTGGATGCTTTGAATAGTAAACGGATCATGGAGGTAATTATGTAATTATCTGTACGCACATGAATCCAAAAAACAGGGGTTCTTAGGTTCGAACTCGATACCTATGATTTGTCAGTCCGACTGTCATACCACTAGACGAAACTCCTTGTGCCTAATCCACATCTGGTTATACACTTACGCCGGTTGCGAGTACCTACTATTAATAAAACTTATTTATTTTATTTCAGCATTCTTGGCTACCGGTAACATTAATGTCATCATCCTGGACTGGAGTGCTGGATCTAGCTGGGGACCTCGCGCTACAGAAGCTGGTAAGTCATTTCAGTTCATTTGAGAAAGAAATTCATAGCATTATAATTTCAAATAGGCTAGTCACTAGCACTTTGAACTGTCGAAATGAAGACAACAATGAAATGTAGCTACAGTCCCAGTCATAAGGAATACAAGCTGTGAAAGTAATGTAACGGGCAAGAAACTACATGGAAATTATTTTAAATCAGAATATTGTTACAAAACCTTGGTTACATCATTCATGTTGAGATAGTTCTTTATATGAGAATGATGTAGTAAGATGTGTGTTCAATTCATGATGTGTTTTCGTGTCTATGTACTCAAATAAAAATTGTATTAGACCATTATGTAACCACATGCACAGCTCAAACACTTGCTTCGATTGAATCCTGAAAGGTGCAAGTACTTTTTCAGGATGAACAGGACAAAAAGTGTCAAATAGACTTTTGAATTGGAGGAGTTGATCAGTTACAAAAAGATTCAATTTCCCAATTCTAAAGTGAAGATCTCTAAGGAAAATGATTGTCTTAGGACTCTGTGGACAATTGGACACTTTAAGATGCCAAATTATTGTTTCCAGGTCAGGCCGCAGGTCGTTTCATCAACTGGTTGAACAACCTCACTGGGGCCAATCCCAACAACTACCACATCGTTGGCTTCAGTGTGGGCGGTCACGGAGCTGGTCATATTGCCAGAACCATCAACGGAAATGTTGGTTACGTTACTGGTAAGCTACTTGAATAGCTACAACTTAGAGAGGATAATACGGACCTTGTAGAAATTATAACAAAATTCCGTGCGTTTGACGACATGGTTGGCGCGATTGGACAGCTGCGCTGCGTGTTGCGGGTTCAATACGCTCACGAAACAAATATTTGTATGGCGTACAGATAGTTTGTTCAGGGTCTGGGTATTTGTGTATGTGAGTGTAAATGTTTGTAAACGCACCTACGATATAGGAGAAATTCCTAGAGTGGGGCAGCGTTTAAAAAAAAACCTTTTTTTTTGACACAGCTATTCATGATTCTGTTACCCATATCCATTGACTTATATATTACTGCGTAAGGACTCGGCGGACGGCATATTAAAATGACGCCTCGAACGTGGTCCCAATATGGTCTTTCCTAAGCCGAAGTGAACTAGTTCACGATCGGCTCTCTTCGGGTGCGGTCGTAAATTTTATTAAAAGCTTTATTTATGTTCTTTATACCTCGAAAATACCACGCCGCTTATACAAGGTTACATTAACGAGCAGACTACACCGATTCTCTGTTTGGCGAACGCGTCGAGCAAATGTTCGGACGACCGTATCTTTAGTTTTTATATCAATGCCCATATCCCAATTTATTTGGGGTCGTTGCAGCATGTCTTCTTCTTCGATAATGATTTTCATACTAAACTAACTGTGCACCTGGCGCTGTGACGTCACTCTATCGGTACTGTTAGCAAATGGTAACAAAGATGGAGAAAGCGGGGGGAAGCGGGAGACGGGCCGCATTCCAGCGAGGTGCACAGTTAATTCGTACGGGTTGTACTAATATTCGCCGTGTTCACGACCCTTCACTCAAATTGGCTAGCAGTCAATTAAAACACCAACAATTAAAACTGCTGCAGGTGCTGAAAACCTCAAACGGCGCAAATACAACAACTTAATTGGCAGTTATGTGTTTGAGCCGTTTGGGGTTGAAACACTAGGGCCTTGGGGTCCGAGTGTTCACCTAATATTTAAGGAAATTGCCAAGCGGTTGGCCGACTCTTCACGTGACCACAGGGCTGGCCTGTTCTTTGGCCAAAGAATCAGCATTGCCATCCAACGTGGGAATGCTGCCAGCCTTCTGGGCACTTTTCCTGTTGACAGCGTTGTGGACGAGTTTTTTGACGCCATGTAATTCTTCTCTTTTTGATACTTGTATTATATATTTTATTATAATTTTAGTTCTGTAAATTGTAGTTTGTAAATAAACATGTTTTATTTAGAATTTTCAAAAAAATACGGTAGGAACCCAAAAATGTGCTATGGAGTATATTTAAAACACCAACTAATATTATTCCTCCATCAGGTTTGGATCCCGCTGACCGTTGGGACACCGGCCTCCTCTTCAGACCCAACGATGGAGCTTACACTGAAGTCATCCACACCAATGGTGGTGACAGTGGCTGGCTGAACCCTCTGGCTCAAGTTGACTTCTATCCTAACGGTGGTAGGACCATGCCTGGATGCTGGTCTAGCTTGTGCCATCATAACAGGTCAGTAAATGATGCCGAAGGATCGCTTGGAACGAATTCAGTTTTTTCCTCTATTTATGTATATTTTTTCCTCATTCTTCCTTACATTCTATTTGTTCTGTTTTAAACATTAAGTGTAAGGGGAAAATATACAAGTCCGTTATTAGACCTGTCGTACTGTATGGATTAGAGTGCTGGGCTTTGAAAAAGATGTATAAAAAACGATTGCATGTAGCGGAGATGAGAATGTTGAGATGGATGTGCGGAGTGACTAGAATGGATAAAGTATGGAATGAGTATATTAGAGGAAGCTTGAAAGTGGCACCTGTTACAGATAAATTGAAGGGAAGTCGGTTATCTAGGTATGGTCATGTAATGAGGAGGGATGAAACGCATGTGACTAAAAAAGTGATGGATATAAATATTGATGGATGGAGAGGGAGAGGAAGGCCAAAGAAAAGATGGATGAATTGTGTGAGGAATGATATGAATGAGAAAGGAGTAAATGCCACCTTGACATGTAACAGGGAAGAATGGAAGAAGAAAACGTGTTGCGCCGACCCCAAATAGAATGGGATAATGGCAGGAAAATGATGATGATGTGTTTTAAACATTATAAAACACCTTTATTCCTCGAAATGTACCTAACCGGTCGCTTGACCGCCGGAAATTTTTGTATCCAAGGTAGTCGCTTGTTTCGGGGGCTATGGAATTTCCAACGGGTACTATAAAGACAGTCGCTCCATGTAAAGTACTGGTATTCAGCTGCATCAGGTTAGAATGGAAACCGAACCCAACATAGTTGGGAAAAGGCTAGGCAGACAATGAATAGGGTACTTAACAAAAAAATCTAATTAGTCCGTCAGATAGATTTCCAAAAAATATTGGACACGTATTTTTTCTTTTTTCACGTAAACAAACAATGAAGACGATACAGTGCTTTGAAAACTCATGTGACATCATATTCTAAGACATTAGTATGACATTTTTTACCGGAGAGTGACGTCAAAACCCCCACTCAAATCTTTGACGCGTTTTATCTTCGTCAATTTTTATTGATTTGATAAAACAAAAAATACGTATCCAATAATTTTCGATAATCTAACAGACGGACTAATTAGAATCATATTTTTTTTAGTTAGTAAACATCCCTATTAAAGACACATAATTATGGCGCTTGAACCAAAAATTTCTTTCTTTAAATTATTTTCTTTTACCAGAGCCTACAACTACATGGCTGAAACTTTGAGGACCGGTGGTTTCACCGGCAGACGCTGTGAGAACCTCAACAATGCTCTGAACGGCAACTGCAATGCTGGAGGGACCCTGAGGATGGGAGGTGCCCAGGCTAAGACTGGGTAAGTCACCAAAATTATAAGCGAATGACATGAAGAGGGAACAGGGCCAAAAAATCATCAAATAACCCCTCCCGCTCTTAGGCAGAGCGAAAGGGAGTATCAGACTTCTACTGACTAAAACCACCCATGTTCCTTCTTAGCCCTTCTTGTCGAGGCCGCGGTATCTCTTTCGAACAACCTGCAGTCCCGACGGGGCTCTTTTTACCTTTTGTTTTTTTTTTGGGCGGGTGAAAAATCATCAAATAACTCCTCCCGCTCTTGGGCAGAGCGAAAGGGAGTGTCAGACTTCTACTGACTAAAAACCACCCATGTTCGTTCTAGCCCTTCATGTCGAGGCCGCGGTATCTCTTTCGAACAACCTGCAGTCCCGACGGGGCTATTTTTACCTTTTGTTTTTTTTTTTGGGCGAGTGGAAAATCAACAAATAACCCCTCCCGCTCTTGGGCAGAGCGAAAGTGAGTGTCAGACTTCTACTGACTAAAAACTTCCCATGTTCCTTCTTAGCCCTTCATGTCGAGGCCGCGGTATGTCTTGCGAACACCTCGCAGCCCCGACGGGGCATGGTACCTTAAACTCTAATTAATTAAATTCTCTTTTTTCGCTTGCAGAAGCTCTGGAATCTATCATTTGGTAACCAACCCGATCTGGCCGTTCTCTCAAGGATAAATGAAGAAAAATGCTGCAGTTTTTTAATTGCCATTTCAAAAATAAATTATTTTCTCTTTTAAACATTGTTTTATTATATAACTTAACTTACTTCTGCACTCAGAGAGCTTTGATCACTTAGGCCATCACTTAGTAAATGTTTTGACAGTTTTGTCATATAAAAGTATGTCAAATCGTTACTAAGTGACGGCTTAAGTAATCATTAAAGTTCTCTGAGTGCGGCAGTTAGTGTCTCAATATTATGTCATACTCATAACATAACACCTTTATGCTCTTAAAGGGCACGTAGAAGTGTACAGTGCACCCTCATTTGGATAGCTTAGTATGGTTAGGGCCATTTTATTGGGGATAAAACCTCTTAACATGGTATGTATTTTTTTGGTTGGTAACAGCGAAAAATAATGCAAAGTAAATATTCGCATAGGATTTTAAAACAAATATTTTTTTTAATGCAAAATATGAAATCGACTTCAAAAACATAAATAAGTGAAAAATAACCTTAAAAGAAAACAAATAAAATTCACTGACTCCAGAAGCTTAAGTATTTTGTGATTTTTTGAAAGTCGGTTATGTTTTTTACAAAAAGATTTTTTATAAAACTTTTTCACTAATTTTTACTCACTCAAAGACACTATGGTGTCTATCCTTATCCTAAGCATCTAAATTTCCACATAATACCTTCAACTTTAAGCTCTGCTGATCCTCTAAAGAACTCGGCGTTATATAAGCGCCTGCTCCCACGTACTCGTAATAAAGTGGCGTATAAAACGTCTTTTGGGTTGTACCACCACACCAGTTTGTATACAGGATGTGGTGGTTATTGCAAACTACTTACTGAATTTTTTTTTCTGCCATCTTACTGGGTCAAATACACTCAAGGCATTAATTTCAATTAAACTAACACAGTAATTTTTATTTATTAATTTATTTATGTTA
The DNA here is from genome assembly GCA_949774965.1 of Diarsia brunnea. Taxonomy (NCBI): domain Eukaryota; kingdom Metazoa; phylum Arthropoda; class Insecta; order Lepidoptera; family Noctuidae; genus Diarsia; species Diarsia brunnea. The sequence continues at coordinate 7,525,359 of OX459026.1, read as the reverse complement.
CAAATAATACAAAAAAAAGATAAAGACATTAAAAAAATAGAAGAGCACAAAGGTACTGCTTTTTGTATGTCAAATAACAAAAAAACGAAGCTGCAGTCACAGTCACAAGGCATAATAACTTGTGAAAGTACTTTAGTTGCTCATTCCAAAGATCTCTATTGAGAATAATGGGCAAGAACTCCACGAATAGACTACTAATATCATCATCTGCCTAGCCTTTTCCAAACTATGTTGGGGTCGGCTTCCAGTCTAACCGGATGCAGCTGAATACCAGTATTTTACATAGAGCGACTGCCTATCTGACCTCCACAACCCAGTTAATACTAGGTAATACGATACTCTTTGGTAAGACTGGATGTCAGAATTTCAGGTCACTGACTACCTGTAACGACTGCCAAAGATCTATATATGGCAGCCGGGACCAACAGCTTAACGTGCTTTCCGAGGCACGGAGGAAACTCGGTATGTCGGGCGGTCACCCATCCACAGACCGACCTAGGCAAGCACAGCTTTACCTAAAGATCGACCCGAGTGGCAGTTCTTATTAAGCCACGAGCTAGAATAGACTACTAATATAATAAATTATAATACCATATTAGCAATTTTTTTTGTTTGTGTCGATACGAAGTAAAAGATTTTGTTTTTGCAATTTTTTATAAGTTTCTGTCACCATTTTTATTCAAATTATTCTATGTTGCCCTGTTTGTTCAATGATCAATGGAATAAACAACAAGGTCAACATAATCAAGAAATCATTGTTCTTCCATAAAATTGGGAAACTCTTGTTTAAATAAGATATTTGACAAAAAAAAATGAATTAGTCCGTCAGATAGATTTCCAAAAAATATTGGACACATATTTTTTCTTTTTTTACGTAAACAAAAAAGTGTTTCAAAATGTCGTTTGACGTCACAATTCGGTACGTTTTTTACCAGAGAGTGACGTCAAAAGCCCCAACTCATGATCTTTGGCACGTTTTACTTTCGTCAATTTTTATTAATTTCATAAAACAAAAAACACGTATCCAATATTACGTATTTAATATTGTTCCATAATCTAAAATACGGACTAAACACAATCACATTTTATTTAGTCAGGAAACATCCCTACTATCTTTATTCGAATCATTTGTGTAACAAAAAACATTAATAAGTCACAAACCATATTTACGAGTAACTTACTATTTCTAAAGCCCTTTAAAAAAACACCACCCTATATAACACAGGTGCATGAACCGCACCCTTTATAGTCCCGCGAATTACGTGCGGCGAATATATACAGCGTGTTTCGAAGATATAAATGTTAAAATATACTTATAAAGTGGGTGTAACTCATAGAGAAACTGAGAGATGAGTTATTGCAAGCTTTCGTAAGTCGAAATTTCATGTAGCCTCTTCATAAGAAGGTTAAGACGTTTTGAAATACATCAAACTTTTGAGGTGTTAATTTTCGTAATAGATGTTGCTGGCGTTTTTGTTTAATCAATTTGATTACGTTTCCTACAACAACAAACCTCTAACATTAATTATCAGCAGGCTCGAACAAACACACAGATTGACCGACAGACTACACTAATATTATAAAGAGGAAAATTTATTTGTTTGTAACGAATAGGCTCCGAAACTACTAGACCAATTTCAAAAATTCTTTCACCATAAGGAAGCTACACTATCCCCGAGTGACATAGGCTACATTTTATTCCTATATTCCCACGAGAACGGGAACTACGCGGGTGAAACAGCGTGACGTCCGCTAGTGTGTTATAAATACAGAGAGCAGCGCTAGTCCAGTGGTGGCGGCCACAACTAACGAACTTAATTAACCAGGCAGGTGCATTACTTTGTGTAATTTATTTCATCACCACTGCTCTTAAAAACGGTGAAGTAAAATATCATGACAAAACCAGCAGAACCAAAAATTCGAAGACTTGTGACATCTACCAACCGGCACTGGGCCCGCGTGGTGGATCATAGCCCATCCCTCTCCTAGAGAGGAGGCCTGAGTACCTATAGTGGGAACATTATAGGCTGATGATGAACATGCTTTTGTAATATGCATTCACTAGAGAGCTATCATTCTGAAATTACATACAGACACTTCTTACATCGATTAATTAAATAATTAAAATAGATTTACTTGGAATGCTAGTGATATATTAGTCTTGCAGCCTTCGCAATAAACTCATCATCTGCCTAGCCTTTTCCCAACTGTGTTAGGGTCGGCTTCCAGTCTAACCGGATGCAGCTGAATACCAGTATTTTACATGGAGCGACTGCCTATCAGATCTGACCTCCACAACCCAACTAATACTAGATAATACGATACCTCTTTGGTAAGACTGGATGTCAGAATTTCAGGTCACTGACTACCAAACGACGTGTAACGACTGCCAAAGATCTATATGTATATGGCAACCGGGACCAACAGCTTTACGTACTTTCCGAGGTACGGAGGAAACTCGGTATGTCGGGCGACACAGACCGACCTAGGCAAGCACAGCTTTACCTAAAGATCGACCCGAGTGGCAGTTCTTATTAAGCCACGAGCTCCTCGCAATAAACTACAGAATCTTAACTACAAAGCTTACCGAGCATTCTCGCTAAGTGAATAACAGTGTACATCAGGAAAGGGATAGATTTATGTGCAGGCTTACCCATTGCCCCCAGCGGGCGGTATTTAAAACAATGTGTTTGTGAATGTTAAGAAGTATTTTTGTAATAGGGTAGTTAACTAAAACAATTTTATTAGTCCGTCAGATAGATTTCCAAAAAATATTAAACACGTATTTTTGATTTTTTCACGTAAACAAACAATGAAGACGATACAGTGCTTTGAAAACTCGTGTGACGTCATATTCTAAGACATTAGTATGACATTTTTTACCGGTGAGTGACGTCAAAACCCCCCACTCAAATCTTTGACGCGTTTTATCTTCGTCAATTTTTATTGAATTGATAAAACAAAAAATACGTATCCAATATATTTCGATAATCTAACAGACGGACTAATTAGAATCAAATTTTATTTAGGAATAAGTCTAGAAATATTACACTCACATTTCAGCAGTTATGTTTAAGTCCCATGTGAGGGGCGAGCTAAAAGGTTAGTTGTCAAAAAAATCGAATTAGTCCGTCAGGATAGATTTCCAAAAATAATGGACAACAATTTTTTCATTTTCCACGTAAACAAGAACACTAGAGTCTTTTGAAAACTCGTGTGACGTCACATTGCAGTATATTAGTATTGTAACAGGGACTGAATCACACAAAAATTACGGTACCTTTAAATTTCGGTATGACGTCATACCGTAAAATAAGGGTTACCGAAATATTTCGATACCGTTATTTTTTTGTTAGCGGAATTTTGAGTTGGAAATGCATACAGGTATATTTCGGTAGACGCACCATAACCGTTATAAATGTATCGGTAGCGGTACCTAAACCTTAATAAATAGGGGTTTTCTTTAACGCACCGCCTCGCCACTCACACACACAACAAAGAGGATAAGTAAAAGAGTAGCAAAGAAAATCTAAAAAATACACAAGTTCTAACGTTTTCAACCGCGCACACGCGCCCCGCGCCCCGTCTCGCATGCATTTTTGTACCGAAATCGTGTGAGAGCTAAATAACGGTTTAGCCCAACCTTTATTTATTTATTTTATTTATTTGGCTTACCAACAATTGCATATACTAAATCAAAGATATGAGATACATACATTAGAGTCACAGACAAGTGTATCAACCTCTTACAGGTAAGCACAACATGCACAACTTATTCGTTTTTGAATGACTACTTAGAAACTGGTGAGTAACCAACTACTCACCGCAAATAACTATCTATTTTAAATATATAGTTAAAACTATATTAAAACTAATTAAAACTAAAAAAATCTAAACTAAATTTACAAACAATCGTTAACACTAAAATTATTTTACACGTTTTTCATGAGTATACTTTTAAAGTTACTAAGTGAGTCAGAGTACACATCGACAAGATCACTGCAGCTGTTTAATAATTTGCAGAGACGGGGGATAGGCGAATTAGCACCAAGTACGGTACGGAACCTTTATTCGTAAAGGTACCGGTATAGCTCAACCTTTATTTTAAACCAGTACCGGTATATTTTTGAGGTATCTTAACCTTTAACCGTAACCGCTTTCAGTCGCTGCATTGTAATATCCTTATTACCATCAAAGGGGCACAAATCCCGATTCCGTGAAGAAATTCCTGATGAAAAAACCCACTAACACTTTGGCTGACCCGGGAATCGAGTTAGGACTTTCTGTACAGCAGTCGCGCTTGCGTAGTAATCGACCAACGAAGCAGTCAATAAACTTATACTTATTATGTTTTTTTTTTTTCATAAAGTGGAATTTATCTATATCTATACTTAATATTATAAAGAAGTAAAGTTTGTGTGTTTGTATATTTGTTAAATTGTAAGGGGTAAACTCGGGATCTACTGAACCGATTTTAAAAATTCTTGCACCGTTGGGAAGCTACACTATCCCCGGGTGACATAGGCTACTTTTTATCTCTGTATTCCCACGGGAACGGGAACTACGCGGGTGAAACCGCGTGACGTCAGCTAGTTTACAATATTTACAAACTACAATTTACAGAACTATTACATTACAATTTACTTATTTATTTATTTATCATCCTCAGTATCGATCTGTCGATCTTGACTCTGTATTCACAAATAAATGATGCATACTATTCTATTACCTACTGTACCGACTGCCGTTGAAGTACTTGAATAGATAGTTTACAGAGACAACGGTTCATTATTTTTGGTATGAGGCAACCTGAAATCATCTCTTGGAAGTTTTAATATAAAAGTGGTGGTTTAGGAACACTACTATATCGTTCTCACATTAGACGTATTAAGTCATAAATGTGACGTACAGTATTTTGATTTAAAAGAGTGTCTATGGAGTTTTATGCCCACTCTTCTCTATACCTGCGTTTGCGTAACACCGCACATCCCCCTAAGCATTCTCATCTCAGCCACATGCAAATGCCTTTCATTCATCCCTTTTGTGGCCCAACATTCTGATCCATACAAGACAGCAGGTCTAACCATTGTTTTATAAATCTTCCCCTTTAGTTTAAGGGGAAAGCGGGAGTCGCAGATTGTTCCCGTGACCTGCCGCCATTTCATCCATCCCGTGTTAATTCTGTGCTTAACACTACGGTCTATTTCGCCGTCGCTTTGCACGAGTGAACCGAGATACCGAAAGTCGGAGCAGACCGGAAGAAACGCGCCATCTAGCGCTATGAGTTCAGGGCTGGAGAGACCGCCGAAATCGCAGAACATGTATTCGGTTTTAGTTCTACTGATTTTCAAGCCTACATTCTCCAGCCTCTGTTGCCACTTCTCCAATCTACTCTGGATCTCAGGTCCATCTTCACCGACAAGAACAATGTCGTCGGCAAAAAGCATGCACCAGGGTGCCTCCTCTAACTTCAACAGTAATAAAATAAATAATAATAATATTTTTTATTGAAAAGTACGAAATACATATTACGCTTAGCACAATAGTGTTACAGTTGTTGTCATGTAGTGACAGAGACGAAACTGTATGCGTTACAAAAAGTACACAGTCACATACTATGCCAAAAATGAAGAACTAATATTTTATTCAATAAATTTTCCAAATGGCAATATAAAAGTTCTCTGCGACTTAAGACCACGTAGACAAACCCGGAGGATCCTCCCTTTCATATGGGGAATATTACTTTACACCCGATTCTTCATACCCTTATAACACTTCATAATACTGAACTTTTCTCAAACTTGGCACAATGTTATTAATTACTTATTCGGATATGAAAGGCAAGGAAAATTATATTTTCTTACTCTTCCGCTATTCTTTTCTGATTTATTTCGTTGCGAGATCCAAAACAGTTAAATTGTTTCTCTGGGGCTTCGTTGAGCTTCAATGTGTCGGCGCTTTTCTGGTGGACGCCACTATAGATTATTCGTTTAAGGAGTTGCAGTTGTTAGCGAATAGCGTGGCGGGATTATCCTAAAAAAAACACTGCTTATATTCAACAAAGTTCAGTCTCTGCCAGCTATCTACTCCATGCTCCCACAACGTAGTCTAAACACAAGGGGTGGCTACCGCCGCGGAAAAAACTCCATGAATAAAATTAGGGTTCCCCAAGAATTTATTGCACATATAAACGGAGAGTTCTGCAATATATCTGGTATTACATTTACATATTGTTGGGTTCTGTAGCTCTTTTATGTGTTTCGAAGTTGAGTTTTTTTTTGGGTTAGCAGGATTGAAAGTTAGTTTTTTTTTAAATGCTTAGCTCTCTTCCTATTGTGTGTTGTGTATTTTCTAGTTCACAGTTTTATTATAACAGTGAAAAAGCAAGTCGTTTCAATTAGGTCATTAGACCTTCTCAACTTACTGTACTTATTTACCTAATTTAATGCTAAACTAAGAAGAACTTAAATCTGTATATGGTGCAATGTACTTAAATCTTGTGGCAATAAATATTATTATCATTACTAGCGATAATATAGTCCACAGAATGTAAGAAGTTACCACATACTCGTACATACTAACTAATATCAAGACAAGTTAAATAAAAGCATAAACAAAGGCTTGTCAGATATTAGTTGGTGCTAGCCAGATTTGGAATCCACATCTGCATAAATGATCATCAACGTTTACCACTTAATTAGTATAAATATAAAAATTATTTTATTATTATACTAATATATTATAATTTTTCTTTTAATAATTTTAAATATATTTTTTTTACTTGAACTTCTTATGTGTCAACAATTTTAAACCCTACATCATTACTAATTATTATTATTAAACGTTTATTTCAGATCCATAAATCCATAGCACAAAATAAAATAACATACTTCATTTATCATCATACAATTAAATCATAATAAAATAACAACCAAAACAACACAAATTAAATTGAAATGAAAACTCCTAACACCAACCAAACCAGCCCAACCTCCTATAGTTGTTTCGGGTCTGGGTATTTGTGAATGTGACTTTATTATGTTTGTGAACGCACCCACGATACAGGAGAAATTCATAGTGTGGGGCAACGTTTTAAAACAAAAAAAAAAAAACTATGTTGGGGTCATGAATGCAGCTGAATACCATTAAAGTGACTGCCTATCTGACTTGCACCACCCAGTAAGTACTGGGTAAAACTGGTTGTCATTCTTTTAGGCCACTGACTACTGTAACGACTGCCAAAATCTATACATATAGGGTGTAAAAGTACCCTTAACGCAAACGAAGGGCACTTGTTCTCCCCATCCCTGCGATATTTTTTCTGTTCTAGACCATACCTGGGAACCTCCTAGTTACGGAGATATTGGGAGTCAAAGTTTCAAATTTTTCACAGCTGTTTTTGTAAATACTAGTTTATCAGGTTATAACTTTACTTAAATTACCTCCATGACCCGTTTACTCTTCAAAGCATCTACTAGCACAATGTGTTAACAGTGTTACATTGAGTTTTACCGTAAAATGTGATTTTTGACCCAAAAGAAAAAGTTTCCCAGCAAAAAATTTTGCGTAGGTGTACTTAGTTTGATGTACAGAATGCTTGGTTGACGGCTGTGTGATGGGTTGATTTACACCCTGTATATGGCAGAAACCAACGGCTTAACATGAGTTCCGAGGCACAAAAACTTTAAACCACATAGTTTAACCTTCAAAAGAACCTGAATCAATAAATCACCAAGATAAACAGTAGCTGAAACAAGGATTCTGACAGCTGAGGGATTTACGAGCTCCCGGATATCCGAGCGTTATCCGGGTAACGGGTAACAACTACTTATGTCATATCCGGTAGGGTATGGGTCGGTGAGTGTTGAGATTTCTCCGTGAAAAGATGTAAGGGGGACATCTTGCCCGTCGGGGCTGCAGGTTATTGGCAGATATTAGATACCGCGGCCTCGATATGAAAGGCTAAGAAGGAACATGGGTGGTTTTTAGTCAGTAGAAGTCTGACACTCCCTTTCGCTCTGCCCAAGAGCGGGAAGGGTTATTTGATGATTTTCCACCCGCCAAAAAAAAAGAAAAAAAAAGGGGGACATCTTAAATATCTTCTTCTTATTTATGTACGTACAAAAATTTAACTTATATAGACACCATTTATATTGTTATTCGTTTACAATTTACACTCATATATTCAAAGATAAATATTAGGTATACTTATTAATCATGACTATTATAAAATATGTTCTTACGTAATCTTACAAAATAATTATAATATTGTTACTGATCTATTAACACTTGCGAAGCCAATAAAAAGCAGAGCCAGTTTTAATAATAATAACAAATATAGCTCACTCAAAACCGAAGAAGAAATATCATTGTACATAGAGATGTTAAAAAAAGATATACCTGCGATACTAGACACAAGCCCTAAAGACACAGTACAAGAATATCACGATAAATTAATAAACTCTATCCAAACTAGCTTGTGCAAGACACGGGATGAAAATCAACAAAGGGATCGCAATGTATTATCAGAACGCACAAAAAAACTCATTATAATAATAATAATAAGCCCCCTAAAATCCAACCTTACGTCCGAGCTGAACACCTTGCTCACGTGGGGGGCGGACACGCGTACTGTACAACTGTACAAAAAACTTACGCGGCTAACAAGGCAGGGTAACCCTTTATGAAGATGAGTAGTAAAAGAATATATAATTTACGGTCGCTTCCCGGGGAGCGCCGGGGCGCATCTGGAGCCGATGCTGGATGCCACAGTATGCGAACCGTCGGTGGTGAGGAGTTGAGCAAGCGGGCTCCCACCGAAAAAATTGTTACAGCTGGTCGTTATGAGCTGAACAGGCGGGCTCACAACGTAGAAGTTACAGCCGATTCCACGGGCGATGATACCATTTCACTATTTTCATCCATCCCTTCGACTCGCCCCTCCTACATGACAAGAAGAAAAACTAGCTTGTCCACCACCAGCACGCTTGATAGTGTTGTGCGAGATGTCAACCTTGACAATGAACTTGCACCCGCTACAAGCGCTCCAAGTAAGCGCAGGCGATGGACACCTGAAATGAATATCTTCATTCTGCGCACTTACTTTCAATTAACTCTTTTAGAAACAGATAAAAAAGCCTACCTCGAACCACTCCACCTAAAATTTATAGAAAAGTTCCCCGACATGCAGGTTAGTCGACAGAGAATAGGTGACCAACGTAGGGCTATCATAAATAACAAACTACTGCCATTACAAACAATAGATGACATACGAAACGAAGTAGAAAAAGAGTTAGAACAACTGCAATTTAATCATTTTACCCTACAGACACAAAACACTATAGATAATACCCAACAAATATTTGCGCCCACACAAATTCACCCTGCAACCGTAAATGCACATAGTACACAAAATAAAACACAAACTAGAATGAGATGGACTAGTGAACAGAATGAAGCTATAATGCGATCTTATTATCGAGTTACAGATTTAGGGTCAAATCAAACAGTATATAGGAAACGTATGTATGACGACTTTGTTAGCAATTTCCCATCACTTGCTCATCTAAGCGAACAAAGAATAGCTGATCAGAGGAGAGCAATAATAAACAATAAATACGTCAGTATTGATAAATTAAATTCATTAAAAGCAGAAGTAGCTGAAGAACTTGGACTACGCACCCACAACTCACACAACAACATGGTAGCAATCGCAGATATTATTAATTTGACCAACACCCAATTAACAAACAACACTGAAATACACTGCATAGAAGAACAAACACCTAATACACAAACATCGGATAACGCTGAACTAAATATTACAACAGATATTGTACCTAATCCACAAATAAACCCAGAAAGGGATACATTGATACACGAAACTTTTCAACAAGCACTCGATTTTTTTAAAGAAACCAGTCCTACAAATAGAATGTATATTCCAAAACAGAAACCGTCTAAAAATCTTGCAAGAATAATTAACTACTTTAACAAAATCATTCTCCCAGAAAATGTCGACAAGGAAACCGACTTTAATACATTACAAACCGTCATTTATTGCTCAGCATGGACCGTTGCTAAAGTAAATGGAGCAAGGATAACACTTGAACCGCGAGAAAATATCCGAGTCCCCAAAACAGAATTCAAGCCGAAATGGCAAAAACGACTAGAACAAAAAGTCAAAGATTTACGGACGAAAATAGGTAGAATGACACAGTTTACGAATGGCAATAGTAGTAGAAAATTAAGGAACCATGTTAACAAGATAATGAAACAATATAAAATTCACACTATACACGAAAAACCTAACACAACAGCAGCACACACACTCGACACTCTAAAACAAAAACTCTGCGTCGTTAGAGGCCGACTTGAAAGATATAAAGCATGCAATTTGAGAAAACAACAAAACACTCAGTTCATTCACAACGAAAAACTTTTTTATCGCAATATCAGGCAGACAACAACAAATATCCAACATAACACCCCACACGATAATGAAAATGACACACCTGATCCAGAAACATTAAAACTATTCTGGGCAAGAATATGGGAACAACCTGTTTGCCATAATAGTCAAGCTGATTGGATACATTCCGAAGTTTCAAATAATAACATCCAGCCAATGGCTTTTGAGCATATATCCCCGGATATATTTCATAAAATCTTGTCAAGGTTACATAATTGGAAAGCCCCTGGATCAGACCACATACACAGCTACTGGTATAAGAAATTCACGGCAATTCACTGTTATCTATATCATTTCATTAACTCATTTATCCAATACCCTAAATCAATACCCCCTTTCGTAACTTCTGGCACAACTTTTATGATACCAAAAGATCATAATGATCTCTCAAATCCGGCGAAATACAGGCCCATTACATGCTTGCAGACCTTATATAAGATCATCACATCTTGCATATCCGAACTGATATATGAACATATCGACACCAACAACATCTTGGCCGAACAACAAAAAGGATGTAGAAAATTTAGCCAAGGCTGCAAGGAACAATTAATGTTGTTTGTTTTAAAAAAAGTCCAGAAGTCTAAGTCTGATTTATTTACCATGTACATAGACTACAAAAAAGCTTATGACTCAGTTCCCCATTCATGGCTAGTACAAGTACTAGAACTATACAAAATACACCCATCAGTAATAGCATTCCTAAAGACTGTAATGACTACTTGGTCTACTGTTCTTAGACTCACGACTCCAACCGAAACAAAAGACACCAGCCCAATTAAAATACAGAGAGGCATTTTCCAGGGAGACGCACTTAGTCCATTGTGGTTCTGCCTTGCTCTTAACCCATTATCAAAAATATTAAACGCAACCTCACTAGGAATCCCTTTAAATTCTGCTAGTGATGGACAAGAGGAGATCCATGGTAGCATTTTAAACCATTTGATGTATATGGATGACATTAAACTGTTCGCAAAATCAGAAAATGACCTTAACGAATTAGCTAACCTGACAGAGAAATTCACAAACGATATTAAAATGGAATTTGGTATAGACAAATGCAAAATAAATTCAGTAAAAGCAGGACAGAACTACCAACACCAATATACCTTAGCAACGGGCGAACAAATAGAACCATTGGATGAACAGGATACTTACAAATACTTAGGGTACATACAATCAAGTCAAATACACCACAAAGAAATCAAACAGAAACTAAAACTACAATTCCAACATAGATTAAACACAATTCTAAAAACACAACTCTGCTCTCGAAACACAATTAAAGCCATTAACAGTTTTGCTATTCCTGTCCTCACTTATTCGTTTGGGATAATTAATTGGACGAAAACAGACTTAAAAAACATACAGCGCAAAATTAACACTACAATGACGAAATTCCGTAAGCACCATCCAAGATCATGCGTGCAAAGGCTGACACTACCGCGAAAAGAGGGAGGCAGGGGACTTATTGATATTTTAAATCTTCACAATCGACAGATAACAACCCTCAGAAAATACTTTTTCGGTAAAGCAGAATCTTCAGCACTCCACAAAGTAATAGCTCAAAACGACCATAACTTGACACCTCTTAATCTTAAAGACACAACAGAACAGAAAAACGAAAGAGTGACTGATGACAAAACGAAATGTCTAGAATGGACCCAGAAGTCTCTCCATGGAAGACATCGCCAAGATTTATGCCAACCAAATGTCGACAAAGAAGCGTCGAACGCATGGCTTAATCGAGGTGAACTCTTCCCAGAGACTGAAGGGTTCATGTTAGCAATACAGGACCAAATAATAGAAACTAAAAACTATAGAAAGCACATCATAAAGAATCTACCTAACGACACATGTAGAAAATGCAATAGCTCCTCCGAAACAATTCAACACATCACTGGTGCTTGCAAATCAATAGCTCAAACTGACTACAAACATAGACACGACCAAGTAGCCAACGTAATCCACCAGAAACTAGCTCACCAGTACAAACTTATAGACACGGTATTACCATATTATAAATACAATCCAGAATTAACACTAGAGAATACCACAACAAAGTTGTACTTTGACCGAGGTCTCTTCACGGACCGCACAATTCACTGCAATAGACCAGACATCACATTGATTAACAAAATAGACAACACTGGATTCCTTATAGATATAGCCGTGCCAAACACTCACAATTTACAGACTACAATAGCCGAAAAACTATCCAAATACACCGAATTAAAAGACGAAATAACTCGACTTTGGCGCCTACAAAAAGTAATAATTGTCCCCATAGTTATCTCTTCAACCGGAGTAATCCCCAAACAGCTTCATCAGTCCCTTAGTTCTCTAAACTTACCAGCTAGCACCTATCACCTACTGCAGAAGGCAGTGATTCTAAACACATGCAGGCTAGTAAGAAAGTTTCTGCAGTGTGAGTCTGACAATATTCCACAACTATCACACAACGCCATCTAGTCCCAAGCTAAGCAGAGCTTGTGTTTTGGGTACTAGACAACTGATAAACATACTTATATATTTCTAAATACATACATATTATAGATAAATTACACCCAGACACAGAACAAATGATCGTGCTCATCACACAAACATTTGTCCTGGGTGGGAATCGAACCCACGACCTCCGGCATAGCAGTTAGGGTCACTAACCACTAGACCAACAGGCCAGTCAAAGAAGAAGTCTTAAAAGAAGACAAGAATTACAGAAAACCAGCAATAAAACTCGTGCCATGAAAAACGAACTAAAAGCTTTATATAAGTTAATTAGCAAATATATAAAAACCGACTACAAGAAACACAGAATGATAATCATTAAAAAACACCTGGAAAACAAGGGAAGCTTAAAACAAGGATATAAAGAATTACGAACTAAAAAAACATGGATTGAAGGACTAAAAGTTGCGGGTAAAACTGAGTATGGTCGTAAAGATATTGCAAGTATTGCCACAGACTTTTACAGGAAACTATATGGCGCCGAAAATAAGTCCAATATCACATATACACACATCAAAAGTGTCTAGGGATCAACATATATTTTTGCAATAACTTTTCTCCTGATTGATATTAATTAAAATTTTCTTTAAGGATTCATCAAATAAAGTGTTTTCGTTTGTCACAGTAACGATAAACCAAGTCACCTTTGCATTAATAAAGAAATTTGCCATTTTCCTAATAAAGGGATTTTTGACATTTGAACCACTAACATTAAAGTTCGAAAAAAAGACTGAAATAACAGTTTTCTTTAAAATTTTATTGGGTAACTTAAACAATTAATAATCCGTGTTTCTACCGCGAACACTAACAACACAAGAACATCGGTTTGGCATACTCAAAATGAGTTCATCCAAATCACGCTGTGGAATGGCCGCCCATGTTCGTTGCAACAACAAAAAAAGGTCTTCTTGCGACTGGATACCCTCCATATTCGGCAGAGCTCTTCTCTGTAGCATATCCCATGCATGCTCAATCGGGTTCAAGTCTGGCGACTGAGCAGGCCAGGGCAGGACATTGATGTTAGCTGCGGCGAGAGTCTGTCTTACAACTCTTGCGGTGTGCGGTCGTGCATTATCATGCATTAACTGAAATAACGGACCGATTTGCACTTGTAGAGGAACGATGACGTCTGATACAATCGTCTCAGCATAAATTTCTTCCGCCGATCAAAACTCAGTTCTTCCGCCGATCCAAATACCCGCCCATACCATGATGGTTCCACCACTATAAGGATGGACTTCCTGGCAGGATTTTAATCGCTGTTGGCGTCCAGGGGTTCTCCAGTGTCGTATACGTCTTGTATCCGGTCTCATACCAAAACGAGACTCATCAGAAAAGCACACGAAACGCCATTGTTCTTCTGCCCAATTTCTGTGTTCAAGAGCCCATTGATATCGAATCCTACGATTGTGCATTGCTATAGGTGGTACCCGTAGCGGTCTTCGGGAATGAAGGTTCACTTCATGCAAGCGGTTTCTGACTGTTTGGTCGCTAATTAAGTTCCCTGAAGAGTGATGAAGCCTCACGGCTAACATCATGGCGGTTATTGTTGGAGCTCTTCGAGTTAAGATTTGAATGTATCGGTCTTGTCTCCGTGTGGTGCAGCGATACCGTCCTCCATGGCGCTCAGCCACGGTACCAGTGCTTCGGTAACGTGTCCAAAGTCGACTGATAACACTCTGACTGGTATTCAGAGCTAAAGCCACAGTACGTTGCCGGGAACCAGCTTCTATCATTCCCACGGCTCTGAGCATTTCTTCCCTGCTTAAATGACGTCGCCGCTCCATAATAACGTTGGTTTTAATCAGTAGTAGGGAAACAGTAGCACTAATAATGTCTTCAATGCGTTGTATGTTTTTATAGGGAAAATATTGACAGCTGATTTTCATCTTTTACTCGAATTTGATTCACAGTTCCTGATTCAAATTATGAAATGCACCAAAAAGGATCCATATAAATTTATAAAATCATAAATTTATTACAAAGCCACATCTCAATCTCAAGAAATCCGCATAAAAATGCTTGATCCCTAGACACTTTTGATGTGTGTAATTATAACGACTCAGTGACATACACAACACCACAATGCTCCATACTTCCGGTAGACTGTGGTGAAATAATAGAGGCCATAAAGAAGCTAAAACCTGACAAAAGCCCAGGCTCGGACAAGATTACAAATGATGCCTTAAAATCAGCCTATGTCTTACTAGCTGCTCCTTTAGCAAAACTCTTTAACAAGGTATTAGTTACGTTTGAAACACCTTACCAGTGGTCTGAATCCAACATAATTTTGATTTATAAAAAAGGAGATCCTAAGGATATAGGAAACTACAGGCCCATAAGCTTAATGTCAACAATATATAAACTCTTCGCTACAATTATAAACCAGAGAATTAGCCCAAATCTAGAACTAAAACAGCCTATTGAACAAGCAGGTTTTAGAAAGGGTTTCTCAACTGTAGACCACATACATACCCTAGAGTTGATAATAGAAAAATATCAGGAATTTCAGAGAACACTATATATCGCTTTTGTCGATTATCAAAAAGCATTTGGCACGGTTTCACACGAGAGTATTTGGAAAACACTGAAAGAGCATAACGTTGAAGAAGGATATATTAATATACTAAGAAACATATACAACAAATGCTCAAGTAGAGTTAAGCTAGAAACTGCCGGGCCAAGCTTTCTTGTCAAAAGAGGTGTTAGACAAGGGGACCCCTTATCGCCAAAAATATTCATTGCGCTACTAGAGTCAATAATACATAAATTGAATTGGACCAATCAAGGACTATACATCAAAGGAAAATACTTAAGTCACCTCAGATTTGCAGATGACCTAGTTTTGCTATCCGATACAAGCTCTCAACTTCAACAGATGATTGAAGCTCTACACATAGCTAGCAGACAAGTGGGCCTCGAAATGAACCTTACTAAAACGAAAACCATGTCCAACTACAAAAAAACAAACATAAAAATAGGCGGTGAAACACTAGAATATGTAGAAAAATATACCTATCTAGGAAAACAAATTGGGTTCAACAGAGATAGTAATGAGCTAGAAGTGGAAAGGAGAGTCAAAAACACATGGGCTAAATACTGGAGTTATAAAGAAATTTTTAAAAGCGATATGCCTATAAAGCTAAAAAAGAAAGTTATGGACTCGTGCCTGATCCCATGTTTAACATACGCGTGCCAAACCTGGAAATTTAGTGTCAAAACAAAAAATAAAATAACTACATGCCAAAGGGGAATGGAGCGTAGTATGTTGAATATAAAAAAAGTACAAAAAATAAGACATACAGATATAAGAGCAAAAATAAAAATCACTGATGCTCTTAACCATGCACTAAAGCTAAAATGGAAGTGGGCCGGGCATGTAGCGCGACTCAAAGACCACAGATGGACAAAAACGGTCACATCATGGAACGGACCATCGGGTAAACGTCAAAAAGGTAGACCCTATGCCCGCTGGGAGGACGACATCAGAAAAATAGCTGGATCAAATTGGAACAAGATAGCTCAAGACCGCGAAAAGTAGCAATCTTTGGAAGAGGCCTTCACCTGACAGGGGTTCCTAAATAAATAGAAATATTCGAAAACATATTAGGTACAAAGTTACTACCAGATAAAAACTAAAAAAACTAAACAATCTAAAATAATAATAAGAGTGTAACCATGTGCAAAAACTATATAACCTTCACCTTTAAAAAATATTAATAGTACTTGTAAAAAAACTGTAATTATTAGGAAATAAAAGGCTTTTTTATTTTTTTATTTTTTTTATTTATTTATTACTGATCTTGAATTTATTTAATTCATAATAAGGACATTTATTTGTTAATTGATTTAGGGTGGGTTGCACCATATTACTATAACGATAACCAAACCGTAACAAACCATAAAAGCATAAAAAAGCATAATTTGATGGCTTGTTACGGTTTGGTTATCGTTATAGTAATATGGTGCAACCCACCCTTAGTATCAGTTTATTTCACGCATTAAAGTGATACTTTTTACTGTGCCGTACATGGTTTGTAATTGTGCCATAACTCTAAGCCCTTTGTAAGATTTTCACCCATTATGCAAATAAACATTATGAACATGAATTACTTACTTTGCAATATAACTACCTACTACTTATTTCATAAGAATTTTCGTCCAACAGGGGGTCTAAAATGGCCACTTTAGCAGAGCATAATATGATTTGCGTTAAAAACCGTAACATGGACCTTTTATAATATTTTACGAATTTTAACGCAATTCATATTAGTTTCCTATTTTCCTAAATGATTACAGACGTAGTTACTATTATGAAAGGTCTTTTTTACGCAATTCATAATTATTATGATCTACTATAGTGGTACATAGTACATTTCAGAGCTACGAGAGGAAAGTTGTATTAGAAATCTCAACACTGTGTGTGAAAAACACAAAACAAGAACATTTTAATTCGAACCTCATACAAAAACATCTTAAAATATAGGAACGCATACTTACCTATCGCTTTTCTCTTTATGGAAAACTATAAGATCTTTAAATATGTTTTTGTTGATAATGTTTTGTGCTCTACACGTACGGCCTACATAATGCACAAATCTTTACTTAGGTAAATATTACATGTTCTGGAAGCCTAAATTGATTCCTTATTTTTTCAGAAGTACCTAATTATTTGAAGTTCCTTTGCAAGTGAAAGATTTTTTCAAGCAAAAAACGCAATCTCTTAGGAAGCCAGCTTCGAACGAAAGACACGATTTAGTCCGTACCTAAATTTTCTAAAATTAATAACAATTTGTAAAAGAAAAGGAACGTTTTTATTTGGTACTAGCTGTGCCCGCGACTTCGTTCGCGTGCTTGTCGGAAACTAAAATGCGTCGCTTAGATAAAAGTACATTAAATCATTAACTGCGTTAACTTACTGCCGCTGTAGAAAATAAGAAGAGGGTAATGCAAAGTACTGACTATGTCTAATACTAAAGTTTAGATAGATGGGTGTTTGTTAATCAACCACGTCAGAACGGCCGAACGGATCTTGAAGAAATTTGAAACAGGTACATTATAGTCGACAGGTACTGTCGTTGGCGCGTTCGTGTTCCACGCGCGCCTCAAAGATATGTCAACAACAATTAAGGGGTCCTTTGGGGCCCCTTAATTGTTGCTGCCGTCGTCTGCCGGGGCTGACGGTTGTCCGCAAGAGATACCACGGCCCCGAAACACAAAGAGCTAAGAAGAAACGGGTGGTTTTTAGTCAGTAGAAGTCTGACACTTTCTTCCGCTCCGCCCAGAGCGGGATGAGTCATTTGATAATTTACGAACCACAAAAAAGGGGGGATTAGGGGCTGTTTCGAGAGGTACCTGTACCGAATCTGGGACATCGAATCTGAAATGGAACGCCGTCACCTCCTTCTGCGAAGCAGTAATGCTAGCGAAAGAGGTGAACGTAAGAGGGACACAACCCCTCTTCCCAGCCACCGCGGGAGACGCTCCGGGCATCGGGGGCCACGTGATGCCTTCCGGCCACCGTAGGCGCGGGCCTGTGAACGGTGAGTAACGGGCTAGTTAATCGTTCGTCCGTCCTATGACGATGGAGGCGCGTTCGTGTTCCACGCGCGTCTCAAACGGATGTCATCAACATTGAAGGGGCCCCCAAGGACCGACGCCCGTCGGGGCTGCGGGTTGTTCGAAAGAAATACCGCGGCCTCGACACATAGGGCTAACAACACACCACATCTATATAAAGACATGTTTGGTGCAGTGGCTGGACGGTTAACAGTAGCACTGCGTGTCGCAGGTTCGATTCCCACACGGTACAAAAAAAATATGTCGTGGGTTTTATCTAATTTTAATTTAGTTTAAAAAAAATAGTATTTTTATACTGTGTAATTGGTAAATCTTTATTTGTTGACTATTCACGAAACATATTATGTTTATTTAATAACACCGCGGTTCAGAAAATGACATCAAATGAATAACGGCATCTGTCGAAGACGAAGATAAACTGCTAAAAAGAGCGATCAAACACACTATAGGGTTTAGGCTATGTAGATTTTGAAAGCAGCGTCATTTAGACTAATATCTACGTACCTTTAGCTATTATAACTTATTTAAAGTTATCTTGTGAAGGCATTTATTAATAAGTACCATATTCGTTCAATAGATGTCGTTGCTTGTCTCATTCTTGACCATAATGATAAGTTCTTCTTGAAAACTATAAATGCATATATCTTTTGATAGAGAGCACCGATTACGATGAAACAAAGACTAAGTAATAGCCCAAGTTACGCACAATATTTATGTATAAAAGTTACCTACATTCGTTTCGTAAATTTGACGTGATGCTTAGTCATCGAAACAGACAAACAGACAAACAGATAAACAGACAAAAATTCCAAAAATGCTGGAAATGTGTTCTGTTGGTTATACTTTAATACCCTGACAATTTTTTTTTAAAATATTTTCGATGTACAAAAAAGATTTTTCTACAGATTTATTATATGTATAGAATAGATATAGATAATAGATGTCGTTGCTTGTCTCATTCTTGACCATAATGATAAGTTCTTCTTGAAAACTATAAATGCATATATCTTTTGATAGAGAGCACCGATTACGATGAAACAAAGACTAAGTAATAGCCCAAGTTACGCACAATATTTATGTATAAAAGTTACCTACATTCGTTTCGTAAATTTGACGTGATGCTTAGTCATCGAAACAGACAAACAGACAAACAGATAAACAGACAAAAATTCCAAAAATGCTGGAAATGTGTTCTGTTGGTTATATTTTAATACCCTGACAATTTTTTTTTTTAATATTTTCGATGTACAAAAAAGATTTTTCTACAGATTTATTATATGTATAGATATAGACTATTAATAAGTGTACAAAACATACAAGATGTCCCGGCCACCATCGCTACAAAATGGTTAATACGTATTTATACTATGATTCTGGACGGCCACTAGAATTATTTTTATTGGTAGTTTAGAAAAATAGCTGGCCAAGAGCGAGTCGGACTGGCACATGAAGGGTTCCGTACCAAAACGGAGAAAAAATTGCGTTTGTTGTATGGATAGAATAAAATAGATATTTAAGGGTGGCTCGCCTTAAATATCTATTTTATTCTGTTTTTAGTATTTGTTGTTATTATAGCGGCAACAGAAATAAATAATTTGTGAAAATTTCATCTATCTAGCTATCGCGGTTCTTGAGATACAGCCTGGTGACAGACAGACGAACAGACAGCGAAGTCTTAGTAATAGGGTCCCGTTTTTACCCTTTTGTACGGAACCCTAAAAAACAGGTGTTTCATACATTTTGACCGTGCAGTTGCAGGTTTAATAAGAAACCACAGTTTTTAATAACCGACAAAAAATTTCTCGCCGGCCGTGTCGGGTTACCGTCACATCGGACTATAGGAGTAAAACAACAGAGAGCGCACCTGTGCTTCCGCACACACATACGCTATCCTACTGCCGTGCAAAAAGTCGTTTTCGAGATAGTAGCGAAAAATGCGAGAATCGTTGTTTCTAAAAAATCGCATAACTTATTTGTAGTTTAGTAAAAGACCAGGAAATTATCGTCAAATTAGGCAGTTAAGGTATTTTAACGTAACGAAGAAAGAGCTGAAATCATCATAAATTCTTATATTAAGCGGTATGTTAAGTTTTTATATCTCTGGAACTA
Source organism: Diarsia brunnea (assembly GCA_949774965.1). Lineage (NCBI taxonomy): Eukaryota > Metazoa > Arthropoda > Insecta > Lepidoptera > Noctuidae > Diarsia > Diarsia brunnea. The sequence continues at coordinate 7,504,691 of OX459026.1, read as the reverse complement.
TTCATATTCTAAAAATGTTTTTTGACACAGAGATAGAGAATTTCGAACTCTATCAAGCTGTATCAAAAAGTAAAAAATGACCATTTGTGGGTTAACGGCTTTCTAGTGATAGCACGACAGTATAATAATTATCCTATAGCCTCCGCCATGACCAAAAACGGTCAGGAGGTCTTAATAATAATCGTTTTAGCTTTGGTGTCCCTACAATACCGTCTTACTAATACCGTCCTTAGAGAAAGATGATGTCACAATAACACATCCCAAGGAGATTGCAAACGAGTTTAATAACTTTTTTGTAGATGTGATTGAAAATAATATAAAGGGTAACGTTTCTCCACCAACTAAAAATATTTTTAACAACTTAACTTCGCAATCTTTATTTATGCAACCAGTTTTACCCATTGATCTAATCAAAATAATTAATAATCTAAAAAACACAAATACTGTAGGCTATGATGGAATATGCACACAAGTTGTAAAATATACCAAAGAAACTATAGCACCACCACTAACTCATATTATTAATTTGTGCATAACAAATGGTGTTTTTCCTAATAGTCTTAAGAAAGTAATTATTAAGCCCTTATTTAAAAAAGATGATAAACATGATGTTAAAAATTATAGACCCATAGCAAAAATTCCTATTTTTTCAAAGATTTTAGAAAAAGTTATCTACAATTCTATTTATAATTATTTTGAAAAATATAAATTATTTTGCAATGAACAAAAAGGATTTCGCAAAAATATTAATATCAACATGGCACTGTTTGACCTCCTTTCTCATATTATGGCGTCTGTAGATGAAAGAGCTCCGGTATGTGCTCTATACACCGACATGACGAAAGCGTTTGACTTCGTGAGTCATAAAATTTTGTTAAAAAAACTAAATGGGTATGGAATACGAGGAAATATTTTGAAACTTTTGGAGTCATATCTGGAAAATAGAACGCAATGCACAGAAGTATCACAACTCTGTCCAAAAAGCAATGTATTAACCATTTACACATCTGAACCAAGAGTTCTAAAATACGGGGTACCTCAAGGTAGCGTGCTAGGGCCGCTACTTTTTTTAATTTATATCAATGATCTCCCAAAAGTCGTATCTCAAAATATGGTACTGTTTGCCGATGACAGTACGGCTATTGTGAAGTGTAATAATCTTGCCTGTTACGAGAGAGATATTAATGATTGTCTAAGAAAAATTATTGAATGGCTTATTAGCAATAACCTTGTCATTAATTTTAATAAAACTAAAGTAATGCACTTTCATCAAAGGTGTGAAAAACCTCCCGTTCACATTGAATATGAGAAGTACAAAATAGAAGAGACAAACGAGGCTAAATTTTTAGGTGTAAGGATTGACAGTAAAATAACATGGAAACCGCATATCGAAGAAATTTGTATAAAATTAAATAAATCTGCATATGCACTATTTCAGTTATCAAAAAAAGTAAATACACAAACACTTTTAACAGCATATCACGGATTGGTTGCATCAGTTCTGAGGTATGCTATTATTTTTTGGGGGCAATCTACTGAAAGAGAGACTGTTTTTAAAGCGCAAAAACGATGTATTCGATCCATGTGTGGCTTAAAAACTACTGAATCTTGCGCACCCCATTTTAAATCTCTAGAATTACTAACATTACCAGCTATGTACATCTACGAAACTGCTTTGTTTGTTAAAATGAATTTACACCTTTTCACAAAAATTTCTGATGTAAAAAAAACTCCAATGCGCTCTCAGTATATAAATCAATTGTGCGGTATAAAATGCAGAACCGCTTTGATGAAAAAAAGTTTCTTTGGAATGGCCTCGAAAATTTACAACAAAATACCTGATAGTATTAAAAACATGCCAATAACAAAATTTAAGAAAGTTCTTGCCGCTCTATTAAGAGAAAAATGTTATTATACTGTTGAAGATTTTATAAATGATAATTTTTAATTTAATTTGTTTGTTTAATTTTAGTCTTGTTGTTTATTGATTGTTTTATTTAGCTTTTAAGTATTTTTGTTTTATTTTGATTTTAAAATTTGTATGCCTACACGGCAAAACATAGCGCTCAAATATGTTAAACTAACACCATTATGTAAATACCTATGTTTAACAAATAAAGATTCTGATTCTGATTCTGATTCTGATACAACTTTGTAAAACAATAGGGTATTTCATCAAAAAAATCTAATTAGTCCGTCAGATATATTTTCAAAAAATAATGAACACATATTTTTTCTTTTTTCACGTAAACAAAAGATGAAGACGATACAGTATTACGAAAAGTCGTGTCAAATCGTGTGACGTCACAAGGTTAGTACTTTTTTACCCACAAAGTCACGTCACAAGCCCATGATAATTTTTATTTTCGTCAATTTTTATTAATTTGATAAAACAAAAAACACGTACCTATCCAATATTTTTCGATAATCTAACTGAGGGACTAATTAGAATTTTTTGTAGGAAAAAAACAAATGAAAACACAAGAAACTGACCTTGTCTAATTTCCCCTGCTGGACGATGTAGGGTAACCCTGGCACAGGACCGAAGATTGAAGGCATCATGGTTGGAGTTATAATCACTTTGACAGGCCTATGGCAAGACTCACTGTCCCCGGAACAGTTGCAGCAACAACGACACTTTTTCACACTACTTTTCTGACAACAACTCACTTCCTCAGCAATTTCACTTTTTTCTTCACTTATTTTTTCACTTTGTGCACTTTTTATTTCACTTTGTGCACTTTTTATTTCACTTTGTACACTTTTTATTTCACTTTTATTATTTGTTTGATAAAGCTTTGGTTTTTTTGATTCACCGGGAAGTTCAAGGAGGGGTTGACGGCGTTTTAAGTCTTTTGGTGTTTCTAGAAGGTAGTTTTTTGTTTTTTCGCTGTTTTCTTGATTTTGGTTAAAGCCCGTAGTGAACGGATGTACTAATAGAGTTTTTGATGGTTTCTGTATTGTTTTTGAATTTGAGGCCCCTGGGAGGGCCTCAATAGGCCTTTTTGAATCCAATTTGATTGATTGTTTTAATCTTCACACGAAAAAAGTTTCAATGTTTGTTAATTTTTTTTTTAGGTTTTATTTTAGTGTCTTGTAAAAGAAGGAAATTCTAAAAAAAAGAGTAGGTAAGCAATTAGATTTACATAATATAATATCACACCTGTATTAACAGCAGGGTTAGGCAGGGATTATGGTTTAGTTAGATTTTTAAATTAAAATTTATATTGTTTCAAATATTAATAAATCTATAACTTCGCAGTGATTTAATTTAGCTAATAATCTCGCCCCCCTGTTAAATGGGACCTGGCAAACTTTGGGTATATTATTAAGCACATTTCTGCCTTACCTATCGGGAATTACAGGCGTAATGTTATGCGATACTTGTTATTTCAATAGTAAGATAATTAGATTATTTTAATAGTAGAATAATTATTTGGAAATATGTATTTTTTTTAAAGTGCTACTTATAATATTTCATTGAAGTTCATCGAGTTTTGAAATCAATTCGTAATTGATTTGAATCAAATTATTATTTGAAAGGTAACTTAAAAATCTAATCGAAATAATTAAATAAAAAAAAGTATCGTTGCTATATTAAAGTATTTTAGAATTGTAAGATCCACTTTTTTATTTCGAAGTCAATCACTTTTTACCAAAATGATTTTTTTCTTTAAATCCACATTACATTTCCAAAAAACAAATAAAACGTACACAATACAATTTTAATCGAAAATAAACAATTACAATCACTGTTCACAACAAAAACTAGTTTTTAAAAACAAAACACTGAATTCGCAAACCAAATGTATTGTTTACACAAAGGTCATTGACCTCACAACCTTGAAAAGTCACGTGAAACTTGTTTGTAAACAAACAAGCACAAACATTTCACAAAAACAATTTAAAACACAGAAAAAAAACACGAACAAGTTTAAAGTTCAATGAAATTATACACCACCGAGTCTTTTCAGTGTAAAAACTTAAAAAATTCAATAAATAATGAGAAAATTATTTAAGAAAAATCGGAGGAACTTTCGGCACGTCTCTCTCCCGACGAATAAGAGAGGGCACTAAAATCTTCAGGACAAAATCAGGGAAGGCGTGGCCTATTCTGGGAGGGGCGATAAACCACGCCTTTGGAGTTCAAAATCTAAATTATTTCATTGTCTAGACCGAGGAAAATGGCCGTTCAAGATGCTATGAAATCTAATAACACGCTTGCTAACAGAAAGGGTACTAGACAGACGTGTGCAGTACTCCCGTATTTCGCGTATTATAATTATTTAAACTCGATAAGACAATAAAAGTATTATACAAGGTGTTAACGAACCCTCGTCGGGGCTGCGGGTCCCGTCGGGGCTGCGGGTCCCGTCGGGGCTGCGGGTCCCGTCGGGGCTGCGGGTCCAGTCGGGGTTGCGGGTTGTTCGCAAGAGATACCGCGGCCTCGACATAAAAGGCTAAGAAGGAACATGGGTGGTTTTTAGTCAATAGAAGTCTGATATTCCCTTTCGCTCTGCCAAAGAGCGGGAGGGGGTTATTTGATGATTTTCCACCCGCCAAAAAAAAAAAGCCGAGGCCGTCAACCAAGCATTCTGTTCATCAAACTAGGTAAACAAAAAAGACGTGTGGCACTCTGAGACTGCCGCGGTAAAGCTATTGCATAGCATTTTTTATCAACTTATGCAATTATAATTATTTATTTATTTTATTAATGCAGTATTTTTTTTCCTTTGTTTTTTTTTCTTTGATATTTATAAATGCACTTTGTTTATTCATATTTAAAACACTTTGTACACAAATTATACGAGTACAGATATTCACTGTTGTACATAGATGATAAATACCTATACACCTATATACTTTCTCACAAACAGCTGATTACGGTAGTTTTCCAATACAACCAATGCCACCTAAAGGCGGGTTGCTGAACTAAAGAGACAAGCGTGATAAAAGTCATTGTCAAGTGTCAATTTGTCAAGTGGGGGGTGTTAGGTTTTTTTCGTTACGGAATTTCTGGATTCGGTCCCAACGCTCAAGGCCCGCGATAGAAGCTATGCAATAGCTTAAATAGAAAATTTCTAGAAAACGATTTTATTTTGGAGTGACAAATCACGTTACACGGTAGGACGTAATGTTACGCACTCTGCACAATATACTAATGAATGCATTGAGTAGTAAACGGGTTACGAGGTATTTGAAGTAGAGTTATAACCATAAAAACTACACACAACACAACATAACATCACGCTAGTAATCCCCGAAGGGTTAGGCAGAGGTGTTCCTAATAGTTCACCCACATTACGCCAGTTATGTTTAAGTCCCATGTAATAGGGGGCGAGCCTATTGCCATCAACCGGGCACATATCCAGTCTCCGTGGCTGTTAATGATAAATTACTTATGGATAAAGCCAGTCACACTTTGCCCGACCCGGGAATCGAATCCAGGACCTCATGAACCTCATGACCAACAACAACAAAACTAGTCATCATCTGCCTAGCCTTTTCCCAACTATGTTGGGGTCGGCTTCCAGTCTAACCGGATGCAGCTGAATACCAGTGATTTACACGAAGCGACTGCCTATCTGACCTCCACAACCCAGTAAATACTAGGTAATACGATACTCTTTGGTAAGACTGGATGTCAGACTTTCAGGTCACTGACTACCTGTAACGACTGCCAAAGATCTATATATAGCAGCCGGGACCAACAGCTTAACGTGCTTTCCGAGGCACGGAGGAAACTCGGTGTGTCGGGCGGTCACCCATCCACAGACCAACCTAGGCAAGCACAGCTTTACCTAACGATCGACCTGAGTGGCAGTTCTCCTCGAACAACAACAAAACTAGTATACAACAAAAAAAACTTAGTCTTAAACTCTCTTATTTATTTTATTTAATAATTATCTCCGTAACTAAAAAGTGTCCAGATATGGCCCAGAAGTTTTTTAGTAATATTTTGTTTTAATTATACCGATTTTTATTAAGTAGATAGATTAAATAACTCGAGGATTGAGGAGGAGCTCGTGGCTTAATAAGAACTGCCACTCGGGTCGATCTTTAGGTAACGCTGTGCTTGCCTAAGTCGGTCTGTGGATGGGTGACCGCCCGACATACCGAGTTTCCTCCGTGCCTCGGAAATCACGTTAAGCTGTTGGTCCCGGCTGCCATATATAGATCTTTGGCAGTCGTTACAGGTAGTCAGTGACCTGAAATTCTGACATCCAGTCTTACCAAAGAGTATCGTATTAACTAGTATTAACTGGGTTGTGGAGGTCAGATAGGCAGTCGCTCCATATAAAATACTGGTATGCAACTGCATCTGGTTAGACTGGATAACACCAACATAGTTAAGAAAAAGCTAAGCAGATGATGAGGCAGCCACAGTTTGTAATATAAAATTGGATTAAATTTGATATAAATTTGGATAAAAACTATCCTATGTGTTAATCCAGGTTATAAACTATCTGTGTACCGAATTTTATCCAAATCCGTTCAGTAGTTTTTGCGTGAAGCGCAGTAACAAACAGACAAACTCACAAACTTTCGCCTTTATAATATTAGTGTGATTTGTTTTCAACCAACTTCCAAAAAGAGGAGGTTCTCAATTCGTCTATATATTTTTTAAGCTATTGCATAGCGTCTATCGCGGGCCTTGAGCGTGGGGACCGAATCCAGAAATTCCGTAACGAAAAAAACCTGACACCCCCCACTCCGACCGGCACAGCGGTGATACTTTTTAGTTTTTCCATCTATCGATAAATACCAGAACTTTTAATGACTTTTTGAAATACATATCACGCTTGTCTCTTTAGTTCAGCAACCCGCCTTTAGGTGGCATTGGTTGTATTGCATAAGTTGATAAAAAATGCTATGCAACAGCTTTACCGCGGCAGTCTCCAGTGCCACACGTCTTTTTTACTTAGATTGGACCTATAGTGTTAATGATGCCATTTTTATAGCACAAAAGTTGAACTTATTCCAGAATAGAGTATTGCGTTTATAGAATAATTATTGTGCATGAAAATTCACAATTACACAAATGTTAACAAATAATCCCGTTTGGCGCAGTCATGGCTGAGCGATTAGACTGCTGCGCTGCGTGTCACGGGTTCGATCCCCGCACGGATCAAATATTTGTAAGACCTACAGAGAGACCTACAGTTCCGGGTCTGGGTGTTTGTGAACGTGAGTTTAAATGTTTGTAAACGCACCCACGATACAGGAGAAATTCCCAGTGTGGGGCAAAGTTTTTTTAAAAAAATAAAAAGAATGTCATATAAGTGACAGAAAATTCTTCTCCAACATCATTTTATTCCCTTTCAAGTCGGTTTCCACTTTTATTGTTCTTAATTGAATTTCCTTCTTTCAAAAAGTTCCCCTTCCCTCATTAATATTCACAATAGAACTCTTCAAAATCAACAGAAAGAAAGTAAACGTTTAGAATATTTAAACGAAACGTTTTTGATTTGAAATTCTCGAGGAAACTTGATGGCCACGTGGGTCTATAGTTGATCAAAAGCGCGTCTGTTCAACATAAGCTTCTGGGTTTTATACCCGTGTCGGGCCAAGTGTTATTACATCAGGAATTTCTCGGGTGGGCTATGATCCACCACGCGGGCCCAGTGCGGATTGGTAGATGTCACATGTCTTCGAATTTTTTGGTTCTAAGACATGCCAGTTTCCTCACGATGTTTTCCTTCAAAGTTTTGAGAGCAGTGGTGATGAAATAAATTACACAAAGTAATGCGCCTGACTGGGTTCGAACCCGCTGCCACTGAGCCACCACTGCTCTCCACAACCTCCACTAACTAACTATTAACCCGTGAACTATAAATAAACACATCACCAAATCTCTGGGATGCATTGGACCCCTCAAATTGACCAAATCACCAACTTAATGTAATGGAATCGTCAAACTTTGTGCAAGGGTCAAATTGGTCCCATATAGTTAAATTTTATAGCATAGTTAAGGGGTATCCTATACAGGGAGAACGATCCAACATTGATGAGCACACTTGCTATTAGTTTTGGCGATACGATACTAACAAACGGTACCTAACAATATCCTAACTTAATATTATAAATTCGAAAGTAAAGTAACTCTGTCTGTCTGTCGCGCTTTCACGCCAAACTAGAAAACCGATTTAAATGAAAGTTGGTATACAAATAATCTAGAGCCACAGAAAGGACATACGAAAAAGGGATGTAAGGGGTTGAAAGGGTTCCCAGCCGCTGCGGGAGGCGCTCCGGGCGTCGGGGGCCACGTGATGAGTGAGTGACGGGCTTGCTCGCCGTCCGTCCGTCTTATGACGACGACAGGCCGACGCGGACGGCGCGTTCGTGTTCCACGCGCGCCTCTAAGAGATGTCAGCAACATGGAAGGGGCCCGCAAGGGCCGACGCCCGACGGGGCTGCGTGTTGTTCGCAAGAGATACCGCGGCCTCAGCACAAGGGCTAAGAAGAAACATGGGTGATTTTTAGTCAGTAGAAGTCTGACACTCCCTTTCGCTCTGCCCAAGAGCGGGAGGGGTATTTGATGATTTTCCACCCACCAAAAAAAAAAGGGTTTGAAAGGAGGGGATGAAAAGATTACTTTTGGTCGTGATAACCAACATCCACGCAAAGCCGCGGGTATCAGCTAGTTCTGACATATTAAATAAAAGATTCTATGGAGTTTCTAGTCCGTTTTTCTCTATAGAGTTACATAGAATGGGCAGCTACAGTAGTTTCGCAGTTTTCATGTCTTGTGACTGAAACTGTAGCCCCGAGTTACGAACAGTAAGTCATGGGTTTGAACCCAGGCAGGCGCATTACTTTGTGTAATTTACTTCATCACCGCTGCTCTCAAAACGGTGAAGGAAAACATCGTGAGGAAACCGGAATGTCGGACCGAAAAATTCGAAGACATTTGTGACATGTGACCCGCACTGTGCTGCCTGTGTGGTGGATATAGACCGATGGGTTCATCCGTCTCCTAGAGAGGAGGCCTGAGTCCCTGCAGTGGGAACATGCATAATGATGATTGCTAGTATGTAACAAAAAGTCTGATCGAAAAAGTTTTTGAATCTAAACAAAACTTTACGGAAGGAACGAAGTTCCTTATCGCGCGTTGTGAAAGGGGGCTAGACGGAAAAAATTCTTACGAAAAGTTGTCACGACACTTTTTGCTATAGTAAGCTATTGTAAGCTGTGCGGCGTCGCATGTTTCTCTGTCTGTCTCTTTCTCTCTTATAGAAAGCAAGCCAGATATTTTCGTTTCTAAAATTTTTTTTTTTTTTTTACATAATAAAAAATAATAACAATAACTTCGTTCCATCCGGGTGTTCCTTGACACCTCAAGTTTTTTTTTTGTTTACTGTGGACACCATCTTGCTACAGCGTCCTCATAATAAAATGTGTTAACATCTCAACATGAATATTGTAATCAAGGTTTTGTAACAATATTCTGATTTAAAAGATTGTCCGTGGAGTTTCTTGACCGTTCTTCTCCATGGAGATCTACGCTTTAGAATGGCCAACTATAGTACTTTCACAGTGTTATTGCCTTGTGACTGGAACTGTGTGTGTGTCAAAAGTGCCTATAACTGGCCTACTTGAACTGGTAATATTTGTCTATATTATTTTGTTTTCAATCTGAATTTATGTTCAAGCGAATAATAACTTAGAAAATTATTGTTGTGTTGTTTCAAAGTATGTGTGTATGTTTGTTTGTGTCAAATTAATTATTATTAAACGAAAAAGGGAAAGGAATTTCAAAGAAAACAAAAAAATCTTGATGCATGATTATAATATAATTAAAAAATATAAATCAAATACCATTAAACATAAGCCTTTAGTCGTCATGAATAAAAAAATGACGGAGTAAATCATATACTCTAGTGAGAGGGCAAGATATCCTTCTATTGGCGGCCATTTTGAATTCGTTTCTTTAAGGATTATTTGTTAAACGTGGCCCCAAAACTTTTACTACGGGACTTACACTGAAATATGTAAAAAAAACAACTATTTCCTACATTTTTTCCAGTTCTCCGACCATAAATGCATGGATCAACTAATAATGTATGATGGTCTTAAGTAAAAGATGTTCATTTTCATAACTACTACTCGTTCCCAAAGTATTGGTCACTTTTAACAAATCACCCAGTATAGAAAATAATGTATAAATACTGCTGGGAAACGACTTGTCTTTTGGAGTCAAAATTCACGTTTTAGGGGAAAACTCAATTTAGCACACACAAAACATTGTGCTAGTGGATGCTATTAAACGCATCCTGGAGGTTATTAAAGTCAATTTATAACCTTAAAAACTAGTTTAAAAAAAAACGAAGAAAATGGAACTTTGACCTCCAATATCTCCGAAATTAGAATGGTCTAAAAAAAAAATATCGCAAAGAAGGAGAGAATGGTTTTCGGTTTCGTGAAGAAAAATATTATACACTTGTACTTTTACTTAATTACAACTTTCTTCGTGAGACTTGCGATTTCTCTCATTCGCACTGTGAGAGAATCTTTTCCTTGAATTTTGTGTCTTACTATAAGACCCATCAGGGTTGCTGTTTTCTTCTCTCAGCTGCACTGCCTCCTCTCCTCTCTTAGCTCCTTCTTCTCTGGAATTCTCCTGACGAATTTTGGAACCATCATGATCCTTCTTCTCATATAAGGAAGAGATCTTTTCAGTATTACTAGATTTCTTATCTGATTTCCTACCAGAAGATTTAGTACTCCTACCGCCTGCGGTTCTCTTTTCTGCATCAAAGCTTTCTTCACCACCATCTCCAGTTTGTGACTTGTCGTGTGTTGACTTTACTATTGTATAGGAACCACCGGTTTTGGAACTACCCTTATGTTTATCGTTGGTTTCAGATCCTTTGGTTCGGCTACTATAAGAATCATTAGAGCTGGATTCAGAATTTCTGTCACTACTTTTTCTGGCTTGGCTAGAGTCCTTTTCAGATTTGCTTGACTTTTTATTTTGGTTTTCGTTGTATGATTCAGATGCTTCAGTTTTAGAACCGCTTTTAGTACTGGTGTGTCCCTTTTGAGTTTTACTGGTCTCAGATACTTCAGAGTCGGTTTTACTCTTTTTACTCGTGCCTGATTTACTAACCTCTTCGTTAGACTCATCAGAGTTGCTCCTTGAGCTACTATGTTTGTGGTCCGTAGTTTTGGAACCGCTTTTAGTACTGGTGTGTCCCTTTTGAGTGTTACTGGTCTCAGATACGTCTGAGTCGGTTTTACTCGTTTTACTGGTGCCTGATTTGCTAACCTCTATGTTAGACTTATCAGAGTTGCTCCTTGAGCTACTATGTTTGTGGTCCGTAGTTTTGGAACCGCTTTTAGTATTGGTGTGTCCCTTTTGAGTGTTACTGGTCTCAGATACTTCAGAGTCGGTTTCACTCTTTTTACTCGTGCCTGATTTACTAACCTCTTCGTTAGACTCATCAGAGTTGCTCCTTGAGCTACTATGTTTGTGGTCCGTAGTTTTAGAACCGCTTTTAGTACTGGTGTGTCCCTTTTGAGTGTTACTGGTCTCAGATACTTCTGAGTCGGTTTTACTCTTTTTACTGGTGCCTGATTTACTAACCTCTTCGTTAGACTCATCAGAGTTGCTCCTTGAGCTACTATGTTTGTGGTCCGTAGTTTTAGAACCGCTTTTAGTATTGGTGTGTCCCTTATGAGTGTTGCTGGTCTCAGATACTTCTGAGTCGGTTTTACTCGTTTTACTGGTGCCTGATTTGCTAACCTCTTCGTTAGACTTAGCAGAGTTGCTGCTTGAGCTGCTATGTTTGTGGTCCGTAGTTTTAGAACCGCTTTTAGTATTGGTGTGTCCCTTATGAGTGTTGCTGGTCTTAGATACTTCAGAGTCGGTTTCACTCTTTTTACTCGTGCCTGATTTACTAACCTCTTCGTTAGACTTAGCAGAGTTGCTGCTTGAGCTGCTATGTTTGTGGTCCGTAGTTTTAGAACCGCTTTTAGTACTGGTGTGTCCCTTTTGAGTGTTACTGGTCTCAGATACTTCCGAGTCGGTTTTACTCTTTTTACTCGTGCCTGATTTACTAACCTCTTCGTTAGACTTAGCAGAGTTGCTCCTTGAGCTACTATGTTTGTGGTCCGTAGTTTTAGAACCGCTTTTAGTATTGGTGTGTCCCTTTTGAGTGTTACTGGTCTCAGATACTTCTGAGTCGGTTTTACTATTTTTACTTGTGCCTGATTTGCTAACCTCTATGTTAGACTTATCAGAGTTGCTGCTTGAGCTACTGTGTTTGTGGTCCGTAGTTTTAGAACCGCTTTTAGTATTGGTGTGTCCCTTTTGAGTGTTACTGGTCTCAGATACTTCAGAGTCGGTTTCACTCTTTTTACTCGTGCCTGATTTACTAACCTCTTCGTTAGACTTAGCAGAGTTGCTCCTTGAGCTACTATGTTTGTGGTCCGTAGTTTTAGAACCGCTTTTAGTACTGGTGTGTCCCTTTTGAGTGTTGCTGGTCTCAGATACTTCTGAGTCGGTTTTACTCTTTTTACTGGTGCCTGATTTACTAACCTCTTCGTTAGACTTAGCAGAGTTGCTCCTTGAGCTACTATGTTTGTGGTCCGTAGTTTTGGAACCGCTTTTAGTACTGGTGTGTCCCTTTTGAGTGTTACTGGTCTCAGATACGTCTGAGTCGGTTTTACTCGTTTTACTGGTGCCTGATTTGCTAACCTCTTCGTTAGACTTAGCAGAGTTGCTGCTTGAGCTACTGTGTTTGTGGTCCGTAGTTTTGGAACCGCTTTTAGTACTGGTGTGTCCCTTTTGAGTGTTACTGGTCTCAGATACTTCTGAGTCGGTTTTACTCTTTTTACTGGTGCCTGATTTGCTAACCTCTTCGTTAGACTTAGTAGAGTTGCTGCTTGAGCTACTGTGTTTGTGGTCCGTAGTTTTGGAACCGCTTTTAGTATTGGTGTGTCCCTTATGAGTATTGCTGGTCTTAGATACTTCAGAGTCGGTTTCACTCTTTTTACTCGTGCCTGATTTACTAACCTCTTCGTTAGACTTAGCAGAGTTGCTGCTTGAGCTGCTATATTTGTGGTCCGTAGTTTTAGAACCGCTTTTAGTACTGGTGTGTCCCTTTTGAGTGTTACTGGTTTCACTTGAGTAAGACGATGAAGAGCTTGTGGTATCAGAATTCGTTGAGCTGGATTTTGGAGAGCTACCTTTGATCTCCTCAATTTTTTTATTGACCTTATCTTTTTCGTCACTTTGTCTAGGTCTATTGCCAGCATTGACAGGGTTTTTATCATTTTCATCATCATCATCATCTTCATAATCACCACCATCAACATCATCATCATCATTGTCATCATCATCTCTATCCTCTACAGGATATTTACTTTTTTCAGTATCCTTAGTATCATTTCCAGTTTTTTTGTCCTTAACGTCATCATTGGAAGAGCTACTAGTCTCAGAAGATTTTCTAATAGTAATGGTATTGGAGTTTTTACTAGTTGTTCTTTTATCGTTACCATCATTATTTACAGACTCAGTACCAGACTTCGGTTTTGGGATACTTTTTTCAGGTATCCTGATGCTGCCAGTGCCTTCATAATAGTCATCACTTTCATCGGAATCATTTTCATCAGAATCATTTTCATCAGAACCATCTTCATCTGATTCACCACTGTCATCATCTTCATCATTTGTATTATCAGCGTTATCATTCTTTGTTTTCTTGCCATTGTAGGTTTGAGTTGTTGTTGCACCACCAGTTTCCGTACCCTTATTTGTGTTCTCAGAAACTTTTTCTTTGACGGTTGTAGAAGACTGAGTCGTATTCTCTTGTTTGGTATTCTTTTTTTCTTTGGTGTTTTGTTTTACATTTGATGTTTCGGATTCCGTAACAGTAGTAGATGATTGTAAGTCAACATTGTACTGCTCTTCACTTTCGTCACTCTCTTGGTTATTACCTTTGCTTCCCTTTTGGGAACTAACGATGTCTTTTCCTTTAGGTTTATCGTCTCCAGTTGTAATATCATCGCCTGAAACTTTTCCAGGTCTATTTTTATCTGTGTCCTTTGGTTCACCAATGATTTCCTTAGTTTTTTTACCAACGTCAGAAATGGTATCTTTGTCAGAGGATTTCTTTTGAGAATCATTATTATCACTAGTTGTATCAGAAATTGAACTTGTTTTTGACTTAGTATTCGTAACAGTAACATCATCATCATCATCCTCATCTGCACTTTCGTCTTCAGATTCCTTTCTGAGCCTACTTTTATCTGTGTCCTTTGGTTTACCAATGATTTCCTTAGTTTTTTTACCAACGTCAGAAGTGGTATCTTTGTCAGAGGATTTCTTTTGAGAATCATTTTTATCACTAGTTGTATCAGAAGTTGAACTTGTTCTTCTCTTAGTATTCGTAACATTATCATCATCATCGGCTCTTTCATATTCAGATTGCTTTCCAGTGGTCTTCTTGCTATTACTATTCTTATTTTTACTATCTTTATTGATCACTGTTGATTGTGTATTTTTACTTTTCTCAGAGTTGGAGGTAGTATTACTGTTCTCGTCAGAATCTTGATCATTATCATCACTTTCGGGCTTTGTGCCAAAAGTTTCTTTGTCATCATCATTTTCGTCACCATCATCACCACCTTGATTGAATTGTTTGTCAGTACATTGCTTAACACCTGATAGCCATTCCTTATCGTAACTGTAGGAAGTATCTTCGTAGATTTTCGTTTCATGGTTTTTCAGATCTGAGGAATAAAAAATTGAGTTAGTTTTTATTGTAATTACATAATGACGAGCCGGTAATCCCCGAAGGGTTAGGCAGAGGTGTATTCGGCACAGTGTTCATCCTGATTTCGCCAGTTATGTGCCAGTTCCATGTTATGGGTCAAACCGATTGACATCAAATTGTGCACCATGCTGAGTGGTAACCTGCTTGTCGCAGTCACGACGTGCAACTTTCGTTTTATTTTCCTTGCTTGTATTTTTTTATATTTGTTATGTGTTGTATGTATACCTATTGCTTTTTTATTATCTTATTGTATGCTCGTCATGTTTCTGCGACAAATAAATATTTTTTCTTTCTTATCTTTCACAATTTATTATAAAATATATAATTCCAGCCAATAAGTTTCTTACTGCGAAAGATGATATGGCTAGAAAGGAGGGTTGGTCTAACGATTGAAAGAGAAGTACGGATACAGACGACATGCTGCGCCGATCACAAATAAAATTGGATAGGAACAGGATGGTTTTAGACAATGGTCCAAAAGGGATGTTTACTGACTTAAAAAATATGATTCTAATTAATCCGTCTGTTAGATTATCGAAGAATATTGAATACGTATTTTTTATTTTATCAATCAATAAAAAATGACGAAGAAAAAATGCGTCAAAGATTTGAGTGGGGTTCGTGACGTCACTCACCGGTAAAAAATCTCATGGTAATGTCTTAGAATATGACGTCACACGAGTTTTCAAAGCACTGTATCGTCTTCATTGTTTGTTTACGTGAAAAAAGAAAAAATACGTGTCCGGTTTTTTTTGGAAATCTATCTGACGGACTAATTAGATTTTTTTGTTAACTACCCTATTCCTGATGGAAAAGTGTTTGTTTCTTTGTTTTTTTAAAAAACGTTGCTCTACACTATGAATTTAACACTTCACTCGACCTAGGGATCGAACCAAGGACTTCGTACACAGCAGCCGCACTTGCGAACACTAGACGAACTAGACAGTTTATCATTGACTTATATATTGCTGCGTAAGGACTGGGCGGACGGCATGTTAAAATGACGCCTCGAACGTGGTCCCAAAACGATCTTTCCTAAGCCGATCGTGAACTAGTCCACGATCGGCTCTCTTCGGGTGCGGTCGTAAATTGTATTAAAGCTTTATTTATGTTCTTTACACCTCGAAAATACCACGCCGCTTATACAAGGTTACATTAACGAGCAGACTACACCGATTCTCTGTATGGCGCACGCGTCGAGCAATTCGGACGACCGTATCTTTAGTTTTGACGTGACAACGTCTTATAAATTGGTTTGCCGGGTGACACTTCAAGAAACTGCGTTACGCTCCGCTCACGTTATGCGCTCACAATGAGAGCGAGTGAGAGGCACGCGTCCAGAGCGAGAGAGAGAGAGTGAGAGAGATAGGCATACACACCGGTTCATGTCTTGCGCTTCTATTTTCGTTGTCACGTAAAACTTTCGCCCGTATACCGACTTTACAGGCAACCAATTTTTTATATCAATGCAGTTTATTGCATAATATTTAAACTCACCTAATTCATAAGCACGTACAAGCGACGCCTCGTCCTTGCTTAGGTTCAGCAGTTCTGAAAAAAAAATATTTTGATTCACACATTTTTATGTCTGACACTTATTTATTATGCTGCATAGGACCTTTCGCAGACTGAAGTGAGGCGGACTTCGCCCGTCGGGGCTGTGGGTTGTTCGCAAGAGATACCGAGGCCTCGACATAAATGGCTAAGAAGGAACATGGGTGGTTTTTAGTCGGTAGAAGTCTGTCTCCCTTTCGCTCTGCCCAAGAGCGGGATTATTTGATGATTTTCCACCTACCAAAACAAAAAATGGTTGAGGTGGACTGAACTAGATTTTGATAGCTACAGTTTATTTATAACTAACTAATGCCCGCGGCTTCACCCGCATGGATGTCGGTCAAATTATATACTAAAACCTTTCTCTTGAATCACTCTATATATTAAAAAAAACCGCTTCATAATCCGTTGCGTAGTTTTAAAGATTTAAGCATACATAGGGACGGACAGACAGCGACAGCGACTTTGTTAATATGTAGTGATTTGACATAAATGTTCACTTTTCAATATAGAATGACATTATAGACGTCATCTTTGACATTGATTACAGTGACATATGACAGTGATCTTTAGCATTGATTAAAGCAGAATGCAACTATGGGTTTGACAAGGATGACTAATGTAGGAGGAAGGCAGTACAGTACCCGACGATAAATATTGCACATCGACCTTTGGAAAGAGACAATCGGCTAATTTCGGCTTCGTAGAGTGTTATCTCTGTCACACGAAATACAAACAGTCCGGTATCTAATAGGAGCTGTTATAACAATTATGATTTGTTTCTTTTTATTGTATACTATTACTATTGTACCTAATTCGAACATACACATTTCTCCCTGTTCCCATGACAACCACAATCGATCCAAGTTCTAAAATAGACTTGCGTCGGCGCTATGGAATAGGGTACAGTCGAACAAACTAATAAGTATACAGGTAGAGTTTTTTATGATTCTAGTACACTGAAAATATTGATTGCAATTTTGTTTTCTAAAGCGCTTCGCATTAAGCGACTGATGCCAAACGCTGTATCGTTTGGCATCAGTCTCTAAATGTATCTGTATAATCTAAAAAGTAAATGCAAGTTAGCTGGCTGTATACTTATTAGGTTGTTCGACTGTACGACGAATTAATTGGCTTTTAAATAATTAACTAAACGTACCTCTCACGACGTATTTTCCAACTGTAACAAAGAAATAAAGTTATGAAATATTGATACAAAAATAAGTACAATAATATCAAGCCTGTTTGCCCCGCAAGGATAGGCATATAGGGGTCGAGCCTTGCCATCAACCGGGCACAAATCTCTCTGGCTGTTACTGAAGAATTCCTGAAGGAAAATCTCAATAACTAGACTAGAATAACTAGACCAATGAGGCAAATATCTCTATAGCTATGTTTTATACGGCAATTGGTACTTACGTCTTCTATGCACGGTGTTCGCGAGCCAGCCACCGATTGATATCACTGTAAACAAGAAAAAAATATTAACACAGTGTTTAATTATGTGGAGTTTGAATTTAGACGAATACAAGAGTAGAGCTTGTGGCTTAATAAGAACTGCCACTCGGGTCGATCTTAAGGTAAAGCTGTGCTTGCCTAGGTCGGTCTGTGGATGGGTAACCGCCCGACATACTGAGTTTCCTCCGTGCCTCGGAAAGCACGTTAAGCTGTTGGTCCCGGCTGCCATATATAGATCTTTGGCAGTCGTTACAGGTAGTCAGTGACCTGAAATTCTGACATCCAGTCTTACCAAAGAGTATCGTATTACCTAGTATTAACTGGGTTGTGGAGGTCAGATAGGCAGTCGCTCCATGTAAAATACTGGTACTCAGCTGCATCCGGTTAGACTGGAAGCCGACCCCAACATTGGGAAAAGGCTAGGCAGATGATGACAAGAGTAGAGGAAGACCAAAGAAACAATGGATGGACTGTGTGAAGGATGTTACAGCTAGTAAGGAGGTAACCGCTGAGATGACGAGTAGGTAATAGAGAAGTATGGAAGAAGAAGACATAGTGGGCAGACCCCAAATTAATTGGGATAAGGGCAGAAAAATTATGAGATCTTTCAGAGGCTGGGACGACGTTGTCTGCTAGTTAAATTTTTTGAGTATATCTTGGTGACCAGTGATCTCTGTGTGATGTCAGTTATTACAATATATAATAGAGAAGGATGGAAGAAGAAGACATAGTGGGCTGACCCCGAATAAATTGGGATAAGGGCAGGAGAATGACTACTAATTTTTAAGTGTATTTACCAAACAAAATTAGGGATCGCTGTGTCTGAAATTAATAAATAAATATTCTTTCATAATATTCTCGTTTGTTTTCGGTCAATGTTGCGACACCTGGGGAGGCCTATGTCCAGCAGTGGACTTTTTGCGGCTGTAATGATGATGATGATGATGATGATTTTCATTAAAATAGTCTTCAAGGCACTAACCTTTAGCCAACACGACGTTACGGTCTTTCTTTGTCCATTGATTTGAGTTTCCTGTGAAAAGAAAAAAAATACTTGATCAGAAAGAAATACAGGATCATTATTAACAAAACGACATTATACAGCTTGTATCAGAAATGTAAGATTTTAAATTTTCTTGTGTTTGAAATTTTTAGTTTGTTGTGCACACGGACACATTTCCAGCATTCAATGGACTCGATTTATAAAGGGTGTAAAAGTATCCTTAATAAAGCCGAAAGACACTGTTCTCCTCACCACTGTGATCATTTTTTGTTCTAGACCATACCTGGGAAACTCCTAGTTACGGAGATATTGGGGGTCAAATTTACAAATTTTTCACAGCTGCTTTTTTTAATAATAGTTTAGTTTTTCAGGTTATAACTTTACTTAAATTACCTCCATGACCCGTTTACTATTCGAAGCAACCACTAGCACAATGTTTTGTGAGTGCTACATTGAGTTTTAGCCTAAAATTTTAGATTTATGTTTGTACATTATAGGTTTATATTCATAATACTAGTATTTATTTATATATGTGTATATATTTGTATGTTTATTTTATATCGATACAATTTGTTCTAATTTCTAATTAAAGCAGTACCTTTGTGCTCTTCTATTTTTTATGTTTTTTCCTCTTTTTTTTGTCTTTTGTGTTTACATAAATAATCAACCAAAAAAAGTCGTTTCCCAGCAATAATATTTGCGGAAGGGTACTTAGTTTGATTCACATAATGCTTGGTTGATGAGTTTGTGAAGAGTTCGATTACACCCTGTATAGATTTCCCGATTTAGATGTTTGTATTAACAAATACTTACGTTCGAACAGCTCTCCTATATCCAAAATGGCGAGAGCAATCTTCTTGGCATAACCTGCAATGGGAAAGAGCAACATGGTGAAAACAAATTGTTGTCCGCGATCTTTGTTCACATGAAATTAACAGAAAATAATATAGTTTGTTTAATAGTTTGTTTCCGTGTTTGCTTGGTTGGTGGTGGTTGACTTAAAGTCCATTTCACGAAAGAAGTCCCGCAGACGCAGCGCTGTATGTCGCGCTACATAATGTTGTTTCACAACTTTTGGCATTGTAAATAAACCTTATAACGCTCTAATCCAATAATAAACTCACAAAATATCTACCACAACAAACGCACCTTGATAACATCGACAAACGACAACATGGCCGATTTCGTGAAATGGACTTTATTTGTTTTGTGTGATCGCTTACCCTCAAATTTGTTAATTTTTAATATGAACGTAGATCTCTGTACGCTCAAACATTATTATTTACAATTTAGTTTCTCAGTAAGTGAATTATTGTTAATTCTTGATGAGGAATAATAAAGTTCTTAAACCATATAATATCATCATCATCTGCTTAGCCTTTTCCCAACTATGTTGGAGTTGGCTTCCAGTCTAACCGGATGCAGCTGAATACCAGTATTTTACATGGAGCGACTGCCTATCTGACCTCCACAACCCAGTTAATACTGGGTAATACGACACCCTTTAGTAAGATGGATGTCGGACTTTCCAGTCACTGACTCCCTGTAACGACTGCCAAAGATCTACATATGGCAGGCGGGACCATCAACTTGACGTGCTTTCCAAGGCACGGAAGAAGCTCGGTATGTAATGGATAGTATCCCATCCACACACCAACCTAGGCAAGCCCAGCTTAACCTTAAGATCGACCCAAGTGGCAGTTATTATTAAGCCACGAGCTTCTCATAATATTTTTTTGATATTTTTGAATCAGATTTTGTAACTAATTTTAAGGGTTTTTATTTTTTACCACGGCACGCAGTTACGGCGGTCAGATATGCAGTCACTCTCACTCCATAAAAAATACTTGTATTCAGCTGGATGGAAAAGAGGACGTGTTGCGCCGACCCCAATTAGAATGGGATAAGGGTAGGAAGATGATGCTGCTCTCAAAACGTCTATAAGAACCTAAATATTCGAAGACATGTGACATCTACCAATCCGCACTGGGCCCGCGTGGTTGATTATAGCCCATCCCTCTCCTAGAGAGGAGGCCTGAGTCCTTGCAGTGGGAACATTATAGGCTGATGATAATGAGGATGAGAAAAGGAAGATGATGATGTCTTACCATCCAAGCGTTCTAATCCTCCCTTGCGAGCAAGGAGGTTCTTGATCTGTCTGACAACTCCCTGCAACTTATACTTGAGGATAACCTCAGCAGCGTTGGTGTAACGCCCTCTGTATGACGTCAATCCCCATTTCTTGCCGTAGTTTCTGCTTGAGCAGATATGTACTGGAAAGAATTAAGTTTCGCAATCAAGGTACTGTAGTCAGTAGGTAATTATTCAGGCCTCTCAATAAGTCCGCCTAAGTACCACTCTTGTACATGAGGTTTAAATAAATAAATAAGTTGTTTTTTAATTATTCTAACAAATTGTAATATTACAAGTTAAAGGTTAAATTATGGGTAAGTAATCTTCATAACTACCGATTTAATAATTGTTAATGAACCATTAATTTTTATAGTTATCATAAAGTTAATGCAAGATTCACGGGTATTATCGAAAATGAATAAAGCAAGAGAAGTAAAATGTCTAACAAAAACATTACTTGAAGTATTGCGACATTAACGCGCTAGCAATCACAGTCAATGTGTTATGTTAAAAAAGTGTTACATTAAAATTAACTAGGCCTCACGCTTACATTAAATTAATAAATCATTAATTCATACCTACTCAGTTAGTTAATCATTAACTCATTCATACTTATCATTTTTTCCATTAAGTTGTGTTTACGCAATTTAATGTTCCATTAACTCTTACAATATTTACAAACTACAATTTACAGAACTAAAATTATAATAAAATATATACAAGTATCAAAAAGAGAAGAATTACAGGGCGTCAAAAAACTCGTCCACACCGCTGTCAACAGGAAAAGTGCCCAGAAGGCTGGCAGCATTCCCACGTTGGATGGCAATGCTGATTCTTTGGCCAAAGAACAGGCCAGCCCTCTGGTCACGTGAAGAGTCGGGCAACCGCTTGGCAATTTCCTTAAATATTAGGTGAGCACTCGGACCCCAAGGCCCTAGTGTTTCAACCCCAAACGGCTCAAACACATAACTGCCAATTAAGTTGTTGTATTTGCGCCGTTTGAGGTTTTCAGCACCTGCAGCAGCCGCCCCGGCACAGGACACCGTGCTAGGAAGATGGGATGGCGCAAGGGTGTCGATTAATTAACTCTTTGATTTTAAATACCTTTCAACAGCTTAGCATGGCTACGAGCTCCACGGGATGTACGGGGATGACCGAGGACACAATCACCAATTCTGACAGCACTTATCACCACTGGAATGAAAAAAATGCTTTAAGAATTTGCAAAATTCTTAGTATGTACTGTAAATGTAATGGTTTGTGAGAAATGATTGATGGAGATTTACGCAAAAAGTATAAGAATTCTAATTCTGTTAAATTTTTGCATTTATTCAGTAAGTAGTGGCTAATATTTTTTTCGGTACAGAAGTGCATTCCATAATATTAGTCAACACCTTAAACTAAGTAAATATTCCTACGCCCGATTTGATATAGTAAAAAAAACTAAATTTGTCGATTCTGAATTCCCGGGATTTTTTCGATACAAAAGTGCATTCCATAATAGTCAACACCTCATTGATATAAAAACGAAAGATACGGTTGTCCGAACATTTGTTCGACGCGTTCGCCATACAGAGAATCGGTGTAGTCTGCTCGTTAACGTAACCTTGTATAAGCGGCATGGTATTTTCGAGGTATACAGAACATAAATAAAGCTTTTAATAAAATTTACGACCGCACCCGAAGAGAGCCGATCGTGGACTAGTTCACTTCGGCTTAGGAAAGACCGTTTTAGGACCATGTTCGAGGCGTCATTGTAACATGCGGTCCGCCAAGTCCTTACGCAGTAATATAATATAAGTCAATGCAACACCTACACTTTAGGTAAATATGCATCCGAATATCCGATCACTGCTAATAAGGCATCGTGATGTAGACCCTTATAGAGCGAGCGGATATTAGGAATATTTTCATACAAAAAATTTGTTTGCGAAATTTATTTAAAAAATAATATTGTTAAACAATGACGGCAGTATTATGCGAAAATGTGTGAGTGTGATGTTATTTAAAACAAAGATACTTACATTTTGAAAGCAGCGTTCCAACTGAAACAGAAAATTATCAAAATTAATAAAATATCGCTTTTAAACAGAAAGTCGTCTCTACTCTCCACCACTGTCTGAGACCGTAGTAGACAGAGTAATTAGAAACTGTTTATTTTATTTTTTTAGTGAAACTAAGGTAGTTACTAATTTCTATTTTTAAAATATTGGTTCTCTGAATTTGATACTAAGAACTATTACTTACGGTCAGGGATCCATTTGTTAATTAGGCCAGAAACTCCTTGAGTGTATACAAGATAGATTTCCAGAACTTCGTTGTAGCTCTTAATTTGTCCTGAAAAGAAAAGAAAAACATTAATTATTGTATTCAAAAATAGCTGTAAAACGCGACCTTTATTCGCGACAATCCGCTTAATAGAGTATCACTGCCCCATTTAAAGAGAATATTGTTATTAACAATCTTTAACAATGATGTTTTTATTTATTTATGCGGAACCCTATTCTTTTCTCTTTAAAAATTAAACCAAAGTTACTCAATATAATATCCGCTATCTGCCAGTATAAATCCTTTCAGAATCGGCCGAGCCGTTTCAAAGACTAGCCGATGCAAACAGACAGACCAAAAAAATAATCTACAAACTTGGAATAAATCCAGACTCCGTGGCCTCCTGACGGAAAAACTCAACATTACTTTGCCTGACCCGGGAATTGAACCCAGAACCTCATGCTCAGCAGTCGCGCATGCAACCACTAGACCAACGAAGATTTCTAGATACTTATGTGAACATTGCACTGCTGATTACCGCACTGGGTCCACGTGTTGGATTATAGTCCATTCCCTATCATAAAGAGGAAGCCTGTCCCGTCGGGGCTGCGAGTTGTTCGCAAGAAATACCGCGGCCTCGACATGAAGGGCTAAGAAGGAACATGGGTGGTGTTTAGTCAGTAGAAGTTTGACACTCCCTTTCGCTCTGCCCAAGAGCGGGAGAGGTTATTTGATGATTTTCCACCCGCCCAAAAATAAAAAATGAGGAAGCCTGTGTCCCAGCTGTGGGAACATTATTGGCTGATTAGGCTACGTTAATATGTTTCAACTTACTTCTGCCTGATATCCATTTGAATGACTGGTAAGATCTTGAGCTGCGATCTAGAAAAGAAATAAAATCTAAATTAGTTATTGACATTTTTCCTTAAACATCTTTTCAATCAATTTTTAAAGGTGCTCATTGAAAATGTTGGTAAAAAAAGAAAATATGCTTACCGGCAATGCGTTTAGCGAAGAATCCTGAAAACATAAAGTATTATTAGACCACGTTTTAAGGTACCAAAGTATTCAAAAAAAAAGATTACAATTTATAACATAACTAGCTGATGCCCGCGGCTTCACCCGGGTGGATGTCGGTCAAATTATATACTAAAACCTTCCTCTTGAATCACTCTATCTATTAAAAAAAACCGCATCAAAATCCGTTGCGTAGTTTTAAAGATTTAAGCATACATAGGGATATAGGGACAGAGAAAGCGACTTTGTTTTATACTATGTAGTGATGATAAATGCTACCCAAAGGAGCACTATTTAATTATCTCGCGACGTAAATAAATATGTAGATAAATCAACAGTCAGTTTTAACGACTCTACACGAGAAGTTTTGCGTAATTTAATTAATTAATTAACAAAATAGCAATATTTACCAATACTAGGGAATCTGCCTCCAACAACCTGTAATCAATAAAACACACATTTTAATTTAACAGAATCAAAGTATTTACTTATGCAACCACTTTAAAGACATACTGCCGCACTCAGAGACAATTAATGATTACTTAAGCCATAACTTACTGCCGCACTCGGAAAGCTTTAATGATTACGTAGGCCATTACATAATAAAGGTTTTGACAGTTTTGTCATACAAAAGTATGTCAAATCTTTACTAAGTGACCGCTTAAGGAATCATTAAATATCTCTGAGTGCCGCAGTTAGTAAGGATTTTGACATTTAAGTGAAGGTTAAGTATGGCAAATCTCTACTAAGTGACGGCCATAAGTAATCATTAAGTATCTCTGAGTACTGCAGTCAGGCAAGAATTAGAACGAATATAGAACCATTAAAGATAGTAATTCTAAAAAAAATATAACTTTTGACAGTTCTAACTTCAAGCAATAGGGATGTTTACTGACTAAAAAAAATATGATTCTATTTAGTCTGTTAGATTATCGAAAAATATCGGATACGTATTTTTTATTTTATCAAATCAATAAAAATTGAAGAAGATAAAACGCGTCAAAGATTTGAGTGGGGGGTTGTGACGTCACTCACCGGTAAAAAATGTCATACTAATGTCTTAGAATATGACGTCACACGAGTTTTCAAAGCACTGTATTGTCTTCATTGTTTGTTTACGTGAAAAAAGAAATAATACGGGTCCAATATTTTTTGGAAATCTATCTGACGGACTAATTAGATTTTTTGAGGTAACTACCATATTATTATTACTAGACTACTGAATAATAAGAAAAAAAAGGCTCGATTTGAATACGCCATCTTGGTGCTTTAACATCAATAAAAATAGATTTTGACTTACCCCGCCAACTGCCTGAGTAACACCCCCAGTCACTTTCGTTGCAGTCTTCACAACTTTATGCAGGGTCGAAGCGGCATCACCTAAAACAGACTCGAGAATCCAGGGCAGATTCTTATGCTTGGGACTGATCTTCTTCACTGGGGTACGAGTATCGACATCATCATCTTCAGATTCCTTTTTGGGCCTATGTTTATGTGTGTCCTTCGGTTTACTAATAATTTCCTTAGTTTTTTTATCAACGTCAGAAATGGTATCTTTGTCAGAGGATTTCTTTTGAGAAACAGTTTTATCCTTAGTTTTAGTAGAAGTTGAAGTTGTTGACTTAGTATTCTCATCATCATCATCATCATCTTCATAATCGTCATCATCATCATCATCACCATCATCATCATCATCTCTTTCATAATCAGATTGTTTTTCAGTAGTTTTCTTGCTATTCTTTTTACTATCCTTAGTGGTCACTGTAGTTTGTGTATCGTCATATTCTCGGTAATCATCATCAGTTTCATCACTTTCTGTGCCAAATGTTTCTTCATCATCATCATTTTCATCATCATCATCACCAGTCACACCGTCTCTGAATTGTTCGTCATTACATTGCTTAACACCTGATAGCCATTCCTTATTGTAACTGTAGGAAGCATCTTCGTAGATTTTCGTTTCATGGTTTTTAAAATCTGAGGAATAAGAATAAAGTTAGTTTTTATTGTAATTACATGATGACGAGCTGGTAATCCCCTAAGGGTTAGGCAGAGGTGTATTCGGCACGGTGTACATCCTCATTTCGCCAGTTATGTGCCTGTTCCATGTTATAGGGACCAACCTATTGACATCCAACTGGGCACAATACAGGGTGTAAATCAACCCATCACACAGCCGTCAATCAAGCATTCTGTACATCAAACTAAGTAAAAAATGTTTGCTGGGAAACGACTTTTTTTTTGGGGTCAAAAATCACATTTTACGGTAAAACTCAAAGTAACATCCTTAAAACATTGTGCTAGTGGATGCTTTGAATAATATACGACCTGAAAAACTAGTATGTACAAAAACAGCTGTGAAAATTTTGAAACTTTGACCCCCAATATCTCCGTACCTAGGGGTTTCCCGGGTATGGTCGAGAACAAAAAAATATCACAGTGGTGGGGAGAACAAGTGCCCTTCGTTTGCGTTAAGGGTACTTTTACACCGTTTATAGTAAAAAAAACCAGCCACCAATAAGTTTCTCACAGTGAAAGATGATATGGCTAGAAAGGAGGTGACTGCTGAGATTATAACAAGTAAAATAGAAGTAATGAAAATAGAAAAATATATATATAAAAAAAAGAAATATATTATTTTAACTTACCTAATTCATAAGCACGAACAAGCGACGCCTCGTTCTTGCTCAGATTCAGGAGTTCTGAAAAAATATTTTTTATTTAATTCACACATTTTTTTTATGTCTGACACATAATTTTATGCTGCATACGATCTTTCGGAGGCCTCAGTGACTGTTGTGTGGTAATCGATTATCGTAGTATAGACATGATTAGTTAATAGAAAGAAAACATATTTGTTTAGCACATGCCACAAGTGCACACAACAAACAATAAAAATTATAAAACGAAACTAAAAACTAAAGTGAAAAAAAAAACAGTGTGTGCCTGTCTCACGACTGCGCCAAATAGGACCAGTTCAGCAAAATGCCGAGCAGTAGTGCCCGACGCTGGTTTTCAACTGGCCCTGAGATGGTGAAGTGACGAATGTGAAACAATTATTTGTACTTTGTGTTTATATTACGTGAATGTATGAGTAAGTACTTATATATGTCAAACAGGTATAATAATACCAATAAGAATACTTAGTAATAAAAATAAAAAAAATAAAATAAAATATCTTTATTTCAGACCTTAAGTCCATACGTAGTTAGTGGTTAGTGGTTATAACAGACTGTACTTACATGCTATGTTAGTGTTGTTAGTACTTAATTCTATTTAACATAAACCTATTCCTAATTTTACCCAGTGCCTTTGGATGGGGCAGTCCACTCGGCCAACAATCATTTTAATGATTTCAAATCAATGTAATAAAGATAAAAATATGATAAAAAGTGTAAGACAGAACAAAACAGAGAAACTCACTGCCGCACTCAGAGAGCTTTAATGATTACTTAGGCCATCACTTAGTAAAGGTTTTGACAGTTTTGTCATACAAAAGTATGTCAAACCATTACTAAGTGACGGCTTAAGTAATCATTAAATATCTCTGAGTAGCGCAGTAAGGCATCTAAATAAATGAAACGGGCGCATTGAAACAAACCAATTTCTAAACGCACTATTATGAAATATGAATTCATGCACCTTAATGTCTTCTCCTCCAGACATGATACCTTTCTAATCATTAATTTATATTTTAAATATATAATATTAAGTTTCACTGCTAAGGTTATTTTGCCACAGACGAATGAGGAAAATGTTAAAGTCCATTTCACGAAAGAAGTCCCGCAGACGCAGCGCTGTATGTCGCGCGACATAATGCTGTTTCACAACTTTTGGCATCGTAAATAAACCTTATAACGCACTAATCCAATAATAAACTCACAAAATATATACCACAACAAACGCACCTTGATAACATCGACAAACGACAACATGGCCGATCTGTTAAATTTTGTTCCACAATTGTCCGCGGGACTTCTTTCGTGAAATGGACTTAAGTATGAATGTAGATGTCAACCGAATTCATTGTTTTTTTTAAATAATTTAATAAACTCACCTCTCACGACGTATTTTCCAACTGTAACAGAGAAATAAAGTTATTAAATAAGATTTTGAAAGAAAAGTATGAAACATGTACTTCAACACATCCACATTTTTAAGTCTCTTGTAATAAGGGGCGACCCCACCAACAGGGCACAAATACAGTCTGTTTGCTACTGAAAAAATCCTGCAGGAACACCCCAGCAACACTTTACCCAACCCGGGAGTCGAAGCCAGGACCTGATGCTCAGCAGACCACTAGACCAAGAAAGCAGTCATCCTGATTTCTATAGCTATGTTTTATACGGGAAAATAATTGTACTTACGTCTTCTATGCACGGTGTTGGCGAGCCATCCGCCGATGGATATTACTGTAAAAAAAAATATATATTAACACAGGTATAATAAAAATTATGTCTTCCCTATTTAAATTGGATTTAGCTGACAATATCGAGGGTTTTAATTCATATCATAATACTCAGGGGGAGGGTAAAAGGAACAGGCTGTAAATCTCCTCATTCCCCATAGAAAAGGGAGGATTCTCCAACCAGACGGGTGTTGTGTCTGGTGGGCGAACTGCCCGACATATTATATGTAAGTCGGGATTTTCTATGAGCTGATGTCACGGATAACTTTCATAGCGCGATGTAGGATTTGTCATTAGTTCTTATGTGTTGCGATAGATGTCGCTGTCGCCACATACTTAAATCTACTGTCCCTTGGAATGGTGAAAAAATATAACTTTGACACTCGCAAGGGAATCAAAACCTTCACGGTACTTTCCGTGAACTCAGAATCTTGAAATTTGGTACTAAGCGACGTCTCATAGTACAAATAATGGAAAAATTACAAAAAAAAAAACTGAAAATAAAAGGAGATATTTTAACATATTATTTAAAAAACTGCAAATATAACTTTGATCAAAACCTTTAGGGTACTTCCCCTGAAATAAAAATCTTGAAATTTGGGACAAAGCGACGTCTTATAGCACAAATAAAGAGAACGTTCCAAAAAACGAAGGTAGTTTAAAATTAAAGGAGTATAGCACATTTCAAAAACTGCAAATATAACTTTGTCATTCATACAAACACTACGATGGTAAGGAACCTTTCATGTACGTGCCCGACTCGCACATGGCCAGTTTTTTTTATAATAGACAAATCGAGAATAGGCACTAACCTTTAGCCAACACGGAGTTACGATCTTTTCTTGACCATTGATTTGAGTTGCCTGTGGAAAACAGAAAAGCAATCAATTACAAATATACGATTATTAAAGACAAAATAAAATTAATGTGTAAATAACAGACTTTTGTCACTATGCAGGTTGTATCAAAAAGGAATTTCTCTGTATCAACCACGGAGTCTGGATTCATGCCCCGTTGATGTCAGTAAGCTAGCCATCAACCACATGGGACTTAAATATAACTGGCGAAACTTGGGAAGTAATATAAGTACACCTCTGTCTAACCCTTTTGGAATTACAGTCATGATTTTAAGGCCTCCCTTCCACTTTTCGCGATCTAATGCGATTATAGGCCAATCCTTTGAAAAGGAGTCCAGCTCATCCCGCCATCTCCTCCTGGGCCTGCCGCGTTGTCGTTTCCTGCTTGTTGGTGTCCACTGAGTGGTCATTTTTGCTCATTGCTCCTCCGACATGCGGCAGATGTGACCAGCCCAGTTCCATTTCAACCTAGCAGCTGTATTCCCAGCATCAGTTTGGGTTATCGAGCGAAGTATGGTGTTTTAAGTTATGCTACTTAATTTTATTTGACAAATACTTACGTTCGAATAGCTCCCCAATATCCAAAATGGCGCGAGCAATTTTCTTGGCGTAACCTGTGACAGGAAAAATGAACTTAATTAAATTAAGGCAAATCAAAACAACGCATTACGGGTCTTGCCAATATGTAAAATAAGTAGTTCAAAAAAAATTTTTTTTTAGGCGGATGGAAAATCATCGAATAACCCCTCCCACTCTTGGCCAGAGCGAAAGGGAGTGTTAGACTTCTACCGACTAAAAACCACCCATGTTCCTTCTTAGCCCTTCATGTCGAGGCCGCGGTATATCTTACGAACAACCCGCAGCCCCGACGAGCTAGTTCGAAAGTCTGACAACCAGTCTTACCGAGGGGTATCGTATGATCCTATACTAACTGGGTTGCGTAGGTTATACAGGGTGTAAACGAACTCTTCACGCATCCGTCAACCAAGCATTCTGTACATCAAACTAAGTACCCCTACGCAAAAATTTTTGCTGGGAAATGACTTTTTTTTTGGGGTCAAAAATCACATTTTACGGTAAAACTCAAAGTAGCACTCTTAAAACATTGTGCTAGTGGATGCTTTGGATAGTAAACGGGTCATGGAGGTAATTTAAGTAAAGTTAAAACCTGAAATACTAGTATTTACAAAAACAGCTGTGAAAAATTTGGAACTTTGACCCAGAATATCTCCGTAACTAGGAGGTTCCCAGGTATGGTCTAGAACAAAAAAATGATCGCAGTGGTGGGGAGAACAAATGCCCTTCGTTTGCGTTAAGGGTACTTTTACACCCTATATAGGCAGTCGAGTCGCTCCATATAAAATACTACTATTCAGCTACATCCGGTTAGACTCGAAGCCGAACCTAACCTGGAAAGGCTGGCCAGCAGGGCTATTGCGTATCTTTTTAAATGTCAGTGGCTATCATAGTGTCCATCGAAATGTCAAATGGTTCCATTTTGTACCAAACTGACAGTTAATCGATGGACACTATGATAGCCACTGACATTTAAAAAGATTCGCAATAGCCCTGCAGATCATAATGATGATGGATTATCTTACCATCCAAACGCTCCAGTCCTCCCTTGCGAGCAAGGAGGTTCTTTATCTGCCTGACCACTCCCTGCAACTTATACTTGAGGATAACCTCTGCAGCGTTGGTGTAACGGCCTCTGTATGATGTCAAACCCCATTTCTTGCCGTAGTTTCTGCTTGAGCAAATATGTACTGGAAACAGACAAGATTTATTTATAATTAAAGGGTAAACTATGTATATATATATTATTAACTAAAAGCTACTAAATAAACAAACTATAAAAGAGCATAAAAAAACTGCTCCTCAACGCTGCCAGCCAGTAATGTGCTCAAGACACTAGCGCCATTGCCATGTTGTATAGCAACACTAAGCCTATGGTCAAGTTAAAAGTCAGCCCTTTTGTCACGGAAAGCGTCAACTAGACGTTTCGTAAATTCCTTAAGCAGGCTATAAGCACTCGGGCCCCACGGCCCCGAAGTTTCAAGTTTCCTTGTCGCTTAAGTTTAAAATACTCATTAGTATTTAATGACCAATTAACAAGGTTTACGCGTACACTAAATTAATGAATCATTAACTTATGCCCACTTAGTTAATGAATCATTTAACTCATCCATTTTTATACTCAAGTAAATAATTTTTTTGTACTCAAGTAAATGTTGCTTTATTTTTTTGATATTAAATTTAATAATTCTTAACTCATTGATTTTGTATTTACCTTTCAACAGTTTAGCATGGCTACGAGCTCCACGGGATGTATGGGGACGGCGGAGGACGCAATCACCAATTCTGACAGCACTTATCACCACTGGAAACAAAAAATGGTTAAAAATATTTGCGAAATCTTGCAACTATTGTTAATGCGGTGTTACGATAAACGCACAGTGACATAATGCACAAGTGAAGTTATACTAAGAAGATTCTAATGTTGGTCTTAAAGGTTCTATTTGCTAACACAAACTTTATTACTGCCGCACACAGAGACGTTTAATGATTACTTAAGCCATCACTTAGTAAAGATTTTGACACTATATTGAAAGTTTTGTATGTCAAATCTTTACTAAATGATGGCTTAAGTAATCATTAAATATATCTAAGTACCGCAGTTGGTCTAACTGCGGTACTCAGAGATATTTAATGATTACTTAAGCCGTCACGTAGTAAATATTTGACATTCTTTTGTATGACAAAACTATCAAAACCTTTACTTAGTGATGGCCTAAGTAATCGTTAAAGCTCTCTGAGTGCGGCAGTATGTGTGTTACCGTGTAAACTCATTATCATCATAATATTATATCAGGATCAAGATCATTGAAGTGGTGTTATGAGAAAAGGCGTGAGTGTGGTGTTATTTAAAACAAAGATACTTACATTTTGAGAGCAGGGTTCCAACTGAAACAGAAAAATATCAAAATTAATAAAATGACATAATATCGCTCTAAAGACGACATTCTGAGACCGTAGTACACAGAACAAGTATTATTTTTTTTCAATGTTAGCTAAATATAACATTTCGATTTTCTTCTCATATTAATTGTAATAATAAATCAATAAAAAATAATAATAATTAAAATAAAAAAAAAATAAAAAAAATAAATAAATTAATTATTTTTTTATTATATTATATTTTAATAAATATTAAATTATTATTAATTGTAATAATAAATTATGTCTTTTGATTTTAAAATAATTAAATTCTCTGAATTTGTGATAACTAAATAACTTACGGTCAGGGATCCATTTGTTGATAAGGCCAGAAACTCCTTGAGTGTAAACAAGATAGATTTCCAGAACTTCGTTGTAGCTTTTAATTTGTCCTGAAAAAAAAAACGAAAATCATTAACGATTTAATCAAAATTAGCTGCCAAAATTATAATTATATTTGAATTTTTGTTAACAATCTTCAAAACTTCTTCGGTTTTGTTAAGGTTTTTATTTTTTACACGGAACCCTAATCTTTTTTGTTTAAATCCAAACCTTTTAACATCAGGTATCAATAAAACCTACTCCTTATAACATCAACTATCAGCCAGTAAAACTCCAGTCGAAATCGGTCCAGCCGTTTCGGAGATAAGCCGATACCTGAACACTCAAATAAAAATTTAGAATCCATCAACTGGGATCAAATCATTGGAAAAAAAAACGATGGATGGACTGCGTTATAGTACATTTTGATACAAGTGCGGAAAGATTGTTATTGCATTCGAGGCGGATTGAACACCCGAGCCGTACGGTGAGGGTGTTCATGGGGTCGAAAAATGACGATGATGACTATCAAACGACGTTTTTCAATCCACTTTCGAAGAAATTAACTAATAATACGACATACGATAAGTTTTTTGTTTTTTTTTTTACTAGAATGATTTATTTTGTTTTTGAATTTTTATTAGAATATGATTTAATTTGATTTTTTTCCGCGGTTTGATTTCGCCAGGTTGAAGAAGAAGCAAAGGTATGAAGCCACTAAACTGCCTCACAGGAAAAATATAAAATTCAAATGTTTTTTAATTAAGAACACAAATAAATGTTTACTTGTTCATAAAAGTGAATAATTGTTTAATTTAATCATGATTTTTTATAGTATTATTTTTACAAACACAATTTAATATTCAAAAATTATAAAATTAGTATTTATACTTTATAAACGCAAATCAAAATGACGAAATAAAAAAAACACCGCCGAGTCGGTGGTGATTTTTCTTTTAAATTTCCTTTGTTGTAATCGATTTTTGAACTTAGTTTAAGGCAGAGTTATCTGTGGTAATTTTCTTTCCTGCCCTTGGTTGCGGAAAAATAATAATACCGCACGCGTGCGAAATACGTTGCATATCGAACCTAATTGTAGTGCAATAAGAGCCAGTTTTCGAGGAAGTGTATTAAGAAAGAAAAGAAAAAAAAAGAAAGGTGGTGGTGGTGGTCGTGGTGATGGTGGTGGTGGTGGTGGTGATGGTGGTGGTAGTAGTGGTGGTGGTGGTGGTGGTGGTGGTGGTGGTGGTGGTGGTGTAAGAAAGGTGTGTCTGAAAACAGAGAGGTATGGAAGAGGAAGGCATGCTACCCCGAACCCAAATAAATTGGGATAAGGGCAAGAGAATGGTGGCGAACTGGGATCACATCTGGACTGTCCAGATACTTAGGCAAATATTTAATATTTCAACTTACTTCTGCCAGATATCCATTTGAATGACTTGTAAGAACGTGAGCTGCGATCTAGAAACGAAAGATTTAACAAAATTAGTTTTATAATTTATTTCTCAAAGATGTATCTCTATGTTTTTATTGTTTTATGGTTTTAATTGAAAAATTCGGAAAAAAAAACTCTTACCTGTAATGCCTTTAGCGAAGAATCCTGAAAACAAAAACTATACTTAATACCACGTTTTAAGTTACAAAAATTTTCTTGAAAGCAAAAAAATAGGGGATTGACCATTGATATAAAAACTATAGATACGGTCGTCGTCCGAACATTTGCTCGACGCGTTCGCCATGCAGAGAATTGGTGTAGTCTGCTCGTTAACGTAACCTTGTATAAGCGGCGTGGCATTTTCGAGGTTTAAAGAACATAAATAAAGCTTTTAATAAAATTCACGACCGCACCCGAAGAGAGCCGACCGGAGACTATTCACTTCGGCTTAGGAAAGACCTTATTGGGACCACGTTTGTGGCGTCATTTTAACATGCGTTCCGCCCAGTCCTTACGCAGTAATATATAAGTCAATGGGATTGACGCTAACTGCTGATCAACATGTATGGTAAAACTAAAAAAAATAGTTTTTGTCCTGAGGACAGACTCGAAGTCCTCAATCTTGTCCTGTCAATTTCAATTAAAATTAGGTCGATGAAGGAACAAGTTAACCCAAAAGAAGCTTATTAATTCTCGAATTAATAGATAATTTTCCAAAAGTCGTAAACCAAAAGTTGTTTGGAGACACCGCACAAGAAATCTTGCGTAATTTAATAAATTAATGAAATAGTCATATTTACCAATACTAGGGAATCTGCGTACAACAACCTGTAATCAATAATACATAGAAATATTTAGTATGACAATTCTGCGACACTCACGCAAAATATGCTTAATTTTACTACGTCTAAGGTCCATAGCACACGGCGTATTTTGAACGCGCCCCACGACTTGCGTTTCAGCCACGCGCGTCTTCGGCGCCGTAGATGCCAATTATTGCAAATTTTTTATATATTCAAACGCGCGTAAAACATGATACAATCGCGCGTCTGAAGAGTGTTCGAAAGTCGTTTGAAGCGCGTATAAATTGTTGGTTTGGGATCGCTATATCTGCACGTATACGCGCCGACAACGCTCGTTTCACGATCGCTCCGTGTGCTTAGGTTACAAGGAAGGTTGCATTCAAATCTCGTTTGACGCGCGTCATCAGCGCGTCGTCAGCGACGTAGAAAATATGCCGTGTGCTAGGGTACTAATACTTATGAGAATCTTATCTGCAAGGTATAATTGCATCCCGTTGGGGCTGCGGGTTGTTTGCAAGAGATACCGCGGCCTCGACATGAAGGGCTAAGAAGGAACATGGGTGGTTTTTCTGTTTGTCGCGCTTTCACGACAAAACTACGGAACCGATTTATATGAGTTTTGGTACATAGATAGTCTAGAGCCTGAGAAAGGACATCGACTACTTTTTAATGCGAGAAAAGGGTTCTAAGGAGGGTTGAAAAGATTATCTTTGGTCGCGGTAACCGACATCGGGTATTGTACATTCGCCACAAAGTAAATTCGCCACGAAAAAAAGTATGTTTATACTCGCCACAGTTCTATTTTCATGAATAAAAATCCGCCATATTGGTTATTTCCGCACAGACAGCAGAAAAATCGTCACCTGACTAACCTTCACACTGCTCTGTCACACTGGTGTGACGATGGTGTGGTGTGATGAGGATTTTTTTCTAACCATCACACCAGTGATATGGATAGGAAATAAGATTTACTAACCTTAACACCGGTATGATATTTTAAACTCTATATACATTTTGTGCAGATTGTCATTTGCACGAAATACAGGAGTTAACAGGAGTAATGTACTTAATGTGTTATTGTGTACTACACTATAGGGTATCATAAGTTGATAGAAGATTAATCATTTCTTTCGGGCTGTCACCAAATACAGGAGTTAACAGGAGTAATGTAATGTGTTTTGTAGTACTAGAGTATCATAAGTTAATAGGAGATTAATTATTTCTTTCGGGCTGTCACCCCGTAGCTAATCTTCAACTGAATCATGACACCCTGGTACATACAAAATATAAACAAAAAAAAACCATTAACTTTGTTTGTTACCAGTACTTTAAGCAAAAATTATGTACCTATGACGACTTGTGACAAATTTACACATACTTTTTATGCATGTGGCGAATACACTTTCAATGTATGGAGTTTACAAAATGTGACGAATGTACAATAAACCCCCGACATCCACGCGGTCGAAACCGCGGGCATCAGCTAGTAATAAAATAATGTTGTGGTTTTAACTTACCCCGCCTCCAGTCTCTTTTGTTAAAGTCTTCCCCACTTTATGTAAGGTCGAAGTGACATGTTCAGTGGCTCCATCTACAACTGACTCGAGTTGCCATGGAAACCGCACAACATGTTTATTTGTCTTCTTCACTGGAGCATGGCCTTTCTTGGAGTGGTGATGGGGCGAGGCAGAAACAATCGCCAGCTGAAAATGGAGTTGGTGGTGTTATTAGTAGGTTACGAATTGGGTACTTTTCTGGCATAAGAAAAATATAATAGGGTTGTTTACTGACTTAAAAAATATGATTCTAATTAGTCCGTCTGTTAGATTATCGAAAAATATTGGATACGTGTATTTTGTTTTAACAAATTAATAACAATTGACGAAGATAAAACGCGTCAAAGATTTGAATGGGGGGTTGTGACGTCACTCACCGGTAAGAAATGTCATACTAATGTCTTAGAATATGACGTCACACGAGTTTTCACACATAATTATCTTCTCCATTGTTTGTTTACGTGAAAAAAGAAAAAATATGAGTCCAATATTTTTTGAAAATCTATCTGTGTGTGGACTCATTAGAATTATGTTTAGTCCGTCTGTTATATTTTTTAAATTAATAAAAATTGACGAAGGTAAAAAGCGTCAAAGATCACGAGTGGGTGCTTGTGCAACAATTTACAGAAATGTGACGTCACACGAATTTAAGAAGCACTTACGGTAAAAACATGTGTCCTAAATTTTATTGAAATCTATCTGACGGACTAATTAGATGTTTTTGTCAAGTACCCAAATTGCCTGGGCCCCGAGTCTGCTATTCAATAGTGTCAGAATGGTCTATCATTGATCTCATAATTGTTGATTTTGACAACACCAAACTTGTCAAAATCAACAATTATGAGATCAATGATAGACCATTCTGACACTATTGAATAGCAGACTCGGGGCCCAGGGTATTTTCCCAACTATGTTAGGATCGGCTTCCAGTCTAACCGGATGCAGCTGAATACCAGTATTTTACATGAAGTAACTGCCTTTCTGACCACTACGACTGGGTTATAAGATAATCTTTGTTAAGTCTGGTTATCAGACTTTCAAGACACAAGACTTGTAACAACGGTTAACTGTTAAAGATTTACAAATGACAGCTGGAACTAACGGCTTATAGTATTTTGAGAGGCACGATGGAGACTCGGCATATCGGTGGTCATCCGTCCATAGTCAACACTGTCAGATGCGGTTTAACGGTATCGCAAGCAGAAGTATAGTCAGCCTATAATGTTTCCCACAGCTGGTACACAGGTCTTCTCTCTATAATCCAACACGCGGTCAATACGGGTTGGTAGACGTCACATGCCTTCGATTGTTTTGCTCACGGTGTTTTCCTTCGCCGTTTTGTTGAAAAAAATTACACTAAGTAATGGGCCTGCCCATCTTCGAACCCGCGGCTTTATAGCTAGTAAGTTGTGGCGACCACTGGGCCACAGCTGCCCCAACCACAAGTAAATTGGGCTATGGTCAGAAGTAATACTGTTCAAGTTAAAAAATGAGGAAACTTACCAGCGCAACGGCTACAAGAATCTTGGCAGATACCATAGTTAAGTTTAAAATTAAACTTAAGGTAGTATGACCGAAATGGCCAAACCACTACTATGCTTAAAACAAGAAAAATCACGTTTTTATATCAAAACCTTATTTATTTACCACCAATATTAAATATTCTATTATTTGCTCAAATGGTGGCAATTGTTTAAGTATGTGATTGAATTTTAAATGTGAATATTTGCTGATATTAAATCAAATTATTCAGTTGAGTCAACAGTTTGATTAACTGTTTCGTTTTAAAGTTTTTGTAAAGATTTTTGGCAATATTTCATTCTTGTGTATGCCGACAATCGGTTTAGACGCTTGGTATGGATGCCGATGGTAATTTGGGGGGTATGAGGAACAGGGTGTAAAGTTCCTCATCCCCCATAGAAAAGGGAGGATCCTCCGACCAGACGGGTGTTGTGTCTGGTGGGCTAACTGCACGACATATGTAAGCCGGGATTTTGTATATACGCTAATGTCGCGGATAAAGTTGATAGCGCGATGTAGGATTTGTCAATTTAGTTCGCATGTGTTGTGATAGATGTCGCTGTCGCCACATTACTAAAAAAAATACGCCTAGTTATTTATTATTTATTCACATTGATTTGTACATTTTTTAATATTTCTACATTAATAAAAAACTTATAAGATAAACAAAATAGTAGCCCACCGGTATCAAACAGGATCCGAGGTACCGGCGGCCGTGGTCAGGAATCTCCTAAAAATGAAGCCGTGTCCTGGAGTACCGCTTTCTGTATCAAGCCCTTGATCCAGCTACCTAGCCACCCCCTCTCGCCCCTCGCATACACCAGGGCCGGACGCGAGAGGTCGCTGCCACCGAACGCCGTGATCTAGCTACCAAACGAGAGCCTCCTTAGATGTTGGTCGAGGCTTTTGCCATTGGCCTACACGTCTATCGCCACAATGACTCCTGTACTCACGTTCCACATATCGACAAGCTGGCGATCTAGATCCCGGCTAGTTATTACTGTTACTTTTTTACTAGTCTACATGTTGTCCCACGACTGGGCGAAGACCTCCCCTTTCTCCTTCCATATCTCACTATCCTCGTGCGTGTAGTGTGTGACGATTTTTGCCTATCTCTCCAAGGGAATCCGTGCCACATGGCCTGCCCATTTCAACTTCACCTTGACTGGTTGTTCCGTGTGGGACACGAATCTGCGACAAGCAACATCATGTCATGTCACAAAGATTGGGTTGCGGTTGTTGTTTCCTCCAGTTATCATCATCAGCATCAGCCTATAATGTTGCAAAGCCAGAATCAACAGTGGCGATCACCAGAAAATCACCGAGACAGAAGCTCGAAGTCCCAGAGAAACAATTTAACAGTTTTGGATCTGGCAAAGAAATTAATCAGAAAAGAAGTGGCGGAGGTCCACAATCAGCTCATAACATTCCCTCCCACTGCTTGGGACTCAGGCCTTTTCTCTAACTAGCGCACCGTCCGTGCTATATAGGGTGTAAAAGTACCCTTAACGCAAACGAAGGGCACTTGTTCTCCTAACAACTGCAATCATTTTTTTGTTCTAGAGTATACCTGGGAACCCCCTAGTTACGGAGATATTGGGGGTCAAAAATCCAAATATTTAACAGCTGTGTTTGTAAATACCAGTTTTTCAGGTTACACCAAAATAATAAATTTGAAAAAAAAACAATAAAACTAAGTAGCATAAAACTGTAAACGAAATACATTACAATTTACAAACAAACATTGGTTTAATAACCTTAGGAATAATTTGCACCGATTAACGTGTGGAAATATTAAATTAATAGTATTAACTGGGTTGTGGAGGTCAGATAGGCAGTCGCTCCATGTAAAATACTGGTATTCAGCTGCATCCGGTTAGACTGGAAGCCGACCCCAACATAGTTGGGAAAAGGCTAGGCAGATGATGATGATGATGATAACGTGTGGAAATAAAATGAAACAAACGAATTTGGCAAAGACATTTAGGTAGTTTATTGTCGTATCGTCGGCACCACGACGGTGTTAGGATTTATTTGATATTTTATAAATGTTCCTATGAACTAGAACTACCAGTGGTTTCATTTATTGTTGTATTGTCGTTGTAGATCACCGTCCCGTCCGTCCGCCTCAAAAATGATGTCACCAACATTGCAAGGGCCGACGCCCGTTGGTACTGCGGGTTGTTTGAGAGGGAAGAGATACCGCGGCCTCGACACAAAGGGCTAAGAAGGAACATGGGTGGTTTTTAGTCATAGAA
The DNA here is from genome assembly GCA_949774965.1 of Diarsia brunnea. NCBI lineage: Eukaryota > Metazoa > Arthropoda > Insecta > Lepidoptera > Noctuidae > Diarsia > Diarsia brunnea. The sequence goes on along the minus strand of OX459026.1, from coordinate 7,464,322 downwards.
ATTCTGACACTCCCTACCGCTCTGCCCAGAGCGGTAGGAGTCATTTGATAATTTTCCACCCTAAAAAACATAAGTTTCAACTAGACTCTCAATGTCCATCTGCTAATTTTGTTTGAATTAACTTTACTAAAGTACTAAAACCATTGATATACGAAAAAACTAAAGATACGGTCGTCCGAACATTTGCTTGACGCGTTCGCCATACAGAGAATCGGTGTAGTCTGCTCGTTAATGTAACCTTGTATAAGCGGCGTGGTATTTTCGAGGTATAAAGAACATAAATAAAGCTTTTAATAAAATTTACGACCGCACCCGAAGAGAGCTGATCGTGGACTCGTTCACTTCGGCTTAGGAAAGACCATTTTGGGACCACGTTCGAGGCGTCATTTTAACATGCCGTCCGCCCAGTCCTTACGCAGTAATTATAAGTCAATGACTAAAACTAACTATCTTACTAACGACAACTTAGAAAAGGCATTCAGCATTATTTAATCAACGATATGTACCCAACTGTGCGGTGAATCATTGAAAATATTATGTTTCTGCGTCTGTAAATCTCGGATGACGTCAATTCTTTTAATTTAAAACCTTTTCATATTTTACAGTTCAATATATATTTTGACAAGTTGTTTTAAAGTTAGAATCAAAACATAACATAACATCACGCCTGTAATCCCCGAAGGGTTAGGCAGAGGTGTACCTAATAGTACACCCACATTTCGCCAGTTATGTTTAAGTCCCATGTAATAGGGGGCGAGCCTATTGCCATCAACCGGACACAATTCCAGACTCCGTGGCTGTTACTGATAAATTCTTGATAGAAAAAGCCAATAACAGTTTGCCCGACCCGGGAATCGAACCCAGGACCTCATGCTCAGCAGTCGCGCTTGCGACCACTAGACCAACGAGGCAGTACTAACTACGAGGTAGTAATTTATGAGAATTAGTATATTTTTTAATATAAGCAACTTTCTCCAGTTGCTTGTACCCGAGAACTGCAGTAACAAATGCACATGTATATTAAAAGACATTTTTCAAAAAAAAAAAACAAATATTTTATTATTCTTATAAGCCTATTGGGAGAGCAGCGGTGGCCCAGTGGTGGCGGCCCAGACTTACGAACAGTAAGTCGTGAATTCGAACCCAGCCAGGCGCATTACTTTGTGTAATTTATTTCATAACCGCTGCTCTCAAAGTGGTAAACGAAAACATCGTGAGGAAAACGGCATGTCTTAGAACCAAAAAAATTGAAGACATTTGACATAAATAACAACCCGCACTGGGCCCGCGGGTGGTGAATTATAGCCCATCCCTCTCCTAGAGAGGAGGCCTGAGTCCCTGCAGTGGGAACATTATAGGCTGATGATGAAGATGATGATAATGGTGGAGCTCGTGGCTTAATAAGAACTGCCACTCCGGTCGATCTTTAGGTAAAGCTGTGCTTGCCTAGGTCGGTCTGTAGATGGGTGACCGCCCGACATACCGAGTTTCCTCCGTACCTTGGAAAGCACGTTAAGCTGTTGGTCCCGGCTGCTAAGCCTGCTTGTCAGACTTTCTGGTCACTGACTACCTGTAACGACTGTCAAAGACCAAATGACAGCTGGACCAACAGCTTAACGTGCTTTCTGAGGCTCGGTATGTAATGGGTGGTCACCCATCCACAGACCAACCTAAGCAGGCGCGGCTAAACCTGAAGATTGGTTCGAGCTTCTGTTTTTAACCGACTTCCGAAAAGGAGGAGGTTATCAATTCGTCTGTATGTTTCTTTTTTTTGTATGTTTGTTATCGCATATCTCTAAAAAATTTGTAAAATAAATAAACTTTTTTGGAAAAAAAAAACCGACGTCAAAAACACATAAAGTGAAAAACACAAAAACGAAAAACACAAAAAAGTGAAAAATAAACTTCACAAGAAAAAGCAGCTTCTGGAGTCGGTGGCAAAAATTTTTGTGTTTTTGAAGTCGGTTTTTTTTTTTTTGCATATTTTTTTTTTTATATCCAGCCACTCCTCTCCTCTCCTCTTACTCAATATTAATAACATCAACATTTACTGACACACGTAAGTTCAATAAAACTGATTAATCATATCACGTGGAAATGACGCAGAGTTCTGCTTAGAACAATACATTAATACGGCGTAACGAAAAGGTGAATCAAACCACGTTTATAAAATCATTGTTTTATTTGGGTTCCGTAAACAAGACTGCTTTATTGGTCGACTGCATACGCATGAGGTAAATTTTGGAACGAAGTTCCTTATCGCGCGTTGTGAAAGGGGGCTAGACGGAAAAAATTCTTACGAAAAGTTGTCACGACACTTTTTGCTATAGTAAGCTATTGTAAGCTGTGCGGCGTCGCATGTTTCTCTGTCTTTTTTTTTTTTTTTTTATTTATTAACTTTTTTATTATTTTTTTTTTTTGTTTTACATATTAAGAAATAATAACAATAACTTCGTTCCATCCGGGTGTTCCTTGACACCACTCAAGTTTTCTTTTTTTCGGAATTTGCGACATTAAATAACCCCTCCTGCTCTTGGGCAGAGCGAAAGGGAGTGTCAGACTTCTACTGACTAAAAACCACCCATGTTCCTTCTTAGCCCTTCATGCCGAGGCCGCGGTATCTCTTGCGAACAACCTGCAGCCCCGACGGGGTCTGACACTCCCTTCTGCGCTAATGAAAAAATTGATTATTAATTATTTGAATGAATAATCAATTTTTTTTAATTATTTGATGATTTTCCACCAGCAACAAAAAAAAAAGGGAGTGTCAGAGTTCATCATCATCAGCCTATAATGTTCCCACTGCAGGGACTCAGGCCTCCTCTCTAGGAGAGGGATGGGCTATAATCCACCACGCGGGCCCAGTGCGGGTTGGTAGATCTGATGTCGAATCTTTTGATTCTAAGACGGTTTCCTCACGATGTCTTCCTTCACCGTTTTGAGAGCAGCGGCGATGAAATAAATTACACAAAGTAATGCGCCTGTCTGGGTTCGAACCAACGACTTACTGTTTGTAAGTCGGGGCTGCAACCACTGGGCCACAACTGCCGTAATCTGTGCCAATGCTCTCAGACTGCGTCACACTTGTAATAACTAAAACCCACACATTTTTTTTATTTTTTTATTTGGAATAGGCTTGCTCTTGACCTGAATCTTACCCTAAGGGCCCTTACACGTTCCATCGTCGACGATGGAACGTGTTAATTAATGAATTAACACATGTTCCTTCTTAGCCCTTTGTGTTCCGGGGATCTCTTTCGAAAAGTCCTGCATCGCTGGCAGGCGTCAGTCGTTGCAGAACATCTTTTTGAGTTGCGCGTGAAACACGAACGCGCCGTCCGTCGACACGGTCAGTCGTCATAAGACGGACGTACGGTGAGCTAGCTAGCTAGGTCACCGTCCACAAGCCTGCGTATATCATAATAGGCCTATGGTGGGTTTCATCGCATCATACCTAAATCCTTTTAAATACCTTTATTGTATAAACAATATAATGCGTACATACGTAACACATGTTTAAATATTGAATATTTTAGATTTATTATTTGAATACAGTAATACAGCTCATACAATTTTAAACTCAACGTCTTTTAGATAAAATGGTGCCTGAGAATACGCATGATTAAAACAAATATATTTGTCTTGTATGCTTTCGATAACTGTACGACCCAGATTTAATCACTATCACTACTCACTACATAGTATAAAACAAAGTCGCTTTCTCTGTCCCTATATCCCTATGTATGCTTAAATCTTTAAAACTACGCAACGGATTTTGAAGCGGTTTTGTTTAAAGATAGAGTGATTCAAGAGGAAGGTTTTAGTATATAATTTGTCTGACATCCACGCGGGTGAAGCCGCAGGCATCAGCTAGTAATCTTATAAATAAAGAGAGAGCAGCGTTCTCTGTGCCTTTGTAACAACCATACTGCGATCGCCAACCCGCCTGCCAAGTGTGGCGATTATGGCAAATCCCCCCCTTCTGGAGGAGGCCTATGTCCAGCAGTGGTCGTCTTTTGGCTGAAATAATGATGATGATGATGATGAAATAAAGAGAAAAGTCCTGACTGACTGAAGGACTCATCACCGCCCAGCTGTAACCCTTGAACCTATAAAGCTGAAATTTTTCACATAATAATTGCCTTTATAATGTAGACAAGGAATAAGAAAGGGTGTTTTGAAATTCAACCCATAAGGAAGTTAAATCTATCTATATACAGGGTGTAAATCAACCCATCACACACCCGTCAACTAAGCATTCTGTACATCAATCTAAGTACCCCTACGCAAAAAATTTTGCTGGGAAATGACTTTTTTTTTTGGGTCAAAAATCACATTTTACGGTAAAACTCAAAGTAGCACTCTTAAAACATTGTGCTAGTGGATGCTTTGAATAATAAACGGGTCATGGAGGTAATTTAAGTAAAGTTAAAACCTGAAAAACTAGTATTTACAAAAACAGCTGTGAAAAATTTGGAACTTTGACCCCTAATATCTCCGTAACTAGGAGGTTCCCAGGTATAGTCTAGAACAAAAAAATGATCGCAGTGGTGGGGAGAACAGTGCACTTCATTTGCGTTAAGGGTACTTTTACACCCTATATATAAAATGAATATTGCTGTTCGTTAGTCTCGCTAAAACTCGAGAACGGCTAGACCGATTTGGCTAATTTTAGTGTTGAAATATTTGTGGATGTCCAGGGAAGGTTTAAAAGGTGAGAAAGAGGTAGGTTATAGGTAGTCAGAGTAGTAGGTAAAGTAGTAGGTAGGGTAGTAAGAAGGATAGTAGAGTAGGTATGGTTGGTAGGTAGGGTAGTCGGTAGAGTAGTAGGTAGGGTAGTAGGTAGGTAGGGTAGTAGGTAGGTAGGGTAGTAGGTAGGTAGGGTAGTAGATAGGTAGGGTAGTAGGTAGGTAGGGTAGTAGGAAGGTAGGGTAGTAGGTAGGTAGGGTAGTAGGTAGGTAGGTAGTAGGTATGTAGATAGTTGGTACGTAGGCAGGTAGTATGTAGGAAAAAGGGCATAGCAACCCATGCGGGTACAGCTAGTAGGGAGTAAAAGTTTGAATTGAAAATCGTAATTTTTGATATTTCTGACATCGGATATTTTCCGACATCCACGCGGGCGAAACCGCTGTCAAAAACTAGTCTAGTACACAAAACAAACCTATTAAGTATACATCACGCACACAAGCTATTGAGTTAACACTTTGCATGTGTGAAGTCATAGTTATGCCACACAAACGCTAAATAAAGCGAGCGAGCTCGGTTTTTATTAGTGTGCGTGCGGCACATCTATAATACCATAAGTATACCAATATATAGTAATCATTCATTTGACAATGAATCAGATGTAATATTTCGCAAATGTAACTATAGCAATCCTGGCACAATAGTTATCACCTTTAGTTACCGAACGAGGAGGCGTAAGATCAAACCCCGGGTGCGGCTTTTCTTTTTGTATTCATTATTTTTAACCGAATTCATGTTAAAACATTATTTAAAGTAGAATCTATAACGATTCAATCCTGTTCATGGATGAGTTATGAAGTTTGCAACGTTTGAGAACCACGGCACTCTCAGTCCATTTTATTTTGGCTGCTTATAAACTAACTACCGACAATTTGAAAATAATATTGTTTTCGAACACCTTCATTTATAAAAAATGAGCATTCTTAGTGGTCAATCTATGATTATTTGCATTACTTAGTCTATTGCTAGCACAGAATTACTCTAAATATATTCGTTTGTAATTTATTTCTGTGCATCCAAACATGCATCATTTAATAACATTAAAAAAGACAGAAATTGTTCTTTTCCATGAGCAAAACGTATCTATAAGTGATTGCAAGGCGCTTAATGATGCCGGTAAATAACAGATACTATACCTACTTCAACTTAACTAACTCATCTCACCTTTCTGTTTACCTGGGAATAAATAAATTAACGTAACCTTAGTGCATTAACCATTGTTATAGTATTAGCCCATTTTTGTTTGCTAATGTTTATTTGAACTACTAAAAGTATTTTAACTTGTATTATATTATACGTATATGATTATTGAAGATAAATAATATTAATTTTGTTTATATATAAGTATGTATGTATCATACTCGTAGTTTATATATAGGTTTATATACTTACCTATATATAAACCAAATTAATATTATTTTATCATTTATTATATAGGTATACATATAGGTATGTAAATTAAGTGCATTAACCATTGTTATATTAGCCCATTTTTGTTTGCTCATGTTTATTTAAACCATATCTAAAAGTATTTTAACTTGTATAATACGTATATGATTATTGAAAATAAATAATATTAATTTGGTTTATATATAAGTATGTATGTATCATAGTTTATATATAGGTTTATATATTTACCTATATATAAACCAAATTAATATTATTTTATCATTTATTATATAGGTATACATTTAGGTATGTAAATTAAGTGCATTAACCATTGTTATAAGAGCCCCTTTTTTGTTTGCTAATATAAATATTTAAAAGTATTTCAGCTTGTATAAATGTATATGTATTTAATTATTGTAGGCATATAAATAATATTAATTAGGTATATATGAAAGCATAAATATAATTTTATATTTTTAAGCATAATGTATATATTATTATTTATTATATAATAACTATTATGATAAGTATTTTAGCAGTAGTATGTATTTTAAATACTGTTTTGTTTTGTATTCACAGAGAAGAACCGTGCAGTTATGAGTCCGCCGATATGCAGATTCTGGAGACGTGGAAAATCTTCGACGTGCTCCAAAACCAAAGCGAATACGTCAGCTCGACACCATGACATCGTGGCAAGGCACAGAGCTAATTCATTTTTGCCAACCCGCGTCACAGCTTTAGCACACGATGTGTGCTTGCAAACGGTGAGAAATCACCTGCGTTCTGCTGATTTACGCTGCAGCAAGCCAGCACGGAAGATATTACTGTCCACTGCGCATCGATAAAGCCGACTACAGTTCGCTAGGTCATATTTTAATTTTGATTGGAAGAACAACGTGGTGATTTTTAGCGACGAAAAAACATTTAAGTCGGATACGGATGGGCGTAAAATATTATGGACTAAAGGTGGTGAAAGGTATAATGAATGTAACCTTCTGGCTTGTAGGACTAGTGGCATTGGCGTTGGATGCGGGTTTTGGGGTTGGATGTCAAACGATTATGAACCTTATTGTTATATTCATAATGTTCATGTTTGTGTGAACAAATGTAAAACTTAGCAATATTTTTATTATTTGTTATACCTACATCTTGCTGTATTCTTCTGTCTTAAACAACAATTCGTATTATTAAAAGTCTGGTGAAGTGATGTTATTGTTATGCAGATAGAAGTTGCCATAATTTCTTACTATCTAACATGTTGATTCACTTCCCGTCTAATTTTATTTTCGATTCAATTTAGACACCACCAACCTACTTTAACAAATTATTTACGTCCATCCTTAACCAACAAAAAAATTGTCTAACTAATAAATAAACATAAAACAAATGATTTTATTGTTTTATTTAATTACCTTTCTACTTTTTTGCTTGAGTGACTTTATTGGAGACAAACAAAAAAAAAATAAAAAACAAAAAGTAAAAAACAGAAATCTAAAATCCTCAGTGGGGATCGAACTCACGGGCATCAAGCGTGGATTAGCTAATATCGCACGCTTACACCACTCTGCCACGGATGGTTTGTTTAATGTGTATAAAATGTTGGTCATATTCCTTAACTGTGAACCAGTTTAATGAATGTTTACTCACACAATATTAATGGCAATTACCGATGTGTGCGTGATGTAAAGTCGGCCGGCGCGTAGCGGTAGGCCGGTTTTGAGTTATACGCACATAACGCACACTAATAAAAACAGAGCTCGCTCGTTTTACTTAGTGTGTGTGCCTATAACTATGACATCACCCACACATGCAAGATGTATACTTAATACGTTGGCCCACTGTACTAGACTAGTTTTTGACAGCGGTTCCTGGCGGGTCCTGTATTGTTTCAACCAAAATGGGACTGGGCGGGAAATGTCTATTGCATGCGAACGAGCTAAGAGCCCGTAAAGCTCAGGATTGTAGCCTAGAAACAGTGACCCGAGGTCGCGGCAGACCACGACGAAGATGGCGGGACGAACTGGAAGACTTTCTTGAGAATTGGAAAGAAGCTGGATTCGTTACCTTTGGAGGGAATGGAGGGAGATCTTTACCCAGCTGTGGGACAATTTGGGCTATATTTTTTTTTAATTAGAACAAAGTTTGGCAAAATACATTTAACATTAGGGGGCACAGTCGGTCTCATCGGGGCTGCGGGTTGTTCGAAAGAGATACCGCGGCCTCGGCACAATGGCTAAGAAGGAACATGGGTGGTTTTTAGTCAGTAGAAGTCTGGCACTGCCTTTTGATCTGCCCAGAGCGGAAGGGGTTATATAATTTTGATGATTTCCCACACCACAAAAAAGGGGCACAGTTATACAACAGACTACAGGCTTGTATAAGGAGTTTGCACTCATTCAATGCATAATACATTCAACAATCAATTAACTCACTGAATGGCTGTTTGTCACAACTGAACAATATTTTTAACTTCTTCTGGGTAAGCTCGTTCCATCGTCGACCCTTTTTTTTTTGGCGGGTGAAAATTCATCAAATAACCCCTCCCGCTCTTGGGCAGAGCGAAAGGGAGTGTCAGACTTCTATTGACTAAAAACCACCCATGTTCCTTCTTAGCCCTTCATGTCGAGGCCGCGGTATCTCTTGCGAACAACCCCCAGCCCCGACGAGTCCATTGTCGTCCTCATCTAAGATTGAGGTCAAGAGTAAGGCAAAAAGCCAAATAGATAAAAAAATGCAGTGACGAACTTTTATTATTTATTATGCATGACTTTGAGAATAATATATTATCTTAAAACCACAACCCTATTTTTTTACTCGGCTTTTGAAACAGAGACGAATACAACAGATGAATACAACAGTCCAAACCATGACATAAAATTATATTAAAACAACTAAACAAAAAGCTATATTTGTATATATTTATTTAGCTTTATTTATATACAGGGTGTAAACGAACCCTTCACGCATCCGACAACCAAGCATTCTGTACATCAAACCAAGTACCCCTACGCAAAAATTTTTGCTGGGACATAACTTTTTTTTTTAGGTCAAAAATCACAATTTACGGTAAAACTCAAAGTAGCACTCTTAAAACATTGTGCTAGTGGATGCTTTGAATAGTAAACGGGTCATGGAGGTAATTTAAGTAAAGTTAAAACCTGAAATACTAGTATTTACAAAAACAGCTGTGAAAAATTTAGAACTTTGACCCCCAATATCTAGGAGGTTCCCAGGTATGGTCTAGAACAAAAAAATGATCGCAGTGGTGGGGAGAACAAATGCCTTTTGTTTGCGTTAAGGGTACTTTTACACCCTTTATTAGTAGCATGTATCTTCAAGTCTTCATGATTCAGTAGGTCACATTCACTCCGGATTCCTGAAAAATAGAGAAAAACATACAATTCAATATAATCTCACATATATGTTTTTTGTGGGTGGCAAATCATCAAAATATGACCCCTCCAGTAGGGCTTTTGCGTATCTTTTTAAATGTCAGTGGCTATCCTATTGTCCATCGATTAACTGTCAAATGGTTCCATTTTGTACCAAACTGACAGTTAATTGATGGACACTATGATAGCCACTGACATTTAAAAAGATACGCAATAGCCCTGCTGCTCTGGGTGGAGCGGAAAGGAGTGTCAGACTTGTACTGTATAAAACTTATCCAAGTTCCTTCTAAGCCCTTTGTGTTCCGGGGCCGCGGTATCTCTTACGAACAGTCCCGCAGCCCCGGGACATATATGGTGTAAAAGTACCCTTAACGCAAACGAATGGCATTTGTTCTCCCTACCACTGCGATAATTTTTTTGTTCTAGACCATACCTGGGAACCTCCTAGTTACGGAGATATTGGGGGTCAAAGTTCCAAATTTTTCTCAGCTGTTTTTGTAAATACTAGTATTTCAGGTTTTAACTTTACTTAAATTACCTCCATGACCCGTTTACTATTCAAAGCATCCACTAGCACAATGTTTTAAGAGTGCTACTTTGAGTTTTACCGTAAAATGTGATTTTTGACTCCAAAAGAAAAAGTCATTTCCCGGCAAACATTTTTGCGTAAGGGTACTTAGTTTGATGTACAGAATGCTTGGTTGTCGGATGCGTGAAGGGTTCGTTTACATCCTGTATATTATGTTTGATCGTAACCTTGTGACAGTAACTTCGTTTTATTTGTTTTTCTGACATTCAAAAATGCCTGCAATAATGGCCTAATTTAAATAAGTAAGTTTGAGTTAGAATCTAGTTCTTCTAACCGAACAGACAGAGATATTGTATTGCAGGGGAGTTTGTTCCACCACTTCTTCTTCTCAGCTAAAACACAAGGAAGTGTGGTTTTGGGGGACTGTCTCTTGTAAAATTTGACATTCTAAAAGTGCCGATTATCAGACTACTTTGAATATATATTTTTTTAAATAACGTTTCCCCACACTAGGATTTCTCCTGTATCGTGGGTGCGTTAACAAACATTTAAACTCACAAACACACCCAGACCCGAAACAACTATCTGTAGGCCATATGAATATTCGGTCCGTGCGGGGATCGAACCCGCGACACGCGGCGCAGCAGTTCAATCTCTCAGCCACTGCGCCAACCGTGCCGTCAACCTTCTCCAGGTCATCGGTCCACCTAGCAGAAGACTTTCCAACGATACCTAAACAATGCAAAACAAATTAGGTACTTAAGAAATAAACATCTCTGGGACTTTGCAAGCGATGTTTATTTCTGAGAAAAAAAATCGAAATATTGATTTGTTGAGACACCAATACGAAGGCAAAGCATTTTAATATTTAAGTACCTACACAGGACACACCAGCAGAGGGTTGTTTAACATAATATGCCTTTTCATATTTAAGACAGTAAATAAACAAACAATTATTAACCCTATAATTCGTAATATTTACATATTTTTAAAAGAAAACATAGTTTTATAATGCCATAATGCCCGCCCCCATGACTCGCGCATGCGCAGTTGCAGTTTTGTTCGTAATTTTGCGCCACTCGCAGCCAACTTCAGAGGGGCACAGTTATTTGACGCGAACAGTAACGTTCACAATAATTCAATAAGGTCCACTGGCAATATTATCGGTTTATCTTACGATTTTTTCCAATTAGTAAGTAAAAGACATCATAAGGCATCCATAACAAAACAAAATAAGTCATTCCAATTGCGAACTGCTCCCGCGCATAAGGTCAGAAATATTGTTTTTTCTTTTTCAATTTATTTTCGTACTTCATATAAAAATAACATCTTATTTATATTTTACGATTACCAAATAATAGATACAGTATTTGTTCGTACCTACCTACATCCTTGGGACCTTTGCATACTGTAACAAGCGTGCCACGCTGTACCAGGGATAATACGCCGGTGGCTGTTCACCGTTGTCCAGTAGCTTAGACCCAACATCTCCGTTAACAGAGGCACTGAAAATAGATTATAAAATTAGCTATAAACGAACGGCAGAAGAAGACAAGAAAGAGGGCCATCAGGGACCACTGATGGATTCCGGCCCCCGTAGGCGCGGGCCTGCGGACGGTGAGTAATACGCTAGCTCACCGTCCGTCCTATGACGATGACAGGCCGTGTCGACGGCGCGTTCATATTGCACGCGCGCCTTAAAGAGATTTCAGCAATATTGCAGGGACCAACGCCTGTCGAGGCTTAGAGTTGTTCGAAATAGAAGCTGCAATACTGCAGCCTAGGCTGAATAGATACCTATTTCGAACAACAAAGGGCTTAGATGGAACATGAGTGGTTTTTAGTCATTACAAGTCTGACACTCCCTACCGCTCCGCCCAGAGCGGGAGGAGTCATTTGATGATTTCCCACAATCCAAAAAATAAATAATATGGTGCAACTGTTCCCATAAAAGTACACCCATATTTTAGCCAGTTGTTTAAGTGCCATGTAATATTATTATGGGACGAGTCTTTGCCATCAACCGAGCACAAATCCAGACTCGTGGGTGCTTCTGAGAAATTCCTGATTGAAAAACTCAAAACTACATCGGTAACCTTGGTTCTTATGCGGAAGTCTTCATTTACGATTCGACCACACGTTTCGGTTAATGAAAATAATTCAAAGGATTTAAAAAAAAAACTTACATGAAAACAAAAGTGATAATTACGAAGAAACGCAACAGGATCTGCGAAGCCATTGTGTTATAGATTCTATTTTGTACTCCAAACGGTTGAAACTCCCACAATGTGCTCCTTTGCACCACCCCTACCGTATTTATACCCCTTCAAACGAATTGTGGTGATTCAGTAATTAGACAATTGGACGTATTATGCTTCGACCCTTACCATCATTACAGCAAAAAAAAAAAATCAAGCTCCAGTGAAATATTTTAATAAATTACTATCACGCAATTTAAAAAAAATCTCCAGATTTTTTTGTAAGTTATGTGTTCCAACACACAGTTTTACCACGCGAAGAGCTTTTATCACAATAAATATTTTAAAACCAAATTACTCTGCCGCGTCTGTCTATCTGTTCGCGATAAACTCAAAAACGACTGAACCGATTTTCATGCTATATTCACCAATGGATAGAGTGGTTCTCGAAGAAGGTTTTAGTATATAATTTGACCTACAACCACGCGGGTGATGCTAGTTAAAAATGAAACGTTTCATACAATGTGAATTTTAATAAATACGATTCACAATAGAAAATTGTTATGATTTGTGTGACTAAATAATTGGAACGTATCCGAGTTAACCCATGAAATCCAATTTTCTTGAACAAAATGATCCATTATATTTGGAACGTTTTTCATAATTAACAATAGTGATGCATTATAACCCACGTACCTTAGTTGTCAGTCAACAATAATATCCAATAATCCAATTTTGAAGATTTCATATTCTTGCATCAGGGATGCTATGGAGTTCCGTAACCGTAACCAAACCTATGTTCCGTATGGTGTCGGACGTAAAGAATAGCACCATCCCATATCTTCCCGTGGGTGTCGTAAGAAGCGACTAAGGGACTTACCAGAGAATGGGCAGCAGCGTTCTCTGTTCCTTTGTAACAACCATACTGCGATCGCCAACCCGCCTGCCAAGCGTGGCGATTATGGCAAATCCCCCCCCCCTTCTGGGGAAGGCCTATGTCCAGCAGTAAACGTCTTATGGCTGAAATGATGATGAATGATGAACCAAAACTATCGGATATCAGAAATTTAAAGTTGAAGAAGACAAAGGCGGAGTCTAAATTATTATCTGTTATTTTTACAAAATATTTTTTCAGAATAATTGGTGGGATTTTAGAGGCTTTTATGATTTTAGTTTGAAGGATAAATATTTATGAGAGTCGAAAACACTGTGTTTGTGACACTCGTCAGTAATTGTCAGATTGTGTTAAACCTAAAATTTTAATAGGCGTAACCGAAATTATCCGAAACTAGCGGTTAATCCGAAATAATTTCATACCCGAAACTGGTATAATATTATTCCTTTATCCGAATAAATAAATCCGAAATTTCATATCCACAACATCCCTGCTTTGCATGCAGTTTGAACTATTGTCACAAAAAGGGAGATTTTCTTTAATTGGATATTTTCGTTTTAAATCTTTGTTTGCTAGTCGACTGTACCATGTGATGGATACAAAGAGGTGAGCATGGTGATGATGATGACCTACCCCGGAATTGATTTGAAAAAGATTTCAAATCCTTTCTGACGTAGGTGAATAAGTTAATAATTATACTTTAAAAAACATATAAACAAACTTATAGGCGTTATCATCATCATGAGCCTATAATGTTCCCACTGCAGGGACTCAGGCCTCCTCTCTAGGAGAGGGATGGGCTATAATCCACCACGCAGGCCCAGTGCGTGTTGGTAGATGTCACACGTCTTCGAATTTTTTGGTTGTATCTCTTACAACCAAAAAATCGGGCCTGTGGACGGTGAGTAATGGGCTAGCTCATCGTTCGTCCATCTTATGACGACGACAGGCCGTGTTGACGGCGCGTTCGCGTTTCACGCGTGCCTCAAAGAATGTCAGCAACATTGAAGGGGCTCGCAAGGGCCGACACACGTCGGAGCTGCGGGTTGTTCGAAAGAGATACCGCGGCCTCGATACAAAAGGCTAAGAAAAAACATGGGTGGTTTTTAGTCAGTAAACGTCTGACACTTCCTACCGCCCAGAGCGGGAGCAGCCCTTTGATGATTTCTCAACCTCCAAAAAAAAAGTTTAAACAAATTAATACATTACTTAAGGGGAAAAAAGTGTATCTCTGACAACACTAAATAAGTGTATTATCTTTTTTTTTATGGCGGGTGGAAAATCATCAAATAACCCCTCCCGCTCTTGGGCAGAGCGAAAGGGAGTGTCAGACTTCTACGGACTAAAAACCACCCATGTTCCTTCTTAGCCCTTCATGTCGAGGCCGCGGTATCTCTTACGAACAACCCGCAGCCCCGACGGGACAACCCGCAGCCCCGACGGGATTGCGTATTATCTCAAATTGGAGTCACTGTGGATTGAACACTTCTCGCATAACTACGTCCAATTATTGACTTGGTACCGTAAAATATTCGAATTGATTATTTATGCATTTTGTGATAACCTCCTGAAATTGGATGCAGATGAAAAACTGCACCTTTTATGAGGTCCCATTAAAATAGATGGGTAAATTTTAACACAGCGTTCAGTACGTCTAAACCAAGATATAACAAGTATCCATTAGCCAAAGACATCCAAGCAAAAAACCCTGATTAAAGTCATTTTAATTTAACCTAAAATGTTGGGTTATCAACATTTTTAGTGTATTTTGTTATGTTTAAGTCCCATGTAATAGGGGGCGAGCCTATTGCCATCAACCGGGCACAAATCCAGACAACGTAGCTGCTTCTGAGAAATTCCTGATGGAAAAACCCAATAAAAGTTTGCCCGCCCTGGGAATTGAACCCAGAACCTAATACACAGCAGTCGTTCTTGCGATCACTGGACCAACGAGGCTATTAATTATCAAATGTTTATAATTTCATACCCGACTGCGAAGCCCAAACGGAGGGTAAAAACATGTTTTTACCCGACTTCAAAAAAGGTTGCTCTCCAAGACTATCGCAACCCCACGTGTCATATTCTCGGAAGCCGCCTCATACGACCACCCTTATGCCAGTACCTAGTCGTAAGTGATGTTCCACAGAGGTGGCCCTATAAGCGATCCCTGTGGAACACCACACGACATCTCTCGCTGGTTCCATTCTCCGCTGCGACTGGGGTAGTTGACGGCCCTGTCTGTCAGATAGTCCCCGACCACATGACAAAGGGAGGAATATTAGAAGAATACCGGAGTGCCTCCCCAATTCAATTTCGGGGCATGGTGTTGAAAGCGTTGGCGATCTCAAGAGACACCGCCAAGATCACACCGCCCCGAGACACCGCATACCCCTTCGTGAGGCCTCTTAGAGTGTGTCCACCGTCGACCGCCTTTTGCGGAAACCAAAAAGTAGGAAGGGATATACTTTCCTAATCCAATATAGTCTCAAGAAAATTTCATCAAAATCTGTCTAATACTTCAGTTTTTTTTAATCCCTGGTAATTATTAAACAACGTAAATTTTATTCATAATGACATTTGCGTGGTCTACAAACTAATACATGTAGGATTAAATTAAAACCAAACAAAGTCACGGACTTCCAAAAGTAAAATTATTTTAAACGTTTTTTGCAAACATATAAAAATATTTCTTTTTAAAGTAATTTATTGAAAGAGAGGTACAATCACACAAAAAATATTATCCGTGCCTGTAGGAGGCCACCTGTATCCTACGTATATTGGTACTACAAGGGTTCTTTAGCGTGGTACTCCAAACGGTAGACGTGCTTTGGCCGCCTCCTCAGCTGGGTCCATTCTTGTCCCTACGTCTATTTTTTTCGCAAGATCCATTCTTTTCGCTAGATCCATTCTTGCTAAGTCCATTCGTTTTGCAAGGTCCATTATTTTCGCTTCGTCCATTCTTTTAGCTACGTCCATTCTTTTTGCTAATTCCATTCTTTTTGCTAAGTCCATTCTTTGCGCTACATCCATTCTTTTTACTGCGTCCATTCTTTTCGCTACGTCCATTCTTTTAGCTGCGTCCATTCTTTTCGCTTGGTCCATTCTTTGCGCTCGTATTGCACTGGGACTGTAAATGAAAATGGTTACTGTTATAATAACATTTATTTCTTCTCTATCTCCTCTATATATTTATAATTCTCGGATCACAGTGTTAGTTGCCATACTCCTGGGAAACGGCTTGACCAATTTTTATGAAATTTTGTGTGTGAGAATAGGACTTTTTTGTGGGACCGCGAACCGGAAGACGATGCGTTGGAAGGCCTCCCGCTAGGTGGATCGATGACCTGGTGAAGGTTGCGGGGTTCCGTTGGATGCGAGACGCACGGAACCACCGGTCACTAAACAACACTTGGGGGAGGCCTATGCCCAGCAGTGGTCGTCTTTCGGCTGAAATTATGAGGTAGGTAGTAGGCAGGGAAAAGGGCATTGCAACGGTACAGCTAGTGCATAACAATATATACAATAAATTATTTAAAACATATATTTTTTACATAACGATTCTGTTTTGATACGATAATAACATTTTTCAAGTCACTTTTTTTGCAGTTTTCGAGCTTATAATGTAAAGTGGTATTCCAAAAACGATCTTATTGCATACCATAACAGCATTGCTACCTAATTCTTCAGGATTGCTGAGAATTTTCTGTTCTGCAGAATTAGTTCGAATAAGCGACGGTAACTAAAACTAAAAAAAATCAGATCAATAAATGCTGCACTATAATCTATACTTATAATAATACTAGCTGAGTCCCGCGATCTTCGTCAGTGTGAAATTATTATAAAAGTATATAATAATATTTTATTGACAAGTTATTACTCACAAACATCAGTGTAGCTCAGGCTCTTGTACAGTCGAACAAGCTAATAATTATACAGGTAGAGCTTTTTATAATTCTAGTACACTGAAAATATTGATTGCAATTATGTTTTATAAAGCGATTAGCATTAAGCGAGGATGTCAAACGCTGTATCGTTTGGCATCAGTCTCTAAATGTATCTGTGTAATCTTAAAAATAAATGCAAGTTAGCTGGCTGTATACTTATTAGCTTGTTCGACTGTACTAGGAGTTCGTGTATCACAAGAGCCAGACCTCTCAATAGGAATGTTTACTGACTTAAAACAATATGATTCTAATTAGTCCGTCTGTTAGATTATCGAAAAATATTGGACACGTATTTTTTGTTTTATCAAATCAATAAAAATTGACGAAGATAAAACGGGTCAAAGATTTGAGTCGGGTTGTGACGTCACTCACCGGTAAAAAATGTCATACTAATGTCTTAGAAAATGACGTCACACGAGTTTTCAAAGCACTATCGTCTTCATTGTTTGTTTACGTGAAAAAAGAAAAAAACGTGTCTAATATTTTTTCTAAATCTATCTGACGACTAATTAGATTTTTTTTGTTAACTACCCTACTTAAATAAGGCTAGGTACAACTGCGTTCTGTAGATGTGGGATAAAAAAAGTATTACTTAATAAGTTTCTTAAAATTGTATACGGCACTCATATCTGCCGTCTGATCTAATGAAAACAGTGGTTGTGCCCATAGTAAAAAAGGTCACTGCTGATGTATCTGATAAAAGTAACTATAGGCCAATTTCTTTAGCTACTATAATCGCAAAAGTGTTTGATGGGTTATTGGATAGAAAACTGGATTGTTTTGTGACATTACAGGATACACAGTTCGGTTTCAGAGAGGGGTTGTCAACCGAAAGTGCAATATTATCTCTGAAACACACGGTTGACTACTATGTCAGGAGACAAACACCAGTATACGCATGCTTCTTGGACTTGTCCAGAGCTTTTGATTTGGTGTCATATCATAAGCTTTGGGCAAAGCTAAGAGGTGCAGGTGTCCCAACCGATCTTGTGAATATCCTCGCTTACTGGTACAGTGGGCAGCGTAATATTGTAAGATGGGGAAATGTGTACTCAGATGAATATTCTCTAGAGTGTGGCGTCAGGCAGGGCGGACTGACTTCGCCACGACTCTTTAATATTTATGTTAACCATCTGATTGAGGAGCTCAGCAGCATGCATGTTGGTTGCCATATTGATGACATATGTGTTAATAATTTGAGCTACGCTGACGATATGGTGCTGCTGAGCCCCTCAATTGGTGGTCTCAGACAGCAGTTATAGGTGTGTGAGGTCTATGCCGTGGAACATGGCTTGAGGTACAACGTCAGTAAAAGTGAGTTCATGTTATTTAAATGTAATAAGAAAAACGATATCTTTATACCACCTATATTACTTAATGGTGTACCTTTAAGTCGTGTTGCACAGTTTAAATATCTTGGACACATTGTAACTGAAAATTTGAGTGATGAATTTGACATTGAGAGGGAGCGCAGGGCATTGTCGGTTCGTGGTAATATGTTGGCACACAGGTTCGCTCGGTGTACGGCTCCAGTTAAAGTAACGATGTTCAAGGCATTCTGCCAGACGTTTTACACGAGCGGCTTGTGGGCAAACTTTACACAGAGGACCTACAATGCCTTGCGCGTCCAGTATAATAATGTGTTCAGGGCTCTGTTTCGGCTCCCTCGATATTGCAGTGCATCCGGTATGTTTACTGACGCCAGCGTAGATGACTTCTACGCAATTATGCGTAAAAAAGTTGCGTCGGTGGTGCGACGAGTACGTGGGAGCCCAAATAGCGTCCTGAGAATGATTGGTGAGAGATCCGATACTGTTCTGCTCAGTAGGTTCACTGAACTTCATGTGTTGCGAAACCAATGAGCCTACTGTGCAGGGGTGTGCAGACGGTGTGCCTAGTTCCTTTGTGTTTAGTTTTAATTACTAACATTAGTTATAAGCAAAAAAATTTGTTACTAACAACCTTTGCCTTGCCTATGGACTTTTTTGTCTGAATTAAATGTTTTTTTTTTTTTTTTTAAATAATATTATTTAATTATGATTCGAAAGACACGTGGCGCCATCAGCTATCAAAAGAATGTTACTGTTGTTTTCCACAGGAATAGTACCTATTTTCGAAATGGAAGGTATTCTATGTCATTTGAAATTCAGTGGTTTAGGCGGTAACTTTAATCGCATATTTTATAATATTTAATAATTAGGATTATATTAGTTAGGAGCTCGTGGCTTAATAAGAACGGCCACTCGGGTCGATCTTTAGGTCAAACCGCGCTTGCCTAGGTCGGTCTATAGATGGGTGACCGGCCATTACATACTGAGTTTCCTCCATGCCTCGAAAAGCACGTTAAGCTGTTGGTCCCGGCTTCCGAGGCATGGCGGAAACTCGGTATGTAATGGGGGGCCACATATCCACAGACCAACCTAGACAAGCGCGGCTTAACCTGCACGCGTAGCATGACCACCGTAGAAACGGGTTTTGTCGACGGAAGAATCGACAAAATGACAGATTGTAGCAAAATTTAATGTCAAATTGTATGGAAAAAGCTTTGTCTATTCTTGGTAGAATAGATATAGAATCGCCATACTACGCGTGCTGTAGATTGATACGAGCGGCTCTTATTATGCAGCCACGAACCTAACACCTGCTGTAGCATAGAAAAATTACCTTTCTGTCGTGTCGCCGTCTATATTGGGTACTCTAATGCTATCAGCGTTCTTCGGTACTTCTGGAGTTTGCGTACTTCCCTGAAAAATAATTTAAAATTTAATTCAAGCATGCAACCACAGCACTTTCACAGTTATTATGCCTAGGTCGGTCTGTGGATGGGTGACCGCCCGACATACCGAGTTTCCTCCGTGCCTCGGAAAGCACGTTAAGCTGTTGGTCCCGGCTGCTATATATAGATCTTTGGCAGTCGTTACAGGTAGTCAGTGACCTGAAATTCTGACATCCAGTCTTACCAAAGAGTATCGTATTACCTAGTATTAACTGGGTTGTGGAGGTCAGATAGGCAGTCGCTCTATGTAAAATACTGGTATTCAGCTGCATCCGGTTAGACTGGAAGCCGACCCCAACATAGTTGGGAAAAAGGCTAGGCAGATGATGATATGCCTTGTGACAGGGACTGTAGCTACATTTGATTGTTGTCTTTAATTCGACTAATCTAAAGTGCCTATAATAGGGATGTTAACTGACTAAAAAAATATGATTCTAATTAGTCCGTCTGTTAGATTATCGAAAAATATTGAATACGTATTTTTTGTTTTATCAAATCAATAAAAATTGACGAAGCTAAAACGCGTCAAAGATTTCAGTGGGGGTTGTGACGTCACTCACCGTTAAAAATGTCTTAGAATATGACGTCACACGAGTTTTCAAAGCACTGTATCGTCTGCATTGTTTGTTTACGTGAAAAAAGAAAAATACGTGTCCAATATTTTTTGGAAATCTATCTGACGGACTAATTAGTTTTTTTTTTTGTTTACTACCCTATTGTGTATAGACAAAGACATTAATTCGTAGGATACGGTAGGCACAAAGTTGTTACAGAAAAATGGTATGGTTCACGACATATTTATCCGCCGCTAGACGCGGCATAAATATTTATATTGGTAATACTTGATACTTGTTAGGTCATTAGGTGGCCTCAGTGGTCGAGTGGTTTAGGCGTTTGCCTTGTGACCCAGTGGCCATGGGTTTGATTCCCACGGGAAGCTTACTTTGTGAAGTTATTTCCAGTTTGGCTAGGACATTGCAGGCTTGTATCACCTGATTGTCTGATAAAAAGATGATTCCGTGCTTCGGAAGGCACGTATAAGCCCGTGGTCAAATGGCGGTCGTCAAATAAACCATGTCAGAGGCCCTTTTTTTTTAGGGGGGGGGGGGGGGAAATCATCAAATAACTCCTCCCGCTCTTGGGGGGGGGAAATCATCAAATAACCCCTCCCGCTCTCGAATAGGAGTGTCAGACTTCTACTGACTAAAAACCACCCATGTTCCTTCTTAGCCCTTGCACCGAGGCCGCGATATCTCTTACGAACAACCCGCAGCCTCGACGGGATGTCAGAGGCCCTTGAGGCGGTTTAGAAACTCTGACACTAGGGTGTGTGGGGTCGTTAGACCTTACTGCCCACACGATAAGAAGAATAAGGTGGCCAAAGTTTGAAGAGATAAGAAACAAAAGAATACACTCATAAGTAAAATGGGGTGAATAGAAACTCACGGGTGAATCGAGACAGAACTTTGAAAGGGATTTTAACATTGAATGAATACGATATGTTACCAACAAGTACTCTATTGTATTCACTTAATTTTATTTTATTAAATAGAAACCATTTTAGCCACATACCACTTTTATTCAAAGTTAAAATCCTTCTCAAAGTTCTGTCTCGATTCACCCGTGAGTTTCTATTCACCCGTGAGTCTCTATTCACCCCATTTTACGGTACCTTGTTCTGATCTGTCGAATTGCAGGTGGTGATGGGTTTGTTGGTGGTAGATTTTGGTAGGATAGGGTTCAGGTGACCAATCATTGTATGTATTATATTCCTGTAATTTCAAATAAAAAATAAAAACATTATAATATACGTCAAGGTAGCGCGTGAATATCGAATTTTCTTACGTTTTTTGCAATTTGCCGTTCAGTGTCAGGTTGTATGTATAAAATAAGATTCGTGACTGTAACAAATGTGACTTTACAGAGTAATAATGATTAAAATCACCAATACAAACGTCTTAGTTTATATAACTTCCTTGA
Organism: Diarsia brunnea; assembly: GCA_949774965.1. NCBI lineage: Eukaryota > Metazoa > Arthropoda > Insecta > Lepidoptera > Noctuidae > Diarsia > Diarsia brunnea. The sequence continues at coordinate 7,442,473 of OX459026.1, read as the reverse complement.
ATCACTTTTTCATCAAATAGTCATTCAATGGAATTAAATTAACTCAAGAGGATTGTATTCATGACGAAAAAGCCGCCATATGGCGGACTTTAAAACATGTCAGAGGCCCTTTTTTTTTTTTTGGGGTGTGGGAAATCATCAAATAACCCCTCCCGCTCTTGGGCAGAGCGAAAGGGAGTGTCAGACTTCTACTGACTAAAAACCACCCATGTTCCTTCTTGGCCCTTCATGTCGAGGCTGCGGTATCTCTTGCGAACACCCGCAGCCCCGACGGGCGTCGGCCCTTGCGGGCCCCTTCCGTGTTGCTGACATCTCTTTGAGGCGCGCGTGGAACACGAACGCGCCGTCGACACGGCCATGTCAGAGGCCCTTGAGGCGGTTTAGAAACTCTGACACTAGGGTGTATGGGGTCGTTAGACCTTACTGCCCACACGATAAGAAGAAGAATGGTTTTTCTCACCCAGCAATTTCGAATCCCAGATCCTTCATACTGTTTCTTTCAGAAACTGATAATTCATTCAAGAACATCTTATAGTTGTCCAGGCTCTGTACCTTCGCTGATTTTTCCGACATTTCGGACGGCTCATCGAAACTGTAGCCCACTTCTCGTGTAAGAAACCGGTCATGGAGGGAACTGAGGAAAAAAATAATTTTGAACAAAGTTTCCCTGATGTAATGTAGTTAAGTAATAAGGAAGGATTTTTTGAAATTCAACCCCTAAGAGATTTAAATAGGGGATTAAAGTTTGTATGGAAAATCGACTTTTTCACACCGACTGTAAGTAATTCCACCCAAAACACAAACCAAAATATTATTTTCAATACACTTCCTCGAAAACTAGCTACGAGTATTATTGCACTACGATTAGGTTCGAAATGCAACATATTGCAAACGCGTGCGGTAATCTTATTTTTCTGCAACCAAGGGCGGGAAAGAAAATTACCAGAGATAAGTATACCTTATATTATGTCCAAATCGATTAAAACATAGGAAATTTAAAAAAAATCACCACCGACTATAGAGTCGGCAGTGTTTTTGGAACGAAGTTCCTTATCACGCGTTGTGAAAGGGGGCTAGACGGAAAAAATTAAGACCAAAAGTTGTAACGACACTTTTTGTTATAGTTGTAAGCCGTGCGGCGTGCGCGTCAAGCCAGTTATTTTCAGAACTTCGTTCCATCCGGGTGTCCCTTGACACCTTTCAAGTTTTTTTTTTTTATTTCGTCATTTTGATTTGCGTCTTTACAGCATAAATATTTTTTGAATATTAAATTGTGTTTGTAAAAAGAATACTATAAATAAGCATGATTATTTTAACAATTAGTTACTTTTGTGAACAAGTAAACATTTATTTGTTCTTAATTGAAAAAATAATTGAATTTTATATTTTTCCTATGAGGCTGTTTAGCGGCTTCATGCCTTAGCTTCTTCTTCAATCTGGCGAAAACAAACAGCGGAAAAAAACAAATGAAATCATAGTCTCCTAAAAATTGATGACATAGTTAATTTCTTTGACAGTGTATTGAAAACCGTCGTTTGATACACGTGGGAATTTGTTATTGCATTTCTCGTCCCCATGAACACTCTCGCCAAACGCCTCGGGTGTTTAATCAACCTCGAATGCAATCGCAAACTTTCCGCACTTGTATCAAAATATAATTTCACATAATGGGCTTGGATAAAAACCCCTTATAGTAAATAAAAGAATTAAAAAAAAAAAAAAAAAACATAATGGGCTTATGTGAAATTACATGGGCACTAATAAAACGTCTAGAACAGGTTCGTTTCCTATGGAGAAGAACCTGCCTGAAAGTCCATGTTTACTCTTTTAAAAATTTTAGCTTGATAAGTCAGTCAAGATTTAAATAAAAATTATATACAGGGTGTTAACTTACCCTTCACGGAGCTGTCAACCGAGCATTGTGTACATGAAACTAAGCACCTCTACGCAATAACTATTGCTGGGAAATGACTGTTGTTTTTGGGATGTTAAATCACATTTTACGGTAAAACTCAACTCAATGTCTACTCGAACTCTTAAAACATTGTGCTAGTGGATGCTTTGAATAGTAAACGGGTCATTGAGGTAATTTAAGTAAAGTAATAACCTGAAAAACTAGTATTAAAAAAAAACTTGAGAGGTGTCAAGGAACACCTGGATTGAACGAAGTTATTGTTATTATTTTTTATTACGTAAAAAAAAAAAAAAAAAAAAAAAGAAAAGAAAAAAAAAAAAATGTAGAAATGAAAATATCTGGCTTGCTTTCTATAAGAGAGAGAGAGACAGACAGAGAAACATGCGACGCCGCACAGCTTACAATAGCTTACTATAGCAAAAAGTGTCGTGACAACTTTTCGTAAGAATTTTTTCCGTCTAGCCCCCTTTCACAACGCGCGATAAGGAACTTCGTTCCAAAAACAGCTGTAAAAAAATTGGAGGTTTGAACCCCTATATCTCCGTAACTAGGGGTTTCCCAGGTATAGTCTAGAACAAAAAAATGATCGCAGTGGTGGGGAGAATCAGTGCCTTTCGACTTTGTTAATGGTACTTTTACAACCTGTATAGATTGTGTTTTCCTACTCCTCCGCTATTCTTTTCTGATTAATTTCGTTGCGGGATCCAAGACAGTTAAATCGTTTCTCTGGGACTTCGTCGAGCTTCATTGTCTCTGCTCTTTTCTTGTGGTCGCCACTGTTGATTCCGGCTTACAGGAGTTACAGCGGTTTGGGAATAGTGTGGCGGGCTTGTCCTATTTAAAAAAGAAACCTGTGTAGATAGATAGATTGACTTGCAAACAGCACTCACCCGCGCTCCATTCCACCTCTCAACATGACGGGTGATGAAGGTAACAGTTCGTTCACCTTTTCCTTCATCTTTCCGTGGTGATTGTGTAAGATTTGCAAGCCGATTTCTTTGGCCGCAGTTTTAATATCTGTCAACTACATAGCAACAGAAAATAGGGTACATGAATATTATTTGTTTCCTAATAATCGATAAATTCGGAGGAGCTCGTGACTTAATAATAACTGCCCCTCGGGTCTTTAGGTTAAGCTGCGCTTGCCTAGGTGGTCTGTGGATGGGTAACCGCACCTTACATACTGGGTTGCCTCCGTGCCTCGGAAAGCACGTTAACCTGTGGGTCCCGGCAGACATATAAAAATCTTTGGCAGTAGTTACGGGTGTGACCTAAATCTAAAAGGTTATCGTATTACCTAGATTAACTGGGTTGTGGAGGTCAGATAGGCAGCCACTCCATGTAAAATACTGGTATTCAGCTGTATCCGGTTAGACTGGAAGCCGACCCCAACATAGTTGGGAAAAGGCTAGGCAGATGATGAGTGGTCGATAAATTCACTGAAGAACCAGGGTCACCAACATAGCTCTCAGAATATACAAGTTGAAGTGGCAATGATCAGGCCACATCGCTCGAAGAACCGACAATCGATGGGGAAACAAGAAAGGAACGGTTGCCTTTCGTTATGGCGTTCTATGGGGGAGGCCTTTGTCCAGCAGTGGACGGCATAATCATCTGCCTAGCCTATTCCCAACTATGTTGGGGTCGGCTTCCAGTCTAACTGGATGCAGCTGAACACCAGTATTTTACATGAAGCGACTGCCTATCTGACCTCCACAACCCAGTTAATACTGGGTAATACAATTCCCATCGGTAAGACTGGTTGTCAGACTTTCAGGTCACTGACTACCTGTAACGACTGTCAAAGATCTATATATGGCAGCCGGGATCAACAGCTTAACGTGTTTTCCGAGGCACGGAGGAAACTCGGTATGAAAAGGGTGGTCACCCATCCATAAACCAACCTAGGAAAGCACGGCTTAACCTAAAGATTGATCCGAGTGGCAATTATTATTAAGCCACGAGCTCCACCGAGCAGTGGACGTCTTATGGCTGATGATGATGATGATGATGAATTATACCTTATCCTGTAAAATCTTCATATAAACTGGGGTTCTCCTGAACGTCCTCACTACAGTTTCCAGATCTTGTCCATAAAGCTTCAGAGCTTCTTTCTCTAAGTTATAGTGATGACCACCTTGTGCCAGGGTTTGTGAAACTGGAAATTTAAAACAAACAAAAAAAACAGGAGGAAAAAGAATGTACAACCTTTTGACCGCCACGTCAATAACGACAATCTGTGTTCTCTACGCCAAGCGACAAATTCCTTCTTATTTTCGACGTGCCATGCCGTCTAGGCGTCATGAGCACGATTCGATTTGACGTCCATAGACGTCCGTGGCGGTCAAAAGGTGAAATTCCAAGGGCCAATCGGAAAACAATTATATTTTTTCAAATCGGTTCATATTTATTTATTTATTTATTTACTCATTAACACATACATTTGTTTTAACAGGTAAGACCCAAGCTAACAAAAGTAGTCATAAATTACAAATAGTCCAGTCCCAAGTAACGGGTCTGGGTAAAAATACAAGTTACACAGTGGACAACATACTAAGTGTCACCCTCTGGAATTCCGCCAAAGAACAAGAAAATACGTCCAAACACCGAGACACACTATTCAGTGTTCTCATTGCACGAATCACTGGCGCAAACTTTAATAAGTTGGTACGGGATGCTGGAATTTTAAAAGTCACCTCTCTCGGTCCCAACCGCAGCCTCCTGTTTGGAACGACCAATCCCAACGATTCCAATATTTGTGGATTATTTAGCATTCCACGAAAAACCATAAAAACATATTTTGCAAGAGCTAGGTTTCGCCTTACGTCCAACTTATAGTACCCAACCATCCCTATAACAAAGAGAGTTGGATACATAAGTGGATAGAAAGGGTAAACCCCAAACTGCCTCAAGTACAAGTATCGGGTAAATTTATTCTGCATTTTTTCCAGCATCTGGGAATACTTCACCTCATAAGGATTCCAGATGATAGCACTAGTTTCCAAGTTGCTTCGCACCAACGCATTGTAAAGTGCTTTCACTGCAGTCATATTAGTGAAGTCACGGGTTTCACGCATGACAAACCCAAGATTTTTAAATGCTTTTTTACACACCTGCACTACATGAGCTCGAAACGAAAGATCCCCAGTGAAAGTAACCCCGAGATCTCGTACTGACTCCACCCGTGATATGACCTGACCCCCCATGCAATAATCATAGCGTCGGGGAACCACAGCCCGCGTGAATGTCATTAGGCTACACTTCGTCGTATTGAATAGCAGTTTATTCTCTTCACTCCAAGCTACCACCCGATCAATGTCCCGTTGGAGCATTTCGCAGCTCGACTCATCTGTGATACGCAAGAATAGCTTAAGATCGTCGGCAAATAACAAACAGCTAGCGTCTTTAATGACTTCTGGAAGATCATTAATCATGATTATAAATTCCAAAGGTCCTAAATTTGTTCCCTGACTTACTCCCGTAAGGGTGAAATACGAGTCCGAGATGCAACCTGCGTATTCTACTATTTGTTTGCGGTTGCCCAAGTAGCTAGCAAAGAACTCTAGGAGAGCTGGGGTAAAACCGACGCCCGCAAATTTACTTAAAAGGATGTCGTTATCGACACTATCAAATGCCTTCCTGAAGTCGAAATAAGCGACGTCCAGTTGGGCACCAGCCTCCGAGTCCAGTACTGTGGTGGCCTGATTTAAAAAACACATTAAATTAGAATTCGTGCTACGGCCCGCACGGAAACCATGCTGCGCGTCGTTAAGGCGTGAGGCTACTTGCGAGTGGATAATAGAACACAACGCGGATTCGAAGACTTTAGCAAAAGCTGACAGTACTGCTACTGGTCTATATCCGCTAAGATCCGAGCTTGGAGCCCCCTTCGGTACCGGAGTAACCCTAGTCAGTTTCCAGCCATCCGGGTACGAGCATTCCCGTAAAAAGCTATTAAATAAATACATGAGCGGCCGGGCCAGTACTGTCCTACAATCCCTTACGACGAAGGGTGGCACCCCGTCTGGCCCAACCGAACGCTTGGGCTTGAGGCGCGCGAGCGCGGTACTCACCTCGCCGAGAGACAGCTGACCCACGTGAACGCGTGCGCCACGCTCGGGCACCGCCTGCCCAGCGGCAGCTGCATCCAACCGCGGCGCCACCGCCCCGTAGACCGAATGAAAATAGTCCGCGAACGCCTGAGCACACTCATGTTCTGGCAATGGGTCACCATTTCTAGTTACCTTAGGCCTACTTCGTTTCGAGCGCTTACCTCCAATGAAACCCCAAAAAGACCTCGGTTCCTTCACAAATTGTTGCTCTGTACGCGTCTGATAATCGTGGTATGCGGTATTCAGTTTATCTTTGACCAGAGAACGGCAGTGAGAAAATTGAACATAGTCGCTGACTGAACCAGTCTTCTTAAAAGATTTGTGCCACAAAGCCTTTTTCTTAATAAGAGCTATTATGTCTGCAGTGAACCATTCAGGGTAGTTATAGCGAAAGCAAACACCCTTGGAGCTCTTTCTTGGAGTACTATCATCCAAAATCCTATAAAATATCTCGTAAAATATTCTAAATGCTTCGTTGGCATTAGTCGCTTCATACAGGGCACTCCAGTCTACCCCCGCAAGTCCTAAGTACATAGAATGGAAGTCCGCCTTGTTATAATTCCATCGTGGGAGGGAAGTGGAAGCCTGTGGTACAGGGTAACCAGGGCTAGAATCCACTCGCATCCGACTTATACTTATTCGCAGCGGTGGATGCTGCGGGTCAATACATGACAAATACTCATCACATTCTTCATTTACGACAATCTCATCTACGGGCAAAGTAGTTAGGACAACATCGAGCGTGCGATTGTTGCAATTAGGTATATTGTTAACTTGGCGAAACCCACAGAAAGTGACAAAGTATTCATAATAACATTGTACGTCTTGGTTTGTTGAGTACATATTTAAATCAGCTACTAAAACAACTTTGTCATAGTTAATACATAACTGTTCTAGTAAATGGAACATAAACATATATTCCCTTTCAATAGTCTTGGGTGGAATATACGCAACACAACACAAAAACATAAAAGTATTTCGACGATATACCGTCGCACATACGATTTCGAACGGGTGGTGGCTCAAGCTAGTGTTATCGGGTAACGGTATTACGCGTAAGTCGAGATCACCGCGCGGTGTGGCGATCAGCATGACACCTCCGTGTTTACGGCCATCCGTGCGGTCACATCTTATTATTGTGTATCCGCTTGGAGCTAGTTCACCATCATGTATCGAGTCATTAATTCCAGTCTCGGTTATTGCTACTAAATCGACCATAGATCCTAGAATATTCTTATAAAACGATTTCAACTTTGAGCGTAAGCCTCTAACGTTCTGGTAGAATATATCTAACGAGCACTTAGGTTTCTTGCTACTAGCTTGGACCACATTCACACCATTCGAGCACACCAGTCTTAACGCTTGCGACTGGGAACTATTTAAACCACTAGTATTAGCATACCGACACTGTGAGTCATTCCTGTTTAGTCGTACAGTACGTTGTTCACTGGGAACATCCAATGACTGCGCGTGCACTGTCGCCGGTGAGAAGCACGGAGCTCGCGTCCCCCCGCTGCCCGCGGGGACGCCTCGGAAACCAGTCAGACAACTTCACTCCAGCGGGCCACGCCGCCGGCGTGTTTATGTTCTCATTTAAGCTTTCAGGAAAAGCAATTACAAATGCTGCGTGCCTATCAGTCTTAATTACTCGTTTTTCCACAATGTATTGGTCACAATCCTGAAGCTTCTTTAAATAGGTAAGCACGTTTTGCTCCGTTGTCTCCGGCTTGAAAGACCAAACCTGCAAATATTTAAGCTTTTCTACCGCTTTGAGCTCATCATCCTCTTGTCCGCTGCCAGTGACCACTCGCCGTTTAGAATTACGAGCTTTGCGCGCTGGTTGCCACCCTTCCTCAGAGGTAATGTTTTCGTGGCGCTCATCTCTTGTGTGAACCGCGCGTGTTTCCGCTGAATTCGTGGCCTGACACTCCAACGATGATAATTCTGATGTTGAAGGCAGATTCGGATTTACACTTGTAGCAGTACCCGTCTTCGGCAAATTATTTGTGTCACCATCGGTCCTTGATTTTGCAACAGCTGACTTTTTTGCAGCGGTTGCGTATTCAATTTTGGCTTTTGCGCTAGAATTAACTCGCGCTTGACGTATAGGGCGCTGCGTGGTCGTAGGAATCCCTGGCTTCTCTTGACCACCGTCGGCATCCAATGGCTTCTGAGGGACCGATTTCAGTGTACCCTCAATTGCTGAAGTTAACAACTTCAATGATTCCTCTTGCTTGATTATAATAGAGGTTTGCTCATCAATTTTGCACTCGAGAGCAGTGATTTTTGTCGCAAGTTCACTAACCACTTTATGTAGCTCGCGCACTACACCTTCAAGGGCCTTCTGAGCCATTTTTATATTTTTAAAATACGTAAATACTGAGAGCTGTACTACAGCGCGCAACGTACCCGCGATTTTTCCATATAATATTTTTCAACACACTTGCTCATAAAGTGGCTCTAATTTCACCGCAATTAGGCATATAATGACACCTGTAATCAAACTGTGAATTTTTCATTACCATTATTCACAAGTGAGTTATAGGTTTTTTTTTAATTTTTTTTGGTTGAGATGCTTTGTTTTTAAAAAGCTTCGATACTAAAAAGATTGTGTTCCTTGCTAATTCATGCAACTTCGAATTTAAATAGATAATTTCAACTTGTTTAAACGTTTTTATTGAATAATACTTTTGTTTTCTCTGTAATAAAAAAAACTTTGAATTCCCCATTTTGTACGTGGCTGTAACGCTATCCACGAAAAGCGAAAAAAAAACTTAATCTTTTATTCTATAGCCGATCGCCATTGTTAGATGCGCGCGGAGGAAAACTTATTAATTTAAATAGATAATTTCAACTTGTATATACGTTTTCAATAAATAAAACTTTTGTTTTCTCTATAATAAAAAAAACTTTGAATTCCTTATTTTGTACATGGCTAAAACGCTATCCGCAAAAAGCAAAAAAAAGAAACCTCATTATTTTAGTCTATGGCTGATCGCCATTGTTCGATGCGCGTGCAGGAAAAGTGTGGTGGGTCGTTGTCGAATTTTAGACGGACGAAACGCAACCGTTTTCGCTACGACGAAAACGGTTGCAGAAAACGTGATTCATTTTCTGCAACCGCATATAATGGAATAGAATTGCGTTTTCGTTTTGTAGAACGCGGAACGTACAACGAGTCGACGACGAGTGACTTTATTAAAAAATACAGTTGCAACATTGCGTTCTCGACTTTATTTTCATAGGAGTAAAATAAAAATTTGCACCAAGTAATTGAAAGACTAGTTTGTGCAACGAAGACTGTTTGAACCAATGATATTATAACACCTTTTTACTTATAATATCATTGGTTTGAACCCAGAACGTAAAACGGTTCCATCGTCGCAGAACACAAAACGTTCTTTAAAAACGGATCGTTGTCGCAACGGTGGGCGTTGCGACAACGAACCGTTTTTAAAGAACGTTTTAAACTGATTAATTTTTTCCGCCATGGCGAAATTTTTTTCACAACTCATTTTAACAGTTGAAAACGATTTTTTTGTGTTATTTTCTTCACAAATGTGTTGAAAAACGTCGTATGATACACGTGTGTATTGATGATTACCGTCCTCGGCTCTCTTAAGACCCTCACCTAACGGTTCGGGTCTCAATGGCGCCTCAGCGGTAATCACCAACGTTACACACTTATAACATAATGTACTATTATGGAGTTATACATAAAAAAACTAGACAAATGCAAGTCGGGCTTGCTCATGAAGGGTTCTGGTGGCGCCTTACACCAAATACTTGCGTGGAAATATAAATTTTTGCGTTTATCCCAGACGCAGGGAGCTGGTTGGTTTGATTAGTGGACTGTATTGTTGCGGGGATTGAAAAGTACGTGAATAAGTAGTCTGTGACCTTGCAAATGCGACACGAGTTAGGACGACGAACTTGTGAGCTTGGATAAAGGAATCTGGCAGGAAACATGCAGCACCACTGACCTGTAAATTCGCCGTCTCCAGGATCTATCCTCCGGTCGGTCGGCAGAGAGGTCGAGTCCTTGCTGGATTCAGGGCGGCACACGAGGGGGCGCGCACAGATGCCTTTCACCACATGAACACGCACTTTCCGTAGTGTTTTAGACAATAGTTCGCAATTTTGCACTAGCGGCAATTCGCCACCATAAGTTAAGAATAAATTAATAAGGGAGCATGTTCTTAGCAACGCTACTCTCGTTCAAGTGGCCGAGAGCCTTCACACAGTCACCATCGGTGGTGACAAGGACAGCGATAGTCCAGGTGTGCATGTGGGAAAAGGATGGGATGAGGTAGGATAGTGAAGCATTTTGCAAGTCATTTTTACTTCTACCCTACAATGGAAATTATGAACGAATACGAAATCCAACATCCCCCCAGCCTTGAAGAAACCCTTCAAAAAAAAAAAAGGTTTGAAAAGCAAGAAAATCGCTATATTCAGCAACTTCTACTATAACTAATACAACTAGAGCGGATAAATGTAATGAAATTTCTAAACTAAACTTATCTAACGTAAGCTAATTAATACTTATGAGCGAAAATATGTGTATATAAATATATTGACTATTGAGTCGGAAGCGGGCATAACCGCACTACTGGTCGTTTATAACTACCGGTCTTAGTTTTTACTTCCGCTACGCGAACAACACCATCCTTACCAGGGTATACATTGGTAACAATTCCTAATGGCCACTGCAAGGGTGGAGCGTTATCTACATTTAACAACACTACGGTACCGACTGTGATCGGGTTACACGGAGTATTCCATTTCTCGCGTTGTTGCAAATTATGTAAATATTCCGACTTAAATCGTTTCCAATATGATTGAACTATCGAATCCATTAAGGAGAAACGAGACAACAGATCTGTTCGTTCTTCGGATAAGTCGGCCGCGGGCAAACATTCTAGCGGAGAAGTAGATAGAAAATGCGCGGGAGTAAGTGCTAATGGTTCTGATGGGTCAGAGCTCAAAACATAAAGAGGACGGCTATTTAGCACTGCCTCAATTTGATTAAGAATGGTCGACATCTCCTCAAAGGTGAGGACTTGATTGCCGATTGTACGAAATAAAAGCGACTTGGTGCTCTTAACGTTCGCTTCCCATATCCCTCCAAAGTGACTTGCTGTAGGAGGGTTCATTCGCCACGTGATACGGTTCTTCGCGAGTTCATGACTAAAACTTTGATAGTAATCAGCGGTCTGTAAAAACTCATGAAGCTCATTAAAATATTTTTTTGAAGCGACAAAATTAGTCCCGTTATCGCTATATAAGAAATTACAAGGACCTCTTCGCGATATGAATCGTTTGAATGCGTCGATAAACGAAGCAGAAGTTAAGTTAGATACTAATTCGATATGCACCGCTTTTGTTACGAGACAAATAAAAATACAAATATAAGCTTTTACACTTCGTACGCCCCGTTTGCGGTAAGGAGTAATATAAAGCGGCCCTGCGTAATCGACGCCCGTATGTAAAAATGCTTTGCATTGCTCTAATCTACATTTAGGCAGATCAGCCATAGGCGGAAACGTAGGCTTAGGATTAACTCGAAAACAATCATTGCATTTGTGTATGTACTGTCGAACCACACGTCTAGCGGAAATAATCCAATATTTGGATCTTAATATCGAAATTAATAACTGCGGCCCGGCGTGACAATTGTCGCGGTGATAAAATTCAATTAATAATTTAACAATATGTCCTTGTCCGGGAAGTAAAATCGGATGTTTAGAAGAATATTCTAGTGTCGAATTCGATAAGCGACCTCCGACACGTAAAAGTCCGTTACATAGAAATGGAAACAATTTCCGTAACTTGGCCGAACATGGTTGACCTTTAGAAATATTCTTAATGTCTTCGGAAAAGTATTTAGACTGGATCGCGCGAATTATTTCCAATTCAGCTGTATTTAAATCTTCAGCTGTGATTGTATCGTTTTGCGGCAATTTTTTTATAAATCGAAGCGAAAAAACAGTAGCTTCCAGCAGCTTTTCCCAAGTGGAACACTCTGAAGCTAATTTTAAAAGCGGGTTTTCATTATCTGTGACTTTAGTCACGTGCGAAACGGTTTTTTCTTCCGGTAATGAAGACCGGTTGGGTAAAAATCGCTGAATAGGCCAGTCTTGTCTAGGCAAGGAAAACCAGGATGGACCTTTAAACCATAGCTCATGTTGAATGAGCTGCGAAGGCGTGAGCCCACGAGATACACAGTCTGCGGGGTTATGTAAGCCAGCGATATGATATAAGTTTTCAGGTGAAATATTTTCCTGAATTTGAGAAATGCGGTTGGCAATATAAGTGTTAAATCTGTGTGGCGAAGCAACAGACCAACAGAGTGCTACTTCCGAGTCCGAGAAAGCATAAATATTTTCGATTTTATGTCGCTTAGATAAAGTGTCATAAACGGTTTTAACAAGTCGCGACATTAAAAGTATTCCGTTTAATTCCAAGCGTGCGACAGTGATTTTAGGTTTAGCGGATGCAACACGCGATTTGGAGCACACGAGTGAAGTAATAGGCGATTGATCGCCATTTACGACGTGCAAATAAATTACACAGCCGTATGCGGATTCGCTCGCATCTGAAAATGCGACTAAGGAAACCATAGAACCGATTTCTATACCTAGATGGCGTGGAAATGATAAATTAGATATATGCGGTAATTCTATTAAGTATTGTTGCCATATTTTAACAATGCGAGAAGGGGGTATATCGTCCCAATCGAGATTTAAAAGCCAGAGTTCTTTAATGATTAATTTAGCGAAAAGAATTATAGGGCCGACGAGTCCTAAGACATCGTACAACCGAGCGGTAGCGGATAAAATGGCGCGTTTAGTACAAACAGGTGGGGGACTTGATATTTCGAAAATAAAGGTATCCTGAGCGGGTAACCAACGCAAACCTAATATCTTAAATGTATTTCCATCGTCGAAGGAAATGCATTCAGATTGACGGTGCGACTCGGGAATATGTTCGAGCAATTCCAGCGAGTTTGAGGTCCATTTAACTAAATCAAATCCGCCAGTTTTGAAGATCTGGATCAGATCGGTAGCTGTCTTGACTGCTTCCTCGAGAGAAGAAGTAGATGAAGCTACGTCATCCATATAAATGTCCCTTTCTAATACGGCTGCCGCAGTTGGCCAGTTATGCCGTTCATCGCTAGCGAGTTGACGTAGCGTGCGGAGCGCCAAAAATGGTGAAGATCGAAGCCCAAATGTGACTCGAGTGAACTCAAAAACCTCGAGCGGGTCGGTTTCTGAAAATCTATATAAGATTCGTTGATATTTGCGGTGCGGAGCATTCGTATAGATGCATAAATACATTTGTTTCACATCTGCACAAAAGGCAATGTAATAAACACGAACGTTCAAAAGTATTTGAAATATATCAGCCTGTAGGTTGCAACCCGTATATAGGACATCATTTAGTGATAAGCCTGTATCGGTCTTGGCGCTGCCATCCAGCACAGGACGAACCTTGGTTGTCGCCTTGTCGTTGCGAATTACAGGATGGTGCGGTAGATAAAATCCTGGAGCGGCTAATGCCTCAGGTGCGGTGCGGGATAGTATATCTTTATTTAGGTAATCACGAATAACATCGTCATATTTTAATTTTAAACTTGGATCCTTAGAAAATTTCTTTTCTAAAAGTAGAAAGCGTTTTTTAGCCGTAGTATAAGAATTGCCTAGATTATTTGGGTCTTCTTTAAAAGGAAGATCAACTGAATAACTGCCGTCGGAGTTACGAACAGTGGTAGAAGTATAAATATTTTCACACTGCTGATCGTCGGGACTTAAAAATGACTGCGAAGGTAATTCCTCGACTGCCCAAAATCTTTCGACAATCTGGTGTAGCGAGTCAGAAGTAAAAGCACACAATGTGCGGGTAGCGGGTTGCGGAGAAATAATAGGAGCGTCACCTAAAATTAGGTAACCTAATGTCGTTTCAAGGGCAGAGGGCATACCATCATGTGAGCTTTTAATTTGATCAGAAAGTAAAATTTCACAATAAAGTTTAACACCTAAAAGTATATCTATAGTTCCCGGTTGCGAAAACTCGTCATCAGCGAGAGGTAAGTTCCGAATAAATTCAATAGACGCGGTATCAACACAGGTGTCCGGCAACTGTGACGTAATCTGTCCTACTACCATCGGCCTTATAGAATATTCGCACTTATTATTAAAGCGAGACGTGAATTTAACTGAAGTAACACCGAGAATTTTTTGTGAAGCTCCTCCAATGCCTTGAACTTCCGAATAGCGGGTTTGGGTATAAATGGGAAGCGATAGTCGCTTACAACAAGATGCGGAAATATAATCACTTTGAGAGCCAGGATCCACTAGACATCTCAAAAAGTGAGTGCGGTTTAAAGAATCAACAAACTTTACTTTTGCGGTCCCTAACAACGTAGTCGTTTGATAACGAGCTGCTCGATCGTACGAAACTGTACAGACCGATGCATTATTTACAATAGCTGTAGGGTCATTAGTAGAAGCGGCGGGCGAATGAGTCATTGCGGACTCTGCATGACTGCTGGCCGGAGTAGGGCGCGGCGCGTCATGAGCGGTAGCGGGAATAGGATTAGCGGTGTTGGACACCACGGAGCCAACGTTACAATTTGTTTTATCATTTTGAGTTGAATTAAAATGTAATAAGGTGTGGTGTCGCTTTGAACAATGAGAACAAGTATGTTTCGAAGTACAAGAAAAAGTCTTGTGTTTTATACTTAAACAATTGTTACAGAAATTATTAAGTTTTATAAAATTATATCTTTCTCGCGGGGTTAATTTAGTAAACGATGAACAAGAATATAAATGTTCATGTTGTTTATCATTGCATAAAGCGCATTTATCGCTTACACTTGGACCACTCCCTATGTCTGTATTCACAAAAGACTTGGACGGTTTAGGGATGTGCTTAGTTTGACGCTGCTGTTTAGACTGAGAATGATTATTATCTATCGACTTACTAAGGTTCGTAGAACGAGACAAAACTTTACTTTGTTCCTTTATGAATTCAATTAAATTATGGTAAGAAGGTATTTTATCTTTACGATAGGTAATTTCAAATAATTTAATTGTGTCAGCGTCCAACTTTTGCAGAGCCAAATGCAAGAAAATAAATTCGGTTAAATCATTAAGCTTTAATTGCTTAAGAGCTGCTACAGATGAATCAAAATTATTTATAAATGAATCTAGCCCATCAGAACTAGCTATGGATAGCGGTTTAAACTGTAACAATTGGTTTAAATAAGCGGATGCGAGTGAGCGAGGATCGTCATACTTTTGCACAAGTGCCTCCCAAATAATAATATAATTTTCTGCGGTTGGAGCCAGCCCTGCGCAGACGCACGACGCCTGCCCAGTTAATTTACCCACTAAGTAAAATACTTTTTCACTATTAGTAAGCGATGCGTTATCGTGTATCATGCTTTTAAATTGTTGATAAAACAATGGCCATTTCTTGACATTACCGTCAAATGACATCAAATCAATGGGCGGAAGGCGAGAATTAGATTTTTGTAATGAAGGCTGATGTTCAGGTTCACGACACACAGGTTTGTTATCGAGTAAAACCTGTTTTATAAAACAAAACATTTCTTCAAACGTTAACCAGGAATCATATTCGACCTCGGAATCGGGGTTCAACTGTAAATTTAATACATTATAGGAATCTAAAACTTGTTGATAATCATCACGCAATGTATCAATATTTGAAGCACTAGAACAAAACGACTTAAAATATTGTCGATCATCATTTGTTTTGTGTGCAAGTTCGAAAATATTTTCTACGCGTTTGTAAATAACATCACGTTTGACTACGTATAATGATAACTGGTTTTTATTAGTACTCGTAGTGTCGAAGAACAGATCTGCATCACTACTCTTTCTCTTAGGCTTAACCATTGTGAATAACTGTAAATAGTATAGCGGCGATAAGTACGTAACACGAATATGTAAACAAAGTATTTATAAGCGGTTATAACGTAAAAACGATTAATTTTAGTAGCGAAAATAAATAGAATTATTGCGGGTGCGGGTGAGTGAAAAATATCAAAAGAACTGGTATACGAACGAGCGCTTACGAAGCGAGCCGAAGTTTACCGAACAATTACGAACAAGTTATCTAAAACACGATCCTATTGGAAACGATATAAAATGGCGGACTACAAAAATGGAATGAATTTGGAAAGAAATAACTTTTACGTTGTGTTGTACTATGCAATGCGGGTGCGGAAATAAAGGGAAATAGTTTGTCGGTGCGGGAAAATACAAAGAATAAACGACAATCTATTTAATTACGTAGTACAGTGACTGTTTAGTTATAACTGACCATGCGGTTTGAATTTAGAGTCCGGTTCGAAGTGACCAAAAATAATGGTGGCGCCTTACACCAAATACTTGCGTGGAAATATAAATTTTTGCGTTTATCCCAGACGCAGGGAGCTGGTTGGTTTGATTAGTGGACTGTATTGTTGCGGGGATTGAAAAGTACGTGAATAAGTAGTCTGTGACCTTGCAAATGCGACACGAGTTAGGACGACGAACTTGTGAGCTTGGATAAAGGAATCTGGCAGGAAACATGCAGCACCACTGACCTGTAAATTCGCCGTCTCCAGGATCTATCCTCCGGTCGGTCGGCAGAGAGGTCGAGTCCTTGCTGGATTCAGGGCGGCACACGAGGGGGCGCGCACAGATGCCTTTCACCACATGAACACGCACTTTCCGTAGTGTTTTAGACAATAGTTCGCAATTTTGCACTAGCGGCAATTCGCCACCATAAGTTAAGAATAAATTAATAAGGGAGCATGTTCTTAGCAACGCTACTCTCGTTCAAGTGGCCGAGAGCCTTCACACAGTCACCATCGGTGGTGACAAGGACAGCGATAGTCCAGGTGTGCATGTGGGAAAAGGATGGGATGAGGTAGGATAGTGAAGCATTTTGCAAGTCATTTTTACTTCTACCCTACAATGGAAATTATGAACGAATACGAAATCCAACAGGTTCCGTACCATTGTAGTAGATATTGAGAGATTTTTCATGTTATTTTAGCCTCCTCAATAATTTTAGGCTCAGTAGTTTCGGAGATAAGGCGGGGGGAATAGTAGGACAGACAGACAGACAAACACACGAGTGATCCTATAAGAAATAAAAAAACAGGCGAATTGAGAACCTCTTCCTTTTTTGTAGTTGATTAAAATCTAATTATTTAAAACTTAAAATGTATTTAGGTACCTCCGTGAAGGAGCGCGTTATTCCCCCGTTATTCATCTTTTGTACAACATAAAGAGTGTAACAGTTACCTTTCATCATCAGCCAATAATGTTCCCACTGCTGGGACTCAGGCCTCCTCTCTAGGAGAATGATGGGCATGTGGCGACAACGACATCTATCGCAACACATGAGAACTAAATATGACAAATTCTGCATCGCGCTATCAAAGTTATCCGCGACATTAGCTCATATAGAAAATCCCGACTTACATATGTCGGGCAGTTAGCCCACCAGACACAACACCCGTCTGGTCGGAGGATCCTCCCTTTTCTATGGGGGATGAGGAACTTTACACCCTGTTCTTCATATACCCCTAAAAGGCATAAAAACTTGAGAGGTGTCAAGGAACACCCGGATGGAACGAAGTTATTGTTATTATTTTTTATTATGTAAAAAAAAAAAAAAAAAGAAATAAAAAAAAAAAAAGAAATGTAGAAATGAAAATATCTGTCTTGCTTTCTATAAGAGAGAGAGAGAGACAGACAGAGAAACATGCGACGCCGCACAGCTTACAATAGCTTACTATAGCAAAAAGTGTCGTGACAACTTTTCGTAAGAATTTTTTCCGTCTAGCCCCCTTTCACAACGCGCGATAAGGAACTTCGTTCCAATAACAATGGCATAATCCACCACGCAGGCCCAGTGCGGGTCGGTAGATGTCACATGTCTTCGAATTTTTTGGTTCTAAGACATGCCGGTTTCCTCACGATGTTTTCCTTCACCGTTTTGAGAGGTGTGATGTCAGGAACTCAAATGACTTACCAATAGAAAATATAACACATAACTTAAAAGTACTTCTAATCATTTTTACTTTCAAGACGTAAATGCACAGTTATTTCTTAAACAAACACATTGATCTGGTATGAAAATCGGTGTCGAGAACAAAATACAAAAATATTTTTAACTTTGAAATCAATAAAATATTTACTCAGTAATAAAATATACAACAAAAAATATATGTGCTTGTTTTTTAGGTTACAATAAAAATGGTTTATGTTCCAATTATAATAATGAACTGACTCGTTGGTTGGCAATCGCTACTACTTAGCACGAGGTTCTGGGTTCGATGCCCGGGTCAACCAATTCGTTGTTTGAGGTTTTCTATGAGAAACTCTTTCTATCCCCTTTTTTGTGGGGGGGGTGGGAAATCACCAAATGACTCCTCGGTAGGGGGTGTCAGACTTCTACTGACTAAAACCAAACATGTTCCTTCCTAGCCCTTGTGCCGAAACCGCGGTATCTCTTTCGAACAACCCGCAACCCCGACGGGTGGGCGTCGGCCCGTGCCGATGTCAGCAACATGGAAGGGGCCCTTCCATGTTGCTGACATCTCTTTGAGGCGCGCGTGGAACACAAACGCCCCGTCGACACGGCCTGTCGTCGTCATAAGACGGACGGACGGCGAGCTAGCCCATTACTCACCGTCCCCAGCCCCGCGCCTGTGGTGGCCGGAATCCATCACGTGGCCCACGACGCCCGGAGCGTCTCCCACCGTGGCTGGGACGAGAGGTTCTCTCCCTCTCACGTTCCGCCACCTCCTTCGCTAGCATCACTGCTTCGCAAAAGGAAGCGACGGCGTCCCATTCCCTCTCGCCCCGGACCATGGCTTGCACCAGGGCCGGACGCGAGAGGTCGCCGCCGCCGATCGCCGCTACGAGAACACGTGCTCCATTGCACCGTGTCCTCCGGCCGATCCTCACAATGGTAGCATCCAGGCGTTTCCTCCCGCCTGATTCGGTGCAGGTACCTCCCGAAACAACCGTGTCAGACGGAAGGTGAGAGCGCCGTGGCGCCTCTCAAGCCACTCCTCAAATAGGGGACTTACCGTCACTATCGTGGCGTACCCTGTATCCTCTGATACAGGGTACGCAACCGCCTCAAGGGCCTCTGCCCTTGAGGCGGTTTAAAAACTCTGACACTAGGGTGGGTGTGTGGCGTCGTAATACCTTACTGCCCACACGATAAAAAGAAGATCTCGCTACCGGACCATCAACACTCCTCTTCCTATTTCTTGAACGCCACTCGGTCACAGCTTTACTCCACCTGCCATCATTATTGGACATAAACATACTTAACTGGCGAAATGTGAACCGGTGTACTTTCAGGTACACCTCTGCCTAATCCTTTGGGCATTACAGACGTGATGATATGTTATGATAAAGAAAAATGCAAAATAAAAACATTTATTTATTCAGCATAAGGCAGTGGCCCGACCGCCGCGCCGGCGAGAAAACGACTAGCTATCGGCGATTTCCTCTCTCAAGAAACGCACAATAAAATATGTACATTCCGTGTAAACGAAAGAGATGCATATATTAAAGTTGCTCTCTGACTGTTCACACTGCCGGCGACGACTCGCTTTACTAGTTTTGTCGCTGAGCGACGAGCTTTCAAAAATAAACTCGCTCAGCGATACTCGTTCAGCGATGCTCGCTCGCTTGATTATTTCTTTACAGTGCGGCATTGAAAGTAGACGTATCTCATTGTTGTCTATCTCAGACGACGACGATGATACAATGTATTTTACGATAGTGTTTGTGTAGTGGCAACTCTAAAAAAACGGAAGAAAATGAGAGGGAAAAAAAGACGATTTTGGATGGCAAATTTTAATTATTCTAGAAAACAGTACAGTGAGTTCAGGCGAGTGGCGCGAGTAATCGCTCGTCGCAGTTGCACACTCGCTTATAGCCCGGCGACAAAACTATCGAAACTACACACTCGCTTCCCGCTGATCGCCAACTCATTTATAGTTTCTAGTTAGACTCGTTTCTCGTTCATCGTCGGTGGTCGGACCACTGCCTAACTCTTTGCTTACTCGTAAATAGAGGACTTAGAACGAATGAGAGACACAAATGTAACGTAAAATCGAACGATAACATTATATTTTCTATTTTAAATGTGGTAATCGGTTGTCACTGTATCATGGTATATCATAATATGTGTTCCAGAAAAATAAGGAAGTATCTTCGACAGTCGATACAGGTAATCAGTGGCCTGAAAGCCAGTCTTACCAAATACCATGGGTATCATTTTACCCAATATTAATCAAGTTGTGGTGGTCAGATAGGCAGACGCACAATGTAAACGGTTAGACTGAAAGCCGACCCCAACATAGTTGGGAAAAGGCCAACAATAGAATATCAGGAGGAAACGTTTGCATATGAATGAGGCTAGAAGTGAGAGAAAACAGTATTTTTGTCTAGACTGAAACACAAAAAGTTAAAAAAAATACAGTAAGTATGTTAGGTTAAACGAGGGACATATTAAGGGTTATTATTTATTATCAACGCACAAAACCAATATATTCAATTTTAAATCGTTCTAAATAACGTTTTATTTATTCTTCGCGTTCGTAATATTCTTCAGTTTTATAATCCTTTAACTCTCTATGTATATCTTTCATAATAGCATAATTTTGCTTCTTTTACCAAGACTGGTTTAACCTTTCATTGCTTAAATACCGTTCATCTTCTTTTTCAATGACAGAATCTATGTTTTCTCGCATAATCAATTTTCGGTCCTGTGTAATTCTACTACCTCTTTCATTATAATTTCTTTCTCTGTTCTTATGTTTACTGTCTCGTTTCTTCCAATTGTTTACTTTCTTGATAAGGTCATGTCTCTTGTCCCAGTCATCATCTATGACATCATCGATCGAAGTTTGTTTGTCATTTTTGTAATCGTAATTTTTGTCATTTTGTAAATGTCTCTTATTCCATTCATACTCCATTCTATCATAAACATGACCAGCATGATACCTTTTGGTGCGTATAGTTCCACGTTCGATTCTAAGAATATGAATTTACTAATTTTAAATAAAACGATACGCGGCGGTAACCTCAAATTGAGGGGCGCTGATTCTGAAATGTAATCTAGAAATTGCAACAGCCTGACGATGAACAGTTAGAAAACCTTTAGGTACTCTTAGGAAGGCTTACCTTGCTGGCCACGTCTGCGATCAGCTCCAGAGGGACTGCTTCAACTGCACTCAAAGTCTCGAAGCCCACTTCACACACCGAAGTTAATAGTTCAAAAATGTTATTCAAATTGCATGGGCCAACGGACCCTTGGGTTTTATTTATAGCGAAGATGTGGAGGATCTCAGCTAAACTTAGCTTGAGATGCGATGACGCGGCACACCGACGATCAGAGATAGATCTTTTTCGAAGGATAGTCAACGGACAGCACACACGAGGAAGCGAATATTTTTACTGTGTCGCCATCTTGACTTTTTTTTACACATGAACATAGTTACGAGAAGCGATGCGGCCAGCAGAACTTCATACTGGTTGAGCTTCTTTCGCCGCGGAAGGAACAAAGCCCATGGAGCGATTGCCGGACACTTTCAACTAGGCTAGCCATACCTTTTGTGTACCTAGTCAGTTCAAATGTCCAACGTCAAGCATTATAGTTATTTATAAGTAGATATTACACGCAAACACCATGTTGGCGTAACCATTTTCCCCGGGTTGAAAGATCCTACTTTCAAAACACAAAGAACGCGAAAAATATATTATAATTGCATATCGTCGCGAAAACTCTACCTCTAGCGAGGAAACTTAACCTAAATTAAGTTACATGATAAAAGAAAATTTAGTTATATTATGAAATTGTCCTAACCCTAACCTAAAATACTATAAGCTAATTAATGCTTACTGAGTAGGGAGAGGGCACAACTTAACAATCGGTCTGCGCTGAAGCATTCCACCTTGTACCTTAACTGATGCGACTCTACATATCCCTTTTTTGTCCGGAAAGATTTCGGTAATTAAACCTAACGGCCAGTGCAAGGGCATGACATTATCTTGCATTGAAACAACAACCATACCAACCCGTACAGGGTTAGACGGAGTGTTCCATTTTTGCCTTGTTTGGAGGGTGTGCAGATATTCATTTCGCCACCGCTTCCAAAAAGATTGGACGAGTTGATCAGTTAAGTCGTATCGTGAAATAAGGTGTAAACGCGTTTCAGTAACTTCGCGAGCGGGTAGAAACACAAGCGGTTTCGTATTAAGGAAATGTGCAGGTGTTAGAGCGGTAGGTTCTGACGGATCTGAGCTAAGTGCATAGAGTGGTCGAGAATTTAACAAAGCTTCGACTTGAGCTAACATAGTGTTAAGCTCATCAAAAGTGAGTATTTGTTGACCGACGACTTTCAGAAGATGCGTTTTGACACTCTTTACCTCACTTTCCCAGCATCCACCGAAGTGTGGAGCTCTGCATGGGATGGTTTTAAGAGTTATTTTATGCTCCGCCAGTTCCAATTCCCAATAGGGGCGATATTCTTGTGACAAAAATTGGTAGAGATCGCGAAGATAAGAACGAGCACCAATGAAATTGGTGCCGTTGTCAGTATACAGACACTCGATGGGACCACGGCGAGAAATAAAGCGTTTTAGTGCTGACAAGAAGCTCGCGGTGCTGAGATCTGAGGCTACTTCCAGATGCAAAGCACGCGTTGTCAAGCACGTAAAAAGACAGATATAAGCCTTACGACTCCTTTGGCCTCTGCCGCGGACAGACGTTATCATGAGCGGTCCAGCATAATCACACCCAGTGTGTGAAAATGCTTTAGGAGCGACTTCAACACGTGACTGCGGCAGGTCAGCCATGATTGGAAAAACCGGTCGTGGCTTAGCGCGAAAGCAAATATTGCAGCTAAAAGTTATATGCCGAACAAGACGTCGTGCGGACAGAATCCAATACCTCTGTCTCAAAAGAGCCAGAAGCAAGTTCGGACCTGTATGGAAGTTCTTGACATGATAGTGGGAAACTAAAAGTTCCACTACGTGGTCCTGTCGAGGAAGTAAAATTTGGTGACGCGAATCAAAGTCTAACTCAGAGTTGGCTAAGCGTCCACCAACGCGAATAAGTCCATTATGCAGAAACGGACTAAGTTTCTGTACTGGCTTTGAACATAATTGTTTGCGGTTTATGCGATCGAGATCTGATTCGAAATGAATCCGCTGAACAGAGCGCCACACTACTGATTCAGCGAACTCCAAGTCAGATGCGGTAACGGGTCCCTTTGGGAGACGTTTGAGAAATTTATAGACGAAACAAATTGTCTTTAGATATTTCATCCAAGAGGAAAACCTACTCGCACGATGGTACAGAAGGTCTTCTGTTAGAAAACTGGTATCTGTATCAGAAGAGTCTGCTTTCGTAACTGAGGGTAGAGCCACAGGCTTCATCTCTGGCAGCTCTTGCACCTCACCAGATACAAATGGCTTCACGGGCCATTCGTGTCGGGGTGTTTTAAGCCATGGCGGTCCACTCATCCACAGTGGATGATGAACTAGCTGGGCAGGTGATAAGCCACGAGAAAGACAGTCACTGGGATTCTCAGATCCCTTGACATGGAAAAAGTGCTCAGACGATAAGTTTTCTTGGATTTTAGCGATGCGATTGGCCACATAAGTGTGCCAGCGATGCGGAGAGGAATGAATCCAACTCAAAGTTACAGTTGAATCTGAGAACGCTACGACAGCCTCAATGGCGTATCGGGCGGAGTAGAGAACGAAAACTCGTTTGATAAGAATTGATAAAAGGAGTGCGGCGCATAGCTCCAAGCGAGCTAGCGAAATAACCTTAAGAGGAGCCACTTTGGACTTTGCACATACCAGTGAGATGACGATGTCACCGTCTGGCTTGACTACGTGGGCATAGACAGCACCACCGTATGCCCTCTCACTGGCATCCGCAAAGCCAACTATAGAAAGCTTGCAATTTTCAATAACGCCAATATGACGTGCGAATTTAAGCTGAGAAACTTCAGGTAACTCAGCTTGGAATTGTTCCCAAAGGCGAACAATGCGATTCGGTGGGACCTCATCCCATCCTATTTTAACAAGCCACAAATCCTTGATCAGTAACTTAGCGTACAAAATCATGGGCGCGACTAATCCCAATACATCAAAAAGACGAGCGATAGACGACAAGATATTCCTTTTGGTGCAAGGACGAACGTCGGGGTTGACCTGGAATGCGAAATAGTCATGGTCGGGAAACCAGCGTAGCCCAAGAATTTTCAGGGTCGGATCCTTACTTAGATCGACACTGTGCGAGAGTCGCAATGACTCGGGAATAGCCTGAAGGACTTCAGCGCTATTACTTGACCATTTGGTCAACTCAAAATCACCAAGTGAAAATATTTTAATCAGTTGGTGAGATGACTCTATTGCTCGCTCTACACTGAAGGTAGAGCTTGCTATATCATCCATATAAATGTCTCGGCTCAGTATCTCACTGGCCAGAGGAAATTGGTGACCTTCGTCCTTACACAATTGTTGAATGGTGCGAATCGCGACAAAAGGAGAGCACTTCAGGCCGAAAGGTAGAACTGAAAACTGAAAGACCTTTAAGTTTTCATCTTCGTGAAACCGGTAGAGTATTCGCTGAAGCGGACGATCTTCAGGACGAATCCCTATTTTAAGATACATAGCTTTAACGTCAGAAGCTATGGCTACAGCGAAGAGTCTCAGGTTCAATAAGATATTTAGCAGGTCCGCTTGAAGAACGGGACCAGCGTAAAGGATATCATTTAACGAGGTACCATTGTCTGACTTCGCGCTTGCGTCAAGAACCACGCGTAACTTAGTGGTTGTCTTGTCTTCGCGAATGACAGCATGGTGTGGAATATAGAACGAGACTTCACCTGGCAAAACTCCTTCCACCAAGGAAATATAATTATTTTTGAGATAATCTTTAATGACGTCATCATAGAGGAGTTTGACGTTAGGATGCGATTTAAATTTGCGTTCAAGGCTAAGAAATCTACGACGAGCGATGTCGAAAGAATTTCCTAGTGCAGAAGCGTCCGTCTTCAGTGGCAAAGCAGCGACATACTTGCCAGATGGGGTGCGAGCGGTGGTAGAACAATAAAACTGCTCGCAGTGTTTATCGTCCACACTTGTGATTGAAGAAGCTTGAACTTCCTCGATCTCCCAGAATCTGCGCAAGTCGCAGCTTTCCAAAGAAGACGTCGCGCAAAACGACATCGTAGCGGTAGACGAGTCCAAAATAGGCGCGTCTCCCATAAAGATGTATCCTAACACAGTCTCTAATGCATCTGGATATCCAGCGGTCGAAGTAACTTTAGTTGGTTGCAATAACTTAGCAAACAACTTTACTCCAAGCAGGATATCAATATTCCCCGGCATTCCCCAAGTATCATCAGCGAATAGATGCGAATCGATATGATTGAGATCAGCGACATCTAACGGACACAATGGAAGTTGTCCTGTTATCTCATCGAGAACCAGTGCCTCGATCGAGTACTTGGGTTGCGTGAGAAGGCGCGAGCTAAATGTGAAGTCGACTGAACCGCGGACCGACTGAGACGTACCACCGATACCTTTAACCGTGATGATAGGATCGTCACGTATTGGTAGTCCAAGCATACGACAACATCGGGTGGTAATATAGTTCTTCTGAGAACCCGGGTCCAATAGACAGCGAACAACAAAATCCTTCCCCTTTCTACCTACCACTAACACTTTCGCAGTAGCTAATACCTCCGTAGTGCGAGTACTATGATGAGCCGAAGCCGAATGAGTGCACAAAGAAACGCGTTCCTGATCCGGGGTCTTGTCTACTGCACTGGCAGACGGCGCGGCGCCGACTGTCGGCGCGGGAATCGGTTGAGGCGGCGGTTGATCAAAATGTAACAGGGAATGATGTTTACCGTTGCATTTCTTGCACGAGGATGTTGATTGACATTTAGAGACGGTGTGTTGACTACTAAGGCAATTACCGCAGAAGCGATTGTCTTTTATATATTTAAATTTGTCATTCGTATTTAATTTTAAAAAGGCACTACACTTATATAAGTTTGTGTGCACCGACTGACAAAGCGAACATTTAGGTGACGTAGCTACATACACCTGCGATACCCTACTAGAGGGTGCGGGGGGAGCACTAGCGCTGGCGCCAGCAGTCGAGCGCTCGGGCTTCTGCGGCGCGGTGCGATAAAGAATTTTTAGCTGTTCTCGTACGAACTTCACGAAATAATCGTAGTCGACGCTTTGAGGATCCTTCAATGTGCGAAGCGACATTTCGTAATGTTTTGCGATGTCGGAGTCTACTAACTTAAGACCCGCGTACATAAAAATAAAATCAGACATGTTGTCGATTTTTAATTGTTTGAGTCCAGCCACAATAGCGGTGTATTTATCAAAAACCTTTTCTACATTAGCGGGTGACGAACCAGCTGCCTTTAAAGAAAACAGCTGATTTAAATAATTAACGGCTAAAGCGCGCGTGTCCTGATATTTAGCGATAAGCGCGTCCCAGATAACACGATAATTTTCTGCAGCAGGAACAATACCGGCTGCCACGCCTTTGGCTTTGCCTTTGAGATGACCCAACAAATAATGAATGCGATCAGAATCCGAGAGATCGGGGTTGGTATGAATCACCCGTTTAAATGTCTCATAAAAGAACGGAAAGTTCTGAATGTCACCATCAAAGGTAGGTAATTCTATTTGAGGTATTTTGATATGCGAAGATCCTGCCATATTCGGGCTAGGAGACTGTCTTGTTGTGGTTAGGGAACTCAAAACATTTTTGACTTCACACGCCAGATCGTCAAATGACGACAATGTACTATAATTAACCTCATAGGTTGGATTAAGTTTCATTGAAATAATGTTTATATTATCAATAGCAGTTATCATTTCAGTACGAATAAGATCGATTAATTTAGCTTGCGCAATAAAAGTGTCCCGCGATTTTTCAGTCTTAAGGTCTGTTATAGAATCAAATAACCTTTGTGTGCGAGCAAAGTATGCGGCGCGTTTGCCTTCATACAATTTTAGTTTATTTGATAAATCTTCCATTTTTAAATTACAATAGAATTCAATAATAAATTTACACAAAAATATCAATTCGGAACCCACTTATATCTCAGAACACGGAACCCTAACAAGCTAAGAAGAAAACGGTGAATCAAACAAAAGAAACAAATGCCTATTTAGGTAAAAACAATAAAATAGGTAGGAACCACTTTTCCTGGCCTGCGGAACCCTACTACCAAAAGGCAACAAGGTGCGGTAAACAAACTGAATTTAAATAATAAATTACAGATTTAAATAATTGTGTACGGAAACAACTTTCGCCTAAGCACGCGAAACCCTAAGGGAACGCGTAAGCAATACTTAGACCAACAAAATAACACAATTAAACAATTAGGTACGGAATTCCTTCACCGACCGTGCGAATGACCTATCACAATAATCTAGTGAGGGCTATTACAATAATCAACTTTTCGTAAATACGATAAACCTTGTCGGTAAGTAGGTATGTACCTATATATAATAGGTGCCGTACGAAACCTTCCGATAGGCAACTACTTAAAGCAGAGGATCAAGTGTAACGAAAAAATGCGATGCGGGACGATACCTAGGTATCTCGATAAATATCTAATGTACCTACCTAGATGTAACTCAAACCGGAATAAACACAAGAGTATGTACCTAAACCGGCGGAACCTTAATAACTTAAAGGTGCGATGAGAGTTAACAATCCAAAGTTCAAAAAACAACTTTAGTTTTAGTAGGTACCTAGGTAAGGAAGTAATTATTATCCAACCATGCGAAAACTTACTTAACGTTTGGTGTAATACAGAAATAACTTATCCGATCTCACAACTTTAGCGTTATGTAAGTGCGGTGTAGATAAACAATGAAATTGTTGTTACCTAAAAATAAATTTAAAATAATTTTAATGCGGATAATTGAACTAAATTGCAATAATTTAATTACTTAAATGCGGAGTGGACTGTATTGCGATTAAATACTCGTACAATACGAGGCGATTTAATAGCATAACATTTACCTACAAACTTCAGTTAAATAAAACTAAATCAATCTATAACGAAAGACTTCAACGACGCTGTTTGTCGTGCACGCGGTATGCAACACACGAATCTACCCGCTGAACCAAATAATAATGGCCTATAACGCGCAGTTCTTGGAAAATACCGTATTTCACGACACAACTCACTGTAATTATATAAGTATATGATTTTGGATATGATTTAGTAATTTTAATGTGAAATTACACAACTAAAAATATGAAATGTAACGGGACTTCGATAAAGAATGCTGATGATATTAGACCTTACGTATAACGCAATAAGGTCGAGTTTCCTAAAACGATATGCAATTTTACGTAAAAAACTTCTAGATTTTTCTAGCTTATAGGACAATTCTATCCGGCTCGAAGGACCAAAATGGTGCGTATAGTTCCACGTTCGATTCTAAGAATATGAATTTACTAATTTTAAATAAAACGATACGCGGCGGTAACCTCAAATTGAGGGGCGCTGATTCTGAAATGTAATCTAGAAATTGCAACAGCCTGACGATGAACAGTTAGAAAACCTTTAGGTACTCTTAGGAAGGCTTACCTTGCTGGCCACGTCTGCGATCAGCTCCAGAGGGACTGCTTCAACTGCACTCAAAGTCTCGAAGCCCACTTCACACACCGAAGTTAATAGTTCAAAAATGTTATTCAAATTGCATGGGCCAACGGACCCTTGGGTTTTATTTATAGCGAAGATGTGGAGGATCTCAGCTAAACTTAGCTTGAGATGCGATGACGCGGCACACCGACGATCAGAGATAGATCTTTTTCGAAGGATAGTCAACGGACAGCACACACGAGGAAGCGAATATTTTTACTGTGTCGCCATCTTGACTTTTTTTTACACATGAACATAGTTACGAGAAGCGATGCGGCCAGCAGAACTTCATACTGGTTGAGCTTCTTTCGCCGCGGAAGGAACAAAGCCCATGGAGCGATTGCCGGACACTTTCAACTAGGCTAGCCATACCTTTTGTGTACCTAGTCAGTTCAAATGTCCAACGTCAAGCATTATAGTTATTTATAAGTAGATATTACACGCAAACACCATGTTGGCGTAACCATTTTCCCCGGGTTGAAAGATCCTACTTTCAAAACACAAAGAACGCGAAAAATATATTATAATTGCATATCGTCGCGAAAACTCTACCTCTAGCGAGGAAACTTAACCTAAATTAAGTTACATGATAAAAGAAAATTTAGTTATATTATGAAATTGTCCTAACCCTAACCTAAAATACTATAAGCTAATTAATGCTTACTGAGTAGGGAGAGGGCACAACTTAACAATCGGTCTGCGCTGAAGCATTCCACCTTGTACCTTAACTGATGCGACTCTACATATCCCTTTTTTGTCCGGAAAGATTTCGGTAATTAAACCTAACGGCCAGTGCAAGGGCATGACATTATCTTGCATTGAAACAACAACCATACCAACCCGTACAGGGTTAGACGGAGTGTTCCATTTTTGCCTTGTTTGGAGGGTGTGCAGATATTCATTTCGCCACCGCTTCCAAAAAGATTGGACGAGTTGATCAGTTAAGTCGTATCGTGAAATAAGGTGTAAACGCGTTTCAGTAACTTCGCGAGCGGGTAGAAACACAAGCGGTTTCGTATTAAGGAAATGTGCAGGTGTTAGAGCGGTAGGTTCTGACGGATCTGAGCTAAGTGCATAGAGTGGTCGAGAATTTAACAAAGCTTCGACTTGAGCTAACATAGTGTTAAGCTCATCAAAAGTGAGTATTTGTTGACCGACGACTTTCAGAAGATGCGTTTTGACACTCTTTACCTCACTTTCCCAGCATCCACCGAAGTGTGGAGCTCTGCATGGGATGGTTTTAAGAGTTATTTTATGCTCCGCCAGTTCCAATTCCCAATAGGGGCGATATTCTTGTGACAAAAATTGGTAGAGATCGCGAAGATAAGAACGAGCACCAATGAAATTGGTGCCGTTGTCAGTATACAGACACTCGATGGGACCACGGCGAGAAATAAAGCGTTTTAGTGCTGACAAGAAGCTCGCGGTGCTGAGATCTGAGGCTACTTCCAGATGCAAAGCACGCGTTGTCAAGCACGTAAAAAGACAGATATAAGCCTTACGACTCCTTTGGCCTCTGCCGCGGACAGACGTTATCATGAGCGGTCCAGCATAATCACACCCAGTGTGTGAAAATGCTTTAGGAGCGACTTCAACACGTGACTGCGGCAGGTCAGCCATGATTGGAAAAACCGGTCGTGGCTTAGCGCGAAAGCAAATATTGCAGCTAAAAGTTATATGCCGAACAAGACGTCGTGCGGACAGAATCCAATACCTCTGTCTCAAAAGAGCCAGAAGCAAGTTCGGACCTGTATGGAAGTTCTTGACATGATAGTGGGAAACTAAAAGTTCCACTACGTGGTCCTGTCGAGGAAGTAAAATTTGGTGACGCGAATCAAAGTCTAACTCAGAGTTGGCTAAGCGTCCACCAACGCGAATAAGTCCATTATGCAGAAACGGACTAAGTTTCTGTACTGGCTTTGAACATAATTGTTTGCGGTTTATGCGATCGAGATCTGATTCGAAATGAATCCGCTGAACAGAGCGCCACACTACTGATTCAGCGAACTCCAAGTCAGATGCGGTAACGGGTCCCTTTGGGAGACGTTTGAGAAATTTATAGACGAAACAAATTGTCTTTAGATATTTCATCCAAGAGGAAAACCTACTCGCACGATGGTACAGAAGGTCTTCTGTTAGAAAACTGGTATCTGTATCAGAAGAGTCTGCTTTCGTAACTGAGGGTAGAGCCACAGGCTTCATCTCTGGCAGCTCTTGCACCTCACCAGATACAAATGGCTTCACGGGCCATTCGTGTCGGGGTGTTTTAAGCCATGGCGGTCCACTCATCCACAGTGGATGATGAACTAGCTGGGCAGGTGATAAGCCACGAGAAAGACAGTCACTGGGATTCTCAGATCCCTTGACATGGAAAAAGTGCTCAGACGATAAGTTTTCTTGGATTTTAGCGATGCGATTGGCCACATAAGTGTGCCAGCGATGCGGAGAGGAATGAATCCAACTCAAAGTTACAGTTGAATCTGAGAACGCTACGACAGCCTCAATGGCGTATCGGGCGGAGTAGAGAACGAAAACTCGTTTGATAAGAATTGATAAAAGGAGTGCGGCGCATAGCTCCAAGCGAGCTAGCGAAATAACCTTAAGAGGAGCCACTTTGGACTTTGCACATACCAGTGAGATGACGATGTCACCGTCTGGCTTGACTACGTGGGCATAGACAGCACCACCGTATGCCCTCTCACTGGCATCCGCAAAGCCAACTATAGAAAGCTTGCAATTTTCAATAACGCCAATATGACGTGCGAATTTAAGCTGAGAAACTTCAGGTAACTCAGCTTGGAATTGTTCCCAAAGGCGAACAATGCGATTCGGTGGGACCTCATCCCATCCTATTTTAACAAGCCACAAATCCTTGATCAGTAACTTAGCGTACAAAATCATGGGCGCGACTAATCCCAATACATCAAAAAGACGAGCGATAGACGACAAGATATTCCTTTTGGTGCAAGGACGAACGTCGGGGTTGACCTGGAATGCGAAATAGTCATGGTCGGGAAACCAGCGTAGCCCAAGAATTTTCAGGGTCGGATCCTTACTTAGATCGACACTGTGCGAGAGTCGCAATGACTCGGGAATAGCCTGAAGGACTTCAGCGCTATTACTTGACCATGGTCAACTCAAAATCACCAAGTGAAAATATTTTAATCAGTTGGTGAGATGACTCTATTGCTCGCTCTACACTGAAGGTAGAGCTTGCTATATCATCCATATAAATGTCTCGGCTCAGTATCTCACTGGCCAGAGGAAATTGGTGACCTTCGTCCTTACACAATTGTTGAATGGTGCGAATCGCGACAAAAGGAGAGCACTTCAGGCCGAAAGGTAGAACTGAAAACTGAAAGACCTTTAAGTTTTCATCTTCGTGAAACCGGTAGAGTATTCGCTGAAGCGGACGATCTTCAGGACGAATCCCTATTTTAAGATACATAGCTTTAACGTCAGAAGCTATGGCTACAGCGAAGAGTCTCAGGTTCAATAAGATATTTAGCAGGTCCGCTTGAAGAACGGGACCAGCGTAAAGGATATCATTTAACGAGGTACCATTGTCTGACTTCGCGCTTGCGTCAAGAACCACGCGTAACTTAGTGGTTGTCTTGTCTTCGCGAATGACAGCATGGTGTGGAATATAGAACGAGACTTCACCTGGCAAAACTCCTTCCACCAAGGAAATATAATTATTTTTGAGATAATCTTTAATGACGTCATCATAGAGGAGTTTGACGTTAGGATGCGATTTAAATTTGCGTTCAAGGCTAAGAAATCTACGACGAGCGATGTCGAAAGAATTTCCTAGTGCAGAAGCGTCCGTCTTCAGTGGCAAAGCAGCGACATACTTGCCAGATGGGGTGCGAGCGGTGGTAGAACAATAAAACTGCTCGCAGTGTTTATCGTCCACACTTGTGATTGAAGAAGCTTGAACTTCCTCGATCTCCCAGAATCTGCGCAAGTCGCAGCTTTCCAAAGAAGACGTCGCGCAAAACGACATCGTAGCGGTAGACGAGTCCAAAATAGGCGCGTCTCCCATAAAGATGTATCCTAACACAGTCTCTAATGCATCTGGATATCCAGCGGTCGAAGTAACTTTAGTTGGTTGCAATAACTTAGCAAACAACTTTACTCCAAGCAGGATATCAATATTCCCCGGCATTCCCCAAGTATCATCAGCGAATAGATGCGAATCGATATGATTGAGATCAGCGACATCTAACGGACACAATGGAAGTTGTCCTGTTATCTCATCGAGAACCAGTGCCTCGATCGAGTACTTGGGTTGCGTGAGAAGGCGCGAGCTAAATGTGAAGTCGACTGAACCGCGGACCGACTGAGACGTACCACCGATACCTTTAACCGTGATGATAGGATCGTCACGTATTGGTAGTCCAAGCATACGACAACATCGGGTGGTAATATAGTTCTTCTGAGAACCCGGGTCCAATAGACAGCGAACAACAAAATCCTTCCCCTTTCTACCTACCACTAACACTTTCGCAGTAGCTAATACCTCCGTAGTGCGAGTACTATGATGAGCCGAAGCCGAATGAGTGCACAAAGAAACGCGTTCCTGATCCGGGGTCTTGTCTACTGCACTGGCAGACGGCGCGGCGCCGACTGTCGGCGCGGGAATCGGTTGAGGCGGCGGTTGATCAAAATGTAACAGGGAATGATGTTTACCGTTGCATTTCTTGCACGAGGATGTTGATTGACATTTAGAGACGGTGTGTTGACTACTAAGGCAATTACCGCAGAAGCGATTGTCTTTTATATATTTAAATTTGTCATTCGTATTTAATTTTAAAAAGGCACTACACTTATATAAGTTTGTGTGCACCGACTGACAAAGCGAACATTTAGGTGACGTAGCTACATACACCTGCGATACCCTACTAGAGGGTGCGGGGGGAGCACTAGCGCTGGCGCCAGCAGTCGAGCGCTCGGGCTTCTGCGGCGCGGTGCGATAAAGAATTTTTAGCTGTTCTCGTACGAACTTCACGAAATAATCGTAGTCGACGCTTTGAGGATCCTTCAATGTGCGAAGCGACATTTCGTAATGTTTTGCGATGTCGGAGTCTACTAACTTAAGACCCGCGTACATAAAAATAAAATCAGACATGTTGTCGATTTTTAATTGTTTGAGTCCAGCCACAATAGCGGTGTATTTATCAAAAACCTTTTCTACATTAGCGGGTGACGAACCAGCTGCCTTTAAAGAAAACAGCTGATTTAAATAATTAACGGCTAAAGCGCGCGTGTCCTGATATTTAGCGATAAGCGCGTCCCAGATAACACGATAATTTTCTGCAGCAGGAACAATACCGGCTGCCACGCCTTTGGCTTTGCCTTTGAGATGACCCAACAAATAATGAATGCGATCAGAATCCGAGAGATCGGGGTTGGTATGAATCACCCGTTTAAATGTCTCATAAAAGAACGGAAAGTTCTGAATGTCACCATCAAAGGTAGGTAATTCTATTTGAGGTATTTTGATATGCGAAGATCCTGCCATATTCGGGCTAGGAGACTGTCTTGTTGTGGTTAGGGAACTCAAAACATTTTTGACTTCACACGCCAGATCGTCAAATGACGACAATGTACTATAATTAACCTCATAGGTTGGATTAAGTTTCATTGAAATAATGTTTATATTATCAATAGCAGTTATCATTTCAGTACGAATAAGATCGATTAATTTAGCTTGCGCAATAAAAGTGTCCCGCGATTTTTCAGTCTTAAGGTCTGTTATAGAATCAAATAACCTTTGTGTGCGAGCAAAGTATGCGGCGCGTTTGCCTTCATACAATTTTAGTTTATTTGATAAATCTTCCATTTTTAAATTACAATAGAATTCAATAATAAATTTACACAAAAATATCAATTCGGAACCCACTTATATCTCAGAACACGGAACCCTAACAAGCTAAGAAGAAAACGGTGAATCAAACAAAAGAAACAAATGCCTATTTAGGTAAAAACAATAAAATAGGTAGGAACCACTTTTCCTGGCCTGCGGAACCCTACTACCAAAAGGCAACAAGGTGCGGTAAACAAACTGAATTTAAATAATAAATTACAGATTTAAATAATTGTGTACGGAAACAACTTTCGCCTAAGCACGCGAAACCCTAAGGGAACGCGTAAGCAATACTTAGACCAACAAAATAACACAATTAAACAATTAGGTACGGAATTCCTTCACCGACCGTGCGAATGACCTATCACAATAATCTAGTGAGGGCTATTACAATAATCAACTTTTCGTAAATACGATAAACCTTGTCGGTAAGTAGGTATGTACCTATATATAATAGGTGCCGTACGAAACCTTCCGATAGGCAACTACTTAAAGCAGAGGATCAAGTGTAACGAAAAAATGCGATGCGGGACGATACCTAGGTATCTCGATAAATATCTAATGTACCTACCTAGATGTAACTCAAACCGGAATAAACACAAGAGTATGTACCTAAACCGGCGGAACCTTAATAACTTAAAGGTGCGATGAGAGTTAACAATCCAAAGTTCAAAAAACAACTTTAGTTTTAGTAGGTACCTAGGTAAGGAAGTAATTATTATCCAACCATGCGAAAACTTACTTAACGTTTGGTGTAATACAGAAATAACTTATCCGATCTCACAACTTTAGCGTTATGTAAGTGCGGTGTAGATAAACAATGAAATTGTTGTTACCTAAAAATAAATTTAAAATAATTTTAATGCGGATAATTGAACTAAATTGCAATAATTTAATTACTTAAATGCGGAGTGGACTGTATTGCGATTAAATACTCGTACAATACGAGGCGATTTAATAGCATAACATTTACCTACAAACTTCAGTTAAATAAAACTAAATCAATCTATAACGAAAGACTTCAACGACGCTGTTTGTCGTGCACGCGGTATGCAACACACGAATCTACCCGCTGAACCAAATAATAATGGCCTATAACGCGCAGTTCTTGGAAAATACCGTATTTCACGACACAACTCACTGTAATTATATAAGTATATGATTTTGGATATGATTTAGTAATTTTAATGTGAAATTACACAACTAAAAATATGAAATGTAACGGGACTTCGATAAAGAATGCTGATGATATTAGACCTTACGTATAACGCAATAAGGTCGAGTTTCCTAAAACGATATGCAATTTTACGTAAAAAACTTCTAGATTTTTCTAGCTTATAGGACAATTCTATCCGGCTCGAAGGACCAAAATGGTGCGTATAGTTCCACGTTCGATTCTAAGAATATGAATTTACTAATTTTAAATAAAACGATACGCGGCGGTAACCTCAAATTGAGGGGCGCTGATTCTGAAATGTAATCTAGAAATTGCAACAGCCTGACGATGAACAGTTAGAAAACCTTTAGGTACTCTTAGGAAGGCTTACCTTGCTGGCCACGTCTGCGATCAGCTCCAGAGGGACTGCTTCAACTGCACTCAAAGTCTCGAAGCCCACTTCACACACCGAAGTTAATAGTTCAAAAATGTTATTCAAATTGCATGGGCCAACGGACCCTTGGGTTTTATTTATAGCGAAGATGTGGAGGATCTCAGCTAAACTTAGCTTGAGATGCGATGACGCGGCACACCGACGATCAGAGATAGATCTTTTTCGAAGGATAGTCAACGGACAGCACACACGAGGAAGCGAATATTTTTACTGTGTCGCCATCTTGACTTTTTTTTACACATGAACATAGTTACGAGAAGCGATGCGGCCAGCAGAACTTCATACTGGTTGAGCTTCTTTCGCCGCGGAAGGAACAAAGCCCATGGAGCGATTGCCGGACACTTTCAACTAGGCTAGCCATACCTTTTGTGTACCTAGTCAGTTCAAATGTCCAACGTCAAGCATTATAGTTATTTATAAGTAGATATTACACGCAAACACCATGTTGGCGTAACCATTTTCCCCGGGTTGAAAGATCCTACTTTCAAAACACAAAGAACGCGAAAAATATATTATAATTGCATATCGTCGCGAAAACTCTACCTCTAGCGAGGAAACTTAACCTAAATTAAGTTACATGATAAAAGAAAATTTAGTTATATTATGAAATTGTCCTAACCCTAACCTAAAATACTATAAGCTAATTAATGCTTACTGAGTAGGGAGAGGGCACAACTTAACAATCGGTCTGCGCTGAAGCATTCCACCTTGTACCTTAACTGATGCGACTCTACATATCCCTTTTTTGTCCGGAAAGATTTCGGTAATTAAACCTAACGGCCAGTGCAAGGGCATGACATTATCTTGCATTGAAACAACAACCATACCAACCCGTACAGGGTTAGACGGAGTGTTCCATTTTTGCCTTGTTTGGAGGGTGTGCAGATATTCATTTCGCCACCGCTTCCAAAAAGATTGGACGAGTTGATCAGTTAAGTCGTATCGTGAAATAAGGTGTAAACGCGTTTCAGTAACTTCGCGAGCGGGTAGAAACACAAGCGGTTTCGTATTAAGGAAATGTGCAGGTGTTAGAGCGGTAGGTTCTGACGGATCTGAGCTAAGTGCATAGAGTGGTCGAGAATTTAACAAAGCTTCGACTTGAGCTAA
Source organism: Diarsia brunnea (assembly GCA_949774965.1). Taxonomy (NCBI): domain Eukaryota; kingdom Metazoa; phylum Arthropoda; class Insecta; order Lepidoptera; family Noctuidae; genus Diarsia; species Diarsia brunnea. The sequence goes on along the minus strand of OX459026.1, from coordinate 7,405,104 downwards.
CATAGTGTTAAGCTCATCAAAAGTGAGTATTTGTTGACCGACGACTTTCAGAAGATGCGTTTTGACACTCTTTACCTCACTTTCCCAGCATCCACCGAAGTGTGGAGCTCTGCATGGGATGGTTTTAAGAGTTATTTTATGCTCCGCCAGTTCCAATTCCCAATAGGGGCGATATTCTTGTGACAAAAATTGGTAGAGATCGCGAAGATAAGAACGAGCACCAATGAAATTGGTGCCGTTGTCAGTATACAGACACTCGATGGGACCACGGCGAGAAATAAAGCGTTTTAGTGCTGACAAGAAGCTCGCGGTGCTGAGATCTGAGGCTACTTCCAGATGCAAAGCACGCGTTGTCAAGCACGTAAAAAGACAGATATAAGCCTTACGACTCCTTTGGCCTCTGCCGCGGACAGACGTTATCATGAGCGGTCCAGCATAATCACACCCAGTGTGTGAAAATGCTTTAGGAGCGACTTCAACACGTGACTGCGGCAGGTCAGCCATGATTGGAAAAACCGGTCGTGGCTTAGCGCGAAAGCAAATATTGCAGCTAAAAGTTATATGCCGAACAAGACGTCGTGCGGACAGAATCCAATACCTCTGTCTCAAAAGAGCCAGAAGCAAGTTCGGACCTGTATGGAAGTTCTTGACATGATAGTGGGAAACTAAAAGTTCCACTACGTGGTCCTGTCGAGGAAGTAAAATTTGGTGACGCGAATCAAAGTCTAACTCAGAGTTGGCTAAGCGTCCACCAACGCGAATAAGTCCATTATGCAGAAACGGACTAAGTTTCTGTACTGGCTTTGAACATAATTGTTTGCGGTTTATGCGATCGAGATCTGATTCGAAATGAATCCGCTGAACAGAGCGCCACACTACTGATTCAGCGAACTCCAAGTCAGATGCGGTAACGGGTCCCTTTGGGAGACGTTTGAGAAATTTATAGACGAAACAAATTGTCTTTAGATATTTCATCCAAGAGGAAAACCTACTCGCACAATGGTACAGAAGGTCTTCTGTTAGAAAACTGGTATCTGTATCAGAAGAGTCTGCTTTCGTAACTGAGGGTAGAGCCACAGGCTTCATCTCTGGCAGCTCTTGCACCTCACCAGATACAAATGGCTTCACGGGCCATTCGTGTCGGGGTGTTTTAAGCCATGGCGGTCCACTCATCCACAGTGGATGATGAACTAGCTGGGCAGGTGATAAGCCACGAGAAAGACAGTCACTGGGATTCTCAGATCCCTTGACATGGAAAAAGTGCTCAGACGATAAGTTTTCTTGGATTTTAGCGATGCGATTGGCCACATAAGTGTGCCAGCGATGCGGAGAGGAATGAATCCAACTCAAAGTTACAGTTGAATCTGAGAACGCTACGACAGCCTCAATGGCGTATCGGGCGGAGTAGAGAACGAAAACTCGTTTGATAAGAATTGATAAAAGGAGTGCGGCGCATAGCTCCAAGCGAGCTAGCGAAATAACCTTAAGAGGAGCCACTTTGGACTTTGCACATACCAGTGAGATGACGATGTCACCGTCTGGCTTGACTACGTGGGCATAGACAGCACCACCGTATGCCCTCTCACTGGCATCCGCAAAGCCAACTATAGAAAGCTTGCAATTTTCAATAACGCCAATATGACGTGCGAATTTAAGCTGAGAAACTTCAGGTAACTCAGCTTGGAATTGTTCCCAAAGGCGAACAATGCGATTCGGTGGGACCTCATCCCATCCTATTTTAACAAGCCACAAATCCTTGATCAGTAACTTAGCGTACAAAATCATGGGCGCGACTAATCCCAATACATCAAAAAGACGAGCGATAGACGACAAGATATTCCTTTTGGTGCAAGGACGAACGTCGGGGTTGACCTGGAATGCGAAATAGTCATGGTCGGGAAACCAGCGTAGCCCAAGAATTTTCAGGGTCGGATCCTTACTTAGATCGACACTGTGCGAGAGTCGCAATGACTCGGGAATAGCCTGAAGGACTTCAGCGCTATTACTTGACCATGGTCAACTCAAAATCACCAAGTGAAAATATTTTAATCAGTTGGTGAGATGACTCTATTGCTCGCTCTACACTGAAGGTAGAGCTTGCTATATCATCCATATAAATGTCTCGGCTCAGTATCTCACTGGCCAGAGGAAATTGGTGACCTTCGTCCTTACACAATTGTTGAATGGTGCGAATCGCGACAAAAGGAGAGCACTTCAGGCCGAAAGGTAGAACTGAAAACTGAAAGACCTTTAAGTTTTCATCTTCGTGAAACCGGTAGAGTATTCGCTGAAGCGGACGATCTTCAGGACGAATCCCTATTTTAAGATACATAGCTTTAACGTCAGAAGCTATGGCTACAGCGAAGAGTCTCAGGTTCAATAAGATATTTAGCAGGTCCGCTTGAAGAACGGGACCAGCGTAAAGGATATCATTTAACGAGGTACCATTGTCTGACTTCGCGCTTGCGTCAAGAACCACGCGTAACTTAGTGGTTGTCTTGTCTTCGCGAATGACAGCATGGTGTGGAATATAGAACGAGACTTCACCTGGCAAAACTCCTTCCACCAAGGAAATATAATTATTTTTGAGATAATCTTTAATGACGTCATCATAGAGGAGTTTGACGTTAGGATGCGATTTAAATTTGCGTTCAAGGCTAAGAAATCTACGACGAGCGATGTCGAAAGAATTTCCTAGTGCAGAAGCGTCCGTCTTCAGTGGCAAAGCAGCGACATACTTGCCAGATGGGGTGCGAGCGGTGGTAGAACAATAAAACTGCTCGCAGTGTTTATCGTCCACACTTGTGATTGAAGAAGCTTGAACTTCCTCGATCTCCCAGAATCTGCGCAAGTCGCAGCTTTCCAAAGAAGACGTCGCGCAAAACGACATCGTAGCGGTAGACGAGTCCAAAATAGGCGCGTCTCCCATAAAGATGTATCCTAACACAGTCTCTAATGCATCTGGATATCCAGCGGTCGAAGTAACTTTAGTTGGTTGCAATAACTTAGCAAACAACTTTACTCCAAGCAGGATATCAATATTCCCCGGCATTCCCCAAGTATCATCAGCGAATAGATGCGAATCGATATGATTGAGATCAGCGACATCTAACGGACACAATGGAAGTTGTCCTGTTATCTCATCGAGAACCAGTGCCTCGATCGAGTACTTGGGTTGCGTGAGAAGGCGCGAGCTAAATGTGAAGTCGACTGAACCGCGGACCGACTGAGACGTACCACCGATACCTTTAACCGTGATGATAGGATCGTCACGTATTGGTAGTCCAAGCATACGACAACATCGGGTGGTAATATAGTTCTTCTGAGAACCCGGGTCCAATAGACAGCGAACAACAAAATCCTTCCCCTTTCTACCTACCACTAACACTTTCGCAGTAGCTAATACCTCCGTAGTGCGAGTACTATGATGAGCCGAAGCCGAATGAGTGCACAAAGAAACGCGTTCCTGATCCGGGGTCTTGTCTACTGCACTGGCAGACGGCGCGGCGCCGACTGTCGGCGCGGGAATCGGTTGAGGCGGCGGTTGATCAAAATGTAACAGGGAATGATGTTTACCGTTGCATTTCTTGCACGAGGATGTTGATTGACATTTAGAGACGGTGTGTTGACTACTAAGGCAATTACCGCAGAAGCGATTGTCTTTTATATATTTAAATTTGTCATTCGTATTTAATTTTAAAAAGGCACTACACTTATATAAGTTTGTGTGCACCGACTGACAAAGCGAACATTTAGGTGACGTAGCTACATACACCTGCGATACCCTACTAGAGGGTGCGGGGGGAGCACTAGCGCTGGCGCCAGCAGTCGAGCGCTCGGGCTTCTGCGGCGCGGTGCGATAAAGAATTTTTAGCTGTTCTCGTACGAACTTCACGAAATAATCGTAGTCGACGCTTTGAGGATCCTTCAATGTGCGAAGCGACATTTCGTAATGTTTTGCGATGTCGGAGTCTACTAACTTAAGACCCGCGTACATAAAAATAAAATCAGACATGTTGTCGATTTTTAATTGTTTGAGTCCAGCCACAATAGCGGTGTATTTATCAAAAACCTTTTCTACATTAGCGGGTGACGAACCAGCTGCCTTTAAAGAAAACAGCTGATTTAAATAATTAACGGCTAAAGCGCGCGTGTCCTGATATTTAGCGATAAGCGCGTCCCAGATAACACGATAATTTTCTGCAGCAGGAACAATACCGGCTGCCACGCCTTTGGCTTTGCCTTTGAGATGACCCAACAAATAATGAATGCGATCAGAATCCGAGAGATCGGGGTTGGTATGAATCACCCGTTTAAATGTCTCATAAAAGAACGGAAAGTTCTGAATGTCACCATCAAAGGTAGGTAATTCTATTTGAGGTATTTTGATATGCGAAGATCCTGCCATATTCGGGCTAGGAGACTGTCTTGTTGTGGTTAGGGAACTCAAAACATTTTTGATTTCACACGCCAGATCGTCAAATGACGACAATGTACTATAATTAACCTCATAGGTTGGATTAAGTTTCATTGAAATAATGTTTATATTATCAATAGCAGTTATCATTTCAGTACGAATAAGATCGATTAATTTAGCTTGCGCAATAAAAGTGTCCCGCGATTTTTCAGTCTTAAGGTCTGTTATAGAATCAAATAACCTTTGTGTGCGAGCAAAGTATGCGGCGCGTTTGCCTTCATACAATTTTAGTTTATTTGATAAATCTTCCATTTATAAATTACAATAGAATTCAATAATAAATTTACACAAAAATATCAATTCGGAACCCACTTATATCTCAGAACACGGAACCCTAACAAGCTAAGAAGAAAACGGTGAATCAAACAAAAGAAACAAATGCCTATTTAGGTAAAAACAATAAAATAGGTAGGAACCACTTTTCCTGGCCTGCGGAACCCTACTACCAAAAGGCAACAAGGTGCGGTAAACAAACTGAATTTAAATAATAAATTACAGATTTAAATAATTGTGTACGGAAACAACTTTCGCCTAAGCACGCGAAACCCTAAGGGAACGCGTAAGCAATACTTAGACCAACAAAATAACACAATTAAACAATTAGGTACGGAATTCCTTCACCGACCGTGCGAATGACCTATCACAATAATCTAGTGAGGGCTATTACAATAATCAACTTTTCGTAAATACGATAAACCTTGTCGGTAAGTAGGTATGTACCTATATATAATAGGTGCCGTACGAAACCTTCCGATAGGCAACTACTTAAAGCAGAGGATCAAGTGTAACGAAAAAATGCGATGCGGGACGATACCTAGGTATCTCGATAAATATCTAATGTACCTACCTAGATGTAACTCAAACCGGAATAAACACAAGAGTATGTACCTAAACCGGCGGAACCTTAATAACTTAAAGGTGCGATGAGAGTTAACAATCCAAAGTTCAAAAAACAACTTTAGTTTTAGTAGGTACCTAGGTATGGAAGTAATTATTATCCAACCATGCGAAAACTTACTTAACGTTTGGTGTAATACAGAAATAACTTATCCGATCTCACAACTTTAGCGTTATGTAAGTGCGGTGTAGATAAACAATGAAATTGTTGTTACCTAAAAATAAATTTAAAATAATTTTAATGCGGATAATTGAACTAAATTGCAATAATTTAATTACTTAAATGCGGAGTGGACTGTATTGCGATTAAATACTCGTACAATACGAGGCGATTTAATAGCATAACATTTACCTACAAACTTCAGTTAAATAAAACTAAATCAATCTATAACGAAAGACTTCAACGACGCTGTTTGTCGTGCACGCGGTATGCAACACACGAATCTACCCGCTGAACCAAATAATAATGGCCTATAACGCGCAGTTCTTGGAAAATACCGTATTTCACGACACAACTCACTGTAATTATATAAGTATATGATTTTGGATATGATTTAGTAATTTTAATGTGAAATTACACAACTAAAAATATGAAATGTAACGGGACTTCGATAAAGAATGCTGATGATATTAGACCTTACGTATAACGCAATAAGGTCGAGTTTCCTAAAACGATATGCAATTTTACGTAAAAAACTTCTAGATTTTTCTAGCTTATAGGACAATTCTATCCAGGCTCGTAAGGACCAAAATGGTGCGTATAGTTCCACGTTCGATTCTAAGAATATGAATTTACTAATTTTAAATAAAACGATACGCGGCGGTAACCTCAAATTGAGGGGCGCTGATTCTGAAATGTAATCTAGAAATTGCAACAGCCTGACGATGAACAGTTAGAAAACCTTTAGGTACTCTTAGGAAGGCTTACCTTGCTGGCCACGTCTGCGATCAGCTCCAGAGGGACTGCTTCAACTGCACTCAAAGTCTCGAAGCCCACTTCACACACCGAAGTTAATAGTTCAAAAATGTTATTCAAATTGCATGGGCCAACGGACCCTTGGGTTTTATTTATAGCGAAGATGTGGAGGATCTCAGCTAAACTTAGCTTGAGATGCGATGACGCGGCACACCGACGATCAGAGATAGATCTTTTTCGAAGGATAGTCAACGGACAGCACACACGAGGAAGCGAATATTTTTACTGTGTCGCCATCTTGACTTTTTTTTACACATGAACATAGTTACGAGAAGCGATGCGGCCAGCAGAACTTCATACTGGTTGAGCTTCTTTCGCCGCGGAAGGAACAAAGCCCATGGAGCGATTGCCGGACACTTTCAACTAGGCTAGCCATACCTTTTGTGTACCTAGTCAGTTCAAATGTCCAACGTCAAGCATTATAGTTATTTATAAGTAGATATTACACGCAAACACCATGTTGGCGTAACCACCTTTGATTGTCTCTATTATGAATATCTATTTCTTTTTCCCCATTGCCTTTGTCATTTCTTTTCTTATCTTTTTTTACTTCTTTTTTGTAGTTTTCAATTTTGTCGTATTTCTTTTTTTTATGTGGTCTATGGCTGTGTTCATTTCTATCTTGTTGACCATTGATTGACAGTTCTTCTTCGCGATCTTGTTTGCTTTTCTTTTTATGTTTTCTTAAAGTTCCATGCGCTAGTGTTGTATGTTTTCTTATATTATTACTCCTAAATCTATGTTGCGGTTCTGTATCTTTTTTTTCTATCTCACCTTCATTTTTGACATAGTAATCATTATTTTTCAGGTTTACGTTGTCAGCTCTTATTTCTTTATTTTCGTCTTTTTCTGTCACTTGATCATTATTATTATCATTGTCACTGTGAAGAGATTGTGACGCAAGCTTGTTTGGTCCAGTATCATCCAAATCTTCTGTATGTGTATTATCTTCATGAGCATTAAGTTTTTGTTTCATGTCCCTTGCTTTGTTACCCGTTTTATTCTCAAAATCATTCGTTTTGTAAATGTCAGCTGTTCTTGGCTCATCGTTGTCTTTTACAGTGATTTTAAGAAGTATTACATCATTGTCTTCATGACTATCATCACCTGCAAATGCGGGTGAATATATAGGTTTGATATTAGTCAGTTCTTGATCACTGTCTACATCAAAATTTGGATTTGGTGTAAGATGTGATGATTGAATAAGTGTATCAGATGTATTTGTTAAGTTAGTACTGTCATGTAATCCAGCTTTCAGTGGGACTGTAACAATTAATTTTTGCATAAGTATAATAATATTTCCATCACCTAACTGGGTTAGATAGACAGTCGCACTGTGTCATCACCATCATGATCATTTTAGCCGAAAGACATCCACTGCTGGACATAGGCCTCCCCCAAATGTCGCCACATTGACCAGTCCCATGCGTCTCGCATCCAGCGGATCCCCGCAACCTTCACCAGGTCATCGGACCACCTAGTGGGAGGCCTTCCAACGCAACGTCTTCCGGTTTGCCAACCCCATCGGCCCCGCTCCGAGTAAAGTACTAGTATTCAGCTGCATCCGGTAAGACTGGAAACCGACCCCAACATAGTTGACTTTGCAGAGGGTTTTTTTTTTTTTTTGGGGGTGGAAAATCATCAAATAACCCCTCCCGCTCTTCTTAGCCTTCTTAGCCCTTTATGTCGAGGCCGCGGTATCTCTTGCGAACAACCCGCAGCCCCGACGAGGGGAATCGAACTATTTTTTTTTATGGTGGGTGTAAAATCATCAAATAACCCCTCCCGCTCTTGGGCAGAGCGAAAGGGAGTGTCAGACTTCTACTGACTAAAAACCACCCATGTTCCTTCTTAGCCCTTCATGCCGAGGCCGCGGTATCTCTTGCGAACAACCCGCAGCCCCGACGGGAGAGGGCTTTTCCTTACACCCTGTTATGCGTTAAAGTGTAAAGTCACGAGCATCAATATGTAATTATGTATACACAAACAAATTCTAAAAATATTTTCTGTCACTGTGATGATTAAAGTTAAATTACCTTTTCACATAAATTTATTTATTTATTTAAACACACACACACTATCATTACAGGCTAACCTAATACAACAGTGTTGTTATAGTTAAAGTTTATAAAGTGAGACTTACAATTAACAATTTACTGCGGTACTCAGAGATATTTAATGATTACTTAGGCCGTCACTTAGTAAAGATTTGACATACTTTTGTATGACAACTGTTAAAACCTTTACTAAATGATGGCCTAAGTAATCATTAAAGCTCTTTGAGTGCGGCAGTTAGACTAATTAACAACCTAAACATCAATAATAACCATAATAATTAACAATCTAGATAGGCAGTCGTTCCATGTAAAATACTGGTATTCAGCTGCATCCGGTTAGACTGGAAGCCGACCACAACATAGTTGGGAAAAGGCTAGGCAGATGATGATGAACATAGCATTTTAGAATCCATAGTTTTATGAAATAGGTCTTATCTCAAAGTATAAACAGTTATTTTACAAGAAAATAGCTTTTGAATATTGATAATTGTTGACATATTCTTGCTCATGACTCTGCAGTATACGTACTGATATTTAAAATCAAATTCGGTCTGGCCAGTGTCGTGTTACTTACCCCTAACAAGTAAAAGAGGGTAAGTAATTTAACAATTGAATTTAATTTAGAGGTAAGAGGTAAAAAATACAAATAAATCTATAAAAACACGAACCTTCCTAACTCACGCTTTGCACAGAATAAAACAGCTCCAGGGTAGGTAAATCTCGAAGGCTGGCCAGCAGATTACGGGTAAGTCCTTTAGGGAGGCCCGGAGAATACGTTGGAGGTACTTCGCGTCGCGAGGATCACGGGCGACTCCTTTAGGGAGGTCCGGAGGATACGTTGGAGGTACTTCGCGTCGCGAGGATCACGGGCGAGTCCTTTAGGGAGGCCCGGAGGATACGTTGGAGGTACTTCGCGATGGTTCTTCTTAAGAACTCAGATAACCACTTGTAGACGTGATCATTCTTCTTTAAAAACCAGATCTCAACTGGAGGGCATCCTTCAGAAATCCCTTTTTATAAAACCATCTCTCCGTTTTTTCCATCCAATTGTCTTTTAATTCTTTCCAAAATTTAAGTTCTTGAAATCAAAAATTGTGAGTTGCCTGTATTTAAAACGGCCTGTATTATTCAGTCAAAAACTTCCTCAAAGAATTTCTGTGAGCGTGTTAATTAATTTTATAAGCGTGAGATAAGTTACAGTAAATAGAAATTATCAATAAATTACATTATTTGAGCTAATATATTAATAAAAATAAATTAAATTATATAAATCAAATGTAACCTTCATAGTTCTAACCACTAAGAAAAACTATGACACAAATTAAAAGAAAAAGTAAATGACATATTGACAACTGACGTTATGTCACACGAAAAGTAAACAATGAAAAATTATAAGATTTAATATTTTAAAACAGTAAAAACAACGTTAATGAATCGAATAAGATCGATTATAAGACTGCCAACAAAAATAGTTGTCGCCAAGGCGCGAAATGAGACGTAAAAAGGACATTTTATGAAAGATGAGGATGATTAGTAAAAGTGTAAGTATAAATCTCAATAAATACTATACCAGCCATATAAGGTACACGCTAGAAAATAGCTTGTTACTGCGGTACTCAGATATATTTAATGATTACTTAACCCGTCTTACCGACTTAACTTAAATCTTTACTAAGTAGTAAAGATTTGACATACTTTTGTATAATAAAACTGTCAAAACCTTTACTAAGTGATAGCCTAAGTAATCCTTAAAGCTCTCTGAGTGTGACAGTAGGGGTCGCCGTTACCGAAATCGGTAAGGCAGCTTTAGTATACGTACGTTTAGGATGCAATCCGTCATATCTACCACTATAGGCCTTATTCCTGCCCGACTCGATCATTTCAACGACTCTCAAAACCTGGTTTGGTTCTTCATTCTTCCTTTTTGAACGTAGCGCTGATTGCATGGGAGTTGTCAGCAGATATCCTACTGAGAACTCAGTTAGTAGATACGCTGTGAAGAAAACGTATCCATTTATGTTAAAGGTTTCAGGAAAATTTTCGTTTTTAGTTTCAGTTCTGTATGGGGATTGACAGACAGACTGGCAGACAGACTGACAGACAGACTGACAGACAGACTGACAGACAGACTGACAGACAGACTGACAGACAGACTGACAGACAGACTGACAGACAGACTGACAGACAGACTGACAGACAGACTGACAGACAGACTGACAGACAGACTGACAGACAGACTGACAGACAGACTGACAGACAGACTGACAGACAGACTGACAGACAGACTGACAGACAGACTGACAGACAGACTGACAGACAGACTGACAGACAGACTGACAGACAGACTGACAGACAGACTGACAGACAGACTGACAGACAGACTGACAGACAGACTGACAGACAGACTGACAGACAGACTGACAGACAGACTGACAGACAGACTGACAGACAGACTGACAGACAGACTGACAGACAGACTGACAGACAGACTGACAGACAGACTGACAGACAGACTGACAGACAGACTGACAGACAGACTGACAGACAGACTGACAGACAGACTGACAGACAGACTGACAGACAGACTGACAGACAGACTGACAGACAGACTGACAGACAGACTGACAGACAGACTGACAGACAGACTGACAGACAGACTGACAGACAGACTGACAGACAGACTGACAGACAGACTGACAGACAGACTGACAGACAGACTGACAGACAGACTGACAGACAGACTGACAGACAGACTGACAGACAGACTGACAGACAGACTGACAGACAGACTGACAGACAGACTGACAGACAGACTGACAGACAGACTGACAGACAGACTGACAGACAGACTGACAGACAGACTGACAGACAGACTGACAGACAGACTGACAGACAGACTGACAGACAGACTGACAGACAGACTGACAGACAGACTGACAGACAGACTGACAGACAGACTGACAGACAGACTGACAGACAGACTGACAGACAGACTGACAGACAGACTGACAGACAGACTGACAGACAGACTGACAGACAGACTGACAGACAGACTGACAGACTGACAGACAGACTGACAGACAGACTGACAGACAGACTGACAGACAGACTGACAGACAGACTGACAGACAGACTGACAGACAGACTGACAGACAGACTGACAGACAGACTGACAGACAGACTGACAGACAGACTGACAGACAGACTGACAGACAGACTGACAGACAGACTGACAGACAGACTGACAGACTGACAGACAGACTGACAGACAGACTGACAGACAGACTGACAGACAGACAGACTGACAGACAGACTGACAGACAGACTGACAGACAGACTGACAGACAGACTGACAGACAGACTGACAGACAGACTGACAGACAGACTGACAGACAGACTGACAGACAGACTGACAGACTGACAGACAGACTGACAGACAGACTGACAGACAGACAGACTGACAGACAGACTGACAGACAGACTGACAGACAGACTGACAGACAGACTGACAGACAGACTGACAGACAGACTGACAGACAGACTGACAGACAGACTGACAGACAGACTGACAGACAGACTGACAGACAGACTGACAGACAGACTGACAGACAGACTGACAGACAGACTGACAGACAGACTGACAGACAGACTGACAGACAGACTGACAGACAGACTGACAGACAGACTGACAGACAGACTGACAGACAGACTGACAGACAGACTGACAGACAGACTGACAGACAGACTGACAGACAGACTGACAGACAGACTGACAGACAGACTGACAGACAGACTGACAGACAGACTGACAGACAGACTGACAGACAGACTGACAGACAGACTGACAGACAGACTGACAGACAGACTGACAGACAGACTGACAGACAGACTGACAGACAGACTGACAGACAGACTGACAGACAGACTGACAGACAGACTGACAGACAGACTGACAGACAGACTGACAGACAGACTGACAGACAGACTGACAGACAGACTGACAGACAGACTGACAGACAGACTGACAGACAGACTGACAGACAGACTGACAGACAGACTGACAGACAGACTGACAGACAGACTGACAGACAGACTGACAGACAGACTGACAGACAGACTGACAGACAGACTGACAGACAGACTGACAGACAGACTGACAGACAGACTGACAGACAGACTGACAGACAGACTGACAGACAGACTGACAGACAGACTGACAGACAGACTGACAGACAGACTGACAGACAGACTGACAGACAGACTGACAGACAGACTGACAGACAGACTGACAGACAGACTGACAGACAGACTGACAGACAGACTGACAGACAGACTGACAGACAGACTGACAGACAGACTGACAGACAGACTGACAGACAGACTGACAGACAGACTGACAGACAGACTGACAGACAGACTGACAGACAGACTGACAGACAGACTGACAGACAGACTGACAGACAGACTGACAGACAGACTGACAGACAGACTGACAGACAGACTGACAGACAGACTGACAGACAGACTGACAGACAGACTGACAGACAGACTGACAGACTGACAGACAGACTGACAGACAGACTGACAGACAGACTGACAGACAGACTGACAGACAGACTGACAGACAGACTGACAGACAGACTGACAGACAGACTGACAGACAGACTGACAGACAGACTGACAGACAGACTGACAGACAGACTGACAGACAGACTGACAGACAGACTGACAGACAGACTGACAGACTGACAGACTGACAGACAGACTGACAGACAGACTGACAGACAGACTGACAGACAGACAGACTGACAGACAGACTGACAGACAGACTGACAGACAGACTGACAGACAGACTGACAGACAGACTGACAGACAGACTGACAGACAGACTGACAGACAGACTGACAGACAGACTGACAGACTGACAGACAGACTGACAGACAGACTGACAGACAGACTGACAGACAGACTGACAGACAGACAGACTGACAGACAGACTGACAGACAGACTGACAGACAGACTGACAGACAGACTGACAGACAGACTGACAGACAGACTGACAGACAGACTGACAGACAGACTGACAGACAGACTGACAGACAGACTGACAGACAGACTGACAGACAGACTGACAGACAGACTGACAGACAGACTGACAGACAGACTGACAGACAGACTGACAGACAGACTGACAGACAGACTGACAGACAGACTGACAGACAGACTGACAGACAGACTGACAGACAGACTGACAGACAGACTGACAGACAGACTGACAGACAGACTGACAGACAGACTGACAGACAGACTGACAGACAGACTGACAGACAGACTGACAGACAGACTGACAGACAGACTGACAGACAGACTGACAGACAGACTGACAGACAGACTGACAGACAGACTGACAGACAGACTGACAGACAGACTGACAGACAGACTGACAGACAGACTGACAGACAGACTGACAGACAGACTGACAGACAGACTGACAGACAGACTGACAGACAGACTGACAGACAGACTGACAGACAGACTGACAGACAGACTGACAGACAGACTGACAGACAGACTGACAGACAGACTGACAGACAGACTGACAGACAGACTGACAGACAGACTGACAGACAGACTGACAGACAGACTGACAGACAGACTGACAGACAGACTGACAGACAGACTGACAGACAGACTGACAGACAGACTGACAGACAGACTGACAGACAGACTGACAGACAGACTGACAGACAGACTGACAGACAGACTGACAGACAGACTGACAGACAGACTGACAGACAGACTGACAGACAGACTGACAGACAGACTGACAGACAGACTGACAGACAGACTGACAGACAGACTGACAGACAGACTGACAGACAGACTGACAGACAGACTGACAGACAGACTGACAGACAGACAGACAGACTGATAGACAGAAACAAACTTACAATTTCAAATCTGCCATTCATGGTGGATCACTTATTTTATTACATCATCATCATCATTCTCTTGCCCTTATCCCAATTCATTTGGGGTCGGTGCAACATGTCAACTTCTTCCATACTTCTCTATTTCTCGTCATCTCAGCAGTCACCTCCTTTCTAGCCATATCATCCTTCACACAGTCCATCCATCGTATTTTTGGTCTTCCTCTACTCGTGTAGCCATCTCCACCTCTTCCTCTCTCATTACATTCATACTCAACATTTTTCACACTCATTCATTCATTTTACTTAAACTTACATACTAACCTGTGTAAAAGAATAATATATAAAACTTCATATTAATTTCACGTTACTGTTTTCTTAACCATGTTCGACTGCTGAAAACAAAGCTAATCTTAATTCTTTGAAATTGTAAGAATCAGCATGACAAAACAATTTTGGAGTTCTAAATTAAATTCTTGATTAATAAGAGCAATACAACGTCAAACGATATTGATTTAAAACAGAGGCCTCGGTGCGGTTAAAATCAGAACAAAATCCTTACAAGATTTACTAATAAGTCGGAAACTCAGAATGCAACGCTACACTCCGAATAGGGATGTTTTCTGACTTAAAAAATATGATTCTAATTTGTCCGTCTATTAGATTGTCGAAAAATATTGGATACGTATTTTTTGTTTTATAAAATCAATAAAAATTGACGAAGATAAAACGCGTCAAAGATTTGAGTGGGGGCTTGTGACGTCTCACAAGCCCCCACTCAAATCTTTGACGAAACTCACCGATAACAAATGTCATACTAATGTCTTAGAATATGACGTCACACGAGTTTTCAAAGCACTGTATCGTCTTCATTGTTTGTTTACGTGAAATAGAAAAAATATTTGTCAAATATTTTTTGGAAATCTATCTGACGGACTAACTAGATTTTTTTTTGTTAATAACCCTATTGTTGATTTTTCCATACCCTTTAAACAGACAACTTAAAAAGAACCTCCTCCTTTTTGGGAAGTCGGGTAATGAAAAGTAACTCCGTCTGATTGTTACCTTTTGACGAGTAAACGGCTCATCGGGTCCTTATTAAATTAGACAAGGAAATAGATTATATCTTGAGAAAGGATATTATACTAGTAGTACTATTATGTATTCTGTGGCTAACTTCTGAAAAATATATTTTATTTTGCACGTTAACAAAGTCGCGGACAGCATCTACTAAGTAATAATGTAATTTTTAAATATTTGTTATGTATTGGATGTTTATTGTTTTTGTCATTTTGTATGTACGTCATGATAGTATAGGTATGCGACAAATAAACATATTATCTTTCTTTCTAATGCCCCCATATTGCGCCAATGACACAGCATTAAAATAATTATCAATCAATTAATGAACGATAATTAAATTTTCAATACACTTCCTCGAAAACTAACTCTTATTGCACTACGATTAGGTTCGAAATGCAACATATTTCGCACGGGTGCGGTAATCTTATTTTTTAATACAGTTGCTCAAAAAGTGGTGTATTGCACGGACGTATAGCGTTCGGGATGTGGGCTATTACATAATCAAATCAAATCAAATATCAAATAATCAAATAATCTTTATTGTGGACTATAGGTACACACATAAATGCAGGTCTTAAATAATTAAAATAAGTTCAGCTATGTCCCGCCGTTGAGGCATACAATAATAAAATATAAATCAGAATTTAAAACACAATTAGTCATATTAGTCTCGATACATTATTAAAATATTCCAAATTATTAATACATACAAATTCAATTCCAAGTCATATTAGTCATAATTCCTTATTACAATATTGCAAATTATATTCTTACATAAATATTCATAAAATTTTTTTAAAAAAAAGAGGAAAGACACAAGCAATTTAAATGGCATTCAAATACAATTCACAATATACATATTATTATGTGGGAAAAAATGATAATTATTTTTCCTTTCTTGTCATTGGAATACAATATTTTTGTCACACAAGTAATCTTTGACATCATAGTAACATTTTTCTAATAATAATGAATGTAGTTTCTTTTTAAACTGGAGCATTGGTAATTGTTTAATGTCATCAGGCAATTTATTATAGATTAATGATGTCATGCATAAAATACTTTTATTTAATAGTGCCGTTTTACCATAAGGTATTTGTACCTCTAAACTTTTTTTATCCCTTAATTTTCGATAATAGCTTTTGACAGCAGTCTTATAGTAGCTTAGATTTGATTTCACAAAAATATTTGATTCGTAAATGTATAGGGAAGGCAATGTTAGAATTTTTAGATTTTTAAAGTAGGGTTGACAGCTAATTGTACTATTTATTTGGGACATTGCTCTAATGCACTTCTTTTGAGCTTTAAATATAAATTCCTTGTCTACCGAATTTCCCCAAAATATAATGCCGTATCTCAGTAATGGTGCCACCAGTCCGTGATAGGCCGTTAATATCGCTTCTTTGTTAACTATTTTGGAGAGCTTGTAAAGAGCGAATGAGGATTTGTTGATTCTTTTGCAGAGATTGTCTATATGGGTTGTCCATGAAAGTCTGTAATCAATATTTATTCCTAGAAATTTTGTATTTGTTACAGATTCTACTGTGTGCCCGTTATAATTTACATTAATACTTTTCGGTTGAGTTCTCTGGTGAAAGTGCATTATATTTGTTTTTTCTAAATTTATTTTCAGATTGTTTTCAATTTACCATTTAATTATAGTTCTTAGTGTTTCATTAATTTCATTTTCATAGTCATCTTGACTGTCACATTTTATTACTACAGTGCTGTCATCTGCAAAAAGTACCATGGGATGCTTTATGTGTCTAGGGAGATCATTAATGTAAATTAGAAAAAGCAAGGGACCTAAGACACTACCTTGTGGAACACCTAGTTTTATGGTTCTAGTTTGGGATCTATATGTCTTCTCATCCCGCGTTTTAAGGCATATTCTAGTTATTTGTGTTAACTGCTTTCTATCACATAGATATGAGCGAATGAGGTCTAGTGCCTTTCCTCTTATGCCATATGAATCTAATTTTTGAAGCAGTATGTTATGGTCAACACTGTCAAAGGCTTTACTCATATCCATGAAAATAGCACATATTGGATTTCTTTTGTCCATATTAGTCAAAACAATGTTAGTAAGTTCATATATTGCAGCGTTAATGGACTTACCCTTGCGAAATCCTTTTTGTTCTCTAGACAAGATACTATATTTTTCTAAAAAATTATAAAGACGACCATGAATGGCTTTTTCGAATATCTTTGAGAAGATGGGTATCAAAGCTATAGGTCTATAATTTCCCATATTGCTTTTGTCATCTTTTTTGTGGAGAGGAATAACTACCGATGTTTTAAGTTTTTCTGGGTAAGTTCCAGTAGATATGCATAAATTTATTATGTAACTTAGATGAGCTGCAATTGATTGCGACACTTGTTTTATCACTTTAGTACAGACGCCATCGTAACCTTCACTCGATGTATTTTTAAGTTGCCTGATTTCTCTGTCCACTTCTATTGGGGTTGTGGGGGTAAGGAAAATTGAGTTTAGGTTAGTGTACATGTTTTGATTCGAAGGTGCTTTATTATTATAATTATTTGTACGCATCGATTTTGCAGCTTGGTCAATAAAATAGTCATTAAAGTTATTCGCAATCGACGTTGGATCTGTAATGCTTACATTATCTTTCAATATTTCCCTAATTGGTTCCCTGGGAAATTTAAATTTAGAGTTATTTATAAGTGACCAAGTGGCTTTCGACTTATTTTGAGCTGTGTTGATGCGATGGTTATTTTGTTTTGTGCCTTCTGCGTAAGACAAATAATTTTTTTAAATTTCGTAGCGTATTGCTTAAATTTATGTTTGTTTTTTTCCGTCCGGTGTGTTCTATATTGCCATAGTAATTTTCTTTTCATTTTGCTACAAATTTTGATACCCTTTGAAACCCATTTAGTTTTTTTGTATAACGATTTTTTTATTAATTTGTAAGGAAAACACAAGTTATAGAAACACAGGAAAAGCTCCAAGAAACGATTGTAGGCTTCGTTTGAATCATTTGTCAGGTAAATGTCAGAGAATGTCAAGTTGTTCATGCAAGTTTTAAATTTTGTCAAATTTTCCTCACTATAATCGCGTACTTTAATACGCCAAGATTTTAATACACAGGATTTTTTGACTGGAAAATGCAATAATTGGGCAGTATGATCTGATAATCCTAATTCAATTATTTGGCTTTTGCATTTATGAATGTTGTGAGCAAAGTTGTCAATGCAAGTGCTACTGATGAGTCTAGTGGGAACCTTAATTTCTAATTTTAAGTTATGACTTTCTAGAATTTGTTCAAAATCTAAAGTTTGTCGGTTTCTTTTTAATGTATTGATATTGAAATCCCCGCATACAACAACTTTCTTACTAGTGTTATCACATATTTGGTGCAGTAACTTTTCTAAATTATTAAAAAATGTAGACATACATGAGTTGGGTACTCTGTACACACAAACTATTATCAACTTATGTTCAGTTAGTTCTATTGCACTATACTCTATGATACCTTTACTTGAAAATGTATTATTAAGTACAGCGTATGGGTGTCCTAATCTGGTTAATATACAGGCACCTCCCCTAGTACTATACTACTATACTAGTGCTTTTTTATGTTTTACCTTTCCCGAACTCGTGCGTTCTCTTTCCCAACTGTCAAAATAATGTCTATTAAAAAGAAAAACCAACCATGAAGTTTTTACTAAAGAGTTTTTGTGATTCATACAAATACGTATATTTCTAAAAAGAAGCTACTTATTTATTTCAATATCAGATTTAATGATTTAATTGAATGAGTTAGGTTAGGTTTCATTTCATTTCATCTCATTAAATTTCATTTTCATTTTATATCAATAAAAAAAATCTACTGAAGACTAAGCTGTATGGGTAGTTCCCTTTGCCTACCAAAATGGGTGAAGAAAAAAAAAACTCTGCTTATATAGGGAAGTAAGCTCAAAGCGGCCATAGAAGGCAAAGCGGCCACGATTCATTTTTCTGATATTTAAAGAAAAAGCGCAACGTTGCCATTCTGCACGCGTAGTATACCTCCAGCCCCGTGCCGATCAGTCATTCGGTAGCGGTGGGATCGAGCGGGTGGCGCTTAGTGACGAAAAATACGTTTTCGAGTCATTTGTTAAAATAATGCAAGGTAAGTTTGACCTGTTTTGGTCAAACCTGTTTAAGTTTAAATGCTTGCATTACACGTGTATTGTTACTTGTCTATTTGGCTTTGTTTCTTTAGTATTAGCCCCAAAATTTGATAAATAATGTGGGAGTAGTTAATTTTTATAACAAAACGGGCGATAAAGGCAAAGCCGCTCGGGCAAAGTGGCCAGGTGACCGCTTTGCCCTTATCAAAATATTATGATTCGATTGATAATGCTCAGTTATTTTGTTTAGATGGTCAACAATTACAAACGTAAAACTACCCAGGCGTCTTGGGATGAAGTTACGATGGCCCGAGCAATCAAAGATATAAATGAAAAGCGAAGCGAAGACTGATTGTGATTAAAACGGGTACAAAATGTTGATTATTTTATTAAAAAACATATAATATTAATTTTAATAATAATAAGTAATGTTTTTAATAATTTTTTTTGGATTTTTATTTTGTCTAGCACGATATATTTCAACAAAAAATAAACATTTCCTAAGAATTTTTGGGGTGGCCTCTATGCCCTTACCACTATGGCCGCTTTGGGCGACCCCTCGGGCAAAGCGGTTTTTTGACATGTTTTTGTAATCTACAAATCTAAAGCTTATATTTAAATTTGCGCGAAATTTAATTGCAAATTACAAAAATTAAATAAATTCTCTACCTATTAGTATAAAATTATTTAAAAAAATGTATCATTATATAGGTTTTTTCTTAATTTAAAGTTAAGGTGGCCGCTTTGAGCTGACCTCCCCTACGGTTGGCGCCATTTTCCAGAAATTTTCTTTGCGAGTTTAGTTTTTGTTGCACAAAATGAGTAATTTCGACCCTATTTTTTTTGAATTAACACCACCGGAACTCAGTATAATTGCACAAAATGCTTCGGAGAACATTTTACCGGAAAAGTCAAAAAGTCGTTACATATCTACTACATACGACGAATTTATTGCGTGGAGAGAAGAGAAAAAAGCAAATAGTTGTCTCAAACAGTAAAAATGCAAAATAAAACTTCCCCAGTTAGTTTAAAAAACTGTACCAATTTCAATGTACATGTGTACTATAACTTTTATAAGAAATAAATGATTAGTTAGTTGAGTTAATTGTGTTTTTATTATTTTATAATAATAATAATATACTTTTATTTCAGACCAAGTTTGTCCATAATTGTTAGTAACAAATTTCTTAAAACTACGTTAGTAGGAACTTATTATAACAATTAAAATTCAATAATAATACAACATACACAACATGTTAGTAACAAAGGTCTTAAAACTATGTTAGTATGCATCATTCACTAACATTCAAATAATCAAAATATACAATAATTAACCAAAACAGCTGTTAGTTACAAAGGTCTTAAAACTACGTTAGTATACATCAAATCTCATGGCAAGAATCAGTAGTGTCACTACACTACGTCACGTGAAGCTGTATAAATCTCCCCAGCACTGCGGAGTCTGGCCTCTCAGCTATCATTTTTAGGAATTAAATTGCTTCATTTTTTCGCAATCTGTATTAAAAATAATCGTTCAGTACACCTGCGGAACCGTCATTGCAACTTGTTCCGACTGTCAATCCTCGCCTTCGGCTGCACCTCGGCTCGGGTAGACATTTGTCGTAACTTAACTCTTTGCAATGACAGCATTTCCGCACTTGTAATGAAATATACTATTTCCGCAACAAAGGGCGGGAAAGAAAATTACCACAGATGACTATACCATAAATTATGTCCAAATCGATTAAAACAGGTAATTAAAAAAAAATCATCACCGACTATAGAGTTGGCAGTGTTTTTTTTTTTTTTTTTTTAATTTCGTCGTTTTTTTGCGTCTTTACAGCATAAATATTTTTTGAATATTACATTGTGTTTGTAAAAAGAATACTATAACTATACATGATTATTTTTAAAACAATTATTTACTTTTATGAATAAGTAAACATTTATTTGTGTTCTTAATTAAAAAAATATTTCAATTTTATATTTTTCCTATAAGGCTGTTTAGCGGCTTCATACCTTTGCTTCTTCTTCAATCTGGCGAAATCAAACAGCGGAAAAAAACAAATGAAATCATAGTCTCCTAATAATTGATGACAAAAATACTTAAGTATCGTTATTAGTTAATTTCTTCGAAAGTGTATTGAAGAACGTCGTTTGATACACGTGGGAATTTGTTATTGCATTTCTCGACCCCATAAGCACCCTCGCCTTGCGGCTCGGGTATTCAATCCGCCTCGAATCCAATAACAAACCTTCCGTACTTATATCAAAATGTACTACAACGATCTATGATATAAATGTGTGACGGTTTTTTTTAAAGATAATCAAAAACAGGTGGTTATTGTTATTTAGATAATGGATTGTTATCGGCCGACGTAGATACTCTACGTCATAATCTCAATGAAAATAACAATGAATATAATAAGTCAAAAATTAGTTCTATTTATGTAACTAGATGGCGTTGTTCATTTTTGTCATATTTCTGAATCGCGCTATCAAGATTTTCCTGCGGTTACATAATAGCTAGGGTGCTGGCGAACAAAAAATCTATATGATTTGCTCGTGTGGCAGACTTTATTAATAGCGTTAATTATACGATAAGAAATATTAAGACCCACGTCTGCCACCATGGTAGCGCTGCGTTGTCAATTGACAGCCCTTTAAAAATGTAAAAAAATATAGGTATACTATATCATTTGCTCGTGTCTGCCTCTAAAGCTGATGTTTAGGAACCATGTCAAAATGAAAAAAATCGAAAAGGCAGACGTCTAGGACTCTGACTTTTGAAGTTATGAATTTTTAAAGATTTTTTTATGATTTAAAAAAAATATATGAAATGCACGCTTGGCAGACTTGCAGTGTTCGTTTAAAAACCCTGTGAACAACCGCAGAAAAATAGTCTGCCACCATCGTAGCGCTGCGTTTTCAATTAACAGCGCTTCAAAAATGTCGTCAAAAAAAACTGTGCTATATCATTTGCTCGTGTCTGCCTCTTTGACCGTTGATCATATTGCTTATAAAAAAGAGAACATGAATGAGGCAGACACCCAGGCCACTGATATTCCGAAGGCAGACCATTTGATTTTTTTTTTTTTTTTAATCTTTCTTAAATGATTCCAGTGTGTAAGCGCTGGTACAATGCCTTGAAAAGCGAAATGCGCTTTAGCAAAACGTGCGATTCAAAGTACCCTGTGTGTACTATGCCCAAGGCTTTGAAACCACGGGTTTTTTGTACGTTCGCACACAGTAACTAAAGATGACACTACCATCGAAACATAAGACGCTAGTGTGGTCGGTCTCGTCGCAGCTGCACACATGCATACATACGTATTTGTATTATGTACACAGAATTTTAAAGATGTTTGGGAACACCTCTTAGCTGCCTCGGCTTGTTTGAATTATTATTTTGTTTTTGAATCGTCGTTTTTGACGTTACTGTGGACACTTTTATTGTGCACATCTTGCTACATCGTTCTCACATAATATACCATCTCAACATGAATGATGTAACCAAGGTTTTGTAACAATATTCTGATTTAAAAGAGTGTCCATGGAGTTTCTTGCCCGTTCTTCTCCATAGAGATCTCCGCTAGGGAATGGGCAACTACAGTACATTCTAGTGGTGGGTCGTTGTCGAATTTTTGACGGACGAAACCCAAATGTTTTCCCGACGACGAAAACGGTTGCAGAAAACGGTCGTCGAAAACGCAAACGACAGCATTGACAACTGGTAATACAGTCGCTATTGTATAACCCGGTTCATTAAAGAAAGGAATCTAAAATGGCAACACATGGCATATTCTCTCACTAAGAACATGATAAGCACTGCCATTTTATATTCCTTTCTTTAATGAACCGGTTCACTAAAGATAGAAATATAAAACGGCAGTGCTTAACGGTAATGAACCGGTTCACTAAAGAAAGGAATATAAAACGGCAGTGCTTAACATGTTCTTAGTGAGAGAATATGCCATGTGTTGCCATTTTAGATTCCTTTCTTAAATGAACCGGGTTATACCTACACGACGAACGCGCAACCGACTACAATTTAGCGGGGAACGTTATGGATAAGGACAACGCACGACGACGCGACGACGACGAGTGACTTTATCAAGAAAGATAGTTGAATCATTGCGTTCTCGACTTTATTTTAATAGGCGTATAATAAAAAATCGTCAGTGACATTTGTTTGTTTGTCTCGTTTTTTTTTGCTACCGACTTCAGAAGTTGATTTTTCATCTGAAGTTTATTTTTAATTTTTTTTTTGTGTTTTTGAAGTCGGTTTTTTTTGAAAAAAGGTTTTTTTTATTTTTCCATTTTAAGTTGTAATAGGTATCCTATACAAATATTTACTATGCATTTAACATTCAACCAAGAAACCAAACCCTCAACCTTCAAGATTCCCTTATTATTGCTTTTATCTCCTAACTATTGAGGAGTAGTTGTACCTTCCATCATCAGCGCATCCACATGAGATTATGATTATCAGACGCAAATAAATGAACAGCTTTGGAAAATATATGGAAAACGTAACAAGTGCCTATAAAATTTGAGAGTTGTCCTCGATTTCCCTGGGATCCCATCATCAGATCCTGACTTGGTGACAATGGGACCATTTCGGGAGTATACTCTTTTGAATACAAAAAAAAATTGAAAATCGTTTTATTAATGACGGAGATATCCGCATTAATTAGCCGTAATACCCACTTTTCCTCAAATTCGCAGACTTCAACGAGCTGTAATGGTCAAAGTCAGTAAGTAAAATGTCTGCCAATTTTTTTTTTGTATTCAAGGGGTTCTAATAAATCGATTTGACCTAATTAAAGCTACGAGCAAATGATTTAGTAGAGCTTTTTTATTTTACATTTTTATATCTACCTCCTGTAATAATGCAGAGCCCTGGATGTCTGCCTCATAGATTTTCTTCGTTATCAAAATGGTATTGACCACTAACCCCAGAGGCAGACACGAGCAAATGATTTAGTACAGATTTTTTTTTTGACAGATTCAAAGCCATGTAGCTAAAAAACGCAGCAACATAGGACCTTATTCCTTAAGAAAATTTTGTCGTATTGATGCGAACTTTAATGCCTATCAATACGAAGTACGAGCAAATCATATACTTAAATGCTCGCCAGCTCCCTAGCTATAAGTAGCAAAGCATGTATTTTTTGTTATGAGTTTTGAGCAAAGAGTTGGACTGTTTTAAGTAAAGAGATCACGCCAAACTGATCTAATACATATTTATACTATCAAGTAACCGGTCTTTCATTTATACGAGTTCCGCGAAGTATTGTTCAACAAGTAAACCATTTAACATCTAGCTAGGGTGGAAAGGACATCAACGCACAAACACAATCGCTTACCACGTATTCAGAACATCATTTTGAACCAGGGTGGGTTCAAAATTATATTCACTGTTTGTCCTCGGTAATTTACAAAAATATCTGCTGTTTTCTACCGTTACAGAACTCCAATATAATAATATGTAATTGCGTCAAAATGTAATGGAACAGCGGTTTATTAAGGTTCGTACGGAACCCCAATAAACCGCTGTTCCAAAGGGTAAAAACGGGACCCTATTACTAAGACTTCGCTGTCTGTCCGTCTGTCTGTTGAAATTTTCACAAATCATGTATTTCTGTTGCCGCTATAATAACAAATACTAAAAACAAAATAGAATGAAAATTTAAGGGGGCTCCCATTCAACAAACGCGATTTTTGGAACGAAGTTCCTTATCGCGCGTTGTGAAAGGGGGCTAGACGGAAAAAATTCTTACGAAAAGTTGTCACGACACTTTTTGCTATAATAAGCTATTGTAAGCTGTGCGGCATCGCATGTTTTTCTGTCTGTCAAGCCAGATATTTTCATTTCTACATTTTTTTTTTTTTTTATATAGGTAATGGTACGGAACACATCATGCGCGAGTCCGACTCGCATTTGGCCGGTTTTTTATGTGGATCTACTTAAACAGGTTGTAAAAGTACCCTTAACGCAAACGAAGGGCACTTGTTCTTCCCAAGCGATAATTTTTTTGTTCTAGACCATACCTGGGAACCTCCTATTACGGAGATATTGGGGGTCAAAGTTCCAAATTTTTCACAACTGTTTTTGTAAATACTAGTTTTTCAGGTTATAACTTTACTTAAATTACCTCCATGACCCGTTTACTATTCAAAGCATCCACTAGCACAATGTTTTAACAGTGCTACATTGAGTTTTACAGTAAAATGTGATTTTTGACCAAAAAATAGTTTTTGCGTAGGGGTACTTAGTTTGACGTACAGAATGCTTGGTTGACGGCTGTGTGATGGGTTGAATTACACACTGTATGTAATCGTAATCGTAATAATGTAATCGTTGTTGATCTACGTATTCCGTTTTCTAAAGTACCACGTTTCTCAATTATTGTTTTTTAGTTAGATCGTCTGTAGATTTGATTGATAGATACTAAAGATAAAACTTCAATGTAATCAATTGTTTATTTTACCAATGAAAAATTATAATAATGTCGTTGCTCCCAGCTGAATTATCTACAACCAAATCAAATGTCATCTGCCTAGCCTTTTCCCAACTATGTTGGAGTCGGCTTCCAGTCTCACCTGATGCAGCTGAATATCAGGATTTTACATGGAGCGACTGCCATGTGCATCTGGATTGAGGGCCTATTTGACCTCCTCAATCCAGTTAGTACGTGGTAATACCACATAATACGATACTCCTTGGTAAGATTGGAAGTCAGATTCTTGTTGGTTTTTTCTAAACATTTATTTAAAGAAATTATAAAACAGGTGTTACTTAATTCTAAACTCGCCAAACCGTTATTTGTTCTGCATGCGACAACCAGGTCGACGCGATACCTTTCAGCGCCTTGCTTAGGGCAATGATTAGAGCTCCGCCTTCCAATGGCTGCTCGGTCAAATATTTGTCGACAGTTGAGCACCAAGCACGTGGATATGGTTCTATCCCACACTTCTGATGTCGGAGGAGACGGTATTCCTCATGATTATGACGATAAGACAGGACGGATATCTCAAAATAACACTACAACGGTTCTTCAGTACAACGGTCTACGTCGGTAATCATCACACAGGATGCTCCTGACAAACGATCAAATCAACCACATGGAATGCAGTGAGGTTAGTAGGAAACACGACCACGACCAACCGCAGCGCCGTCCGCCATCGAAGCCCTGCCGCTGGCTCCGACCCTCTAAATTGACGAGCGCTTCTGTCATTCATCACCTGACAGTTGTCGTTGTTAATCGTGCCAGAACTAAACACACCCAAGCACTACTAAAGAGGTTGAACTTAACGACAATAGTTGCTTGACATTCCAGTAGTTCTGATTCTATCCTCGTTCAGAGACTACACACACTTTTATAAGAAAAAAAAAAAAATCTTGTACAATTTAGTTCTGTACGCTATATATAAAGTTTAATAATTTGTTGTTTGTTGTAAAAACAGCCAAAGACGATAAACAATGTTACTAAAAACAATTTAAATCATGAATGATAACACGCGGGAAATTTCACAGGTGTCCGTTATCATTTAAAAAGATTCCTACGTGTCTTGTCTTATCGAGTAAGCAATCATTGAGTATTCAGACAATAATATTATGGACTACACATACATAATAATGTGAAATAATTTTGTATGTCTATTTATTATTATTATTTGGGACAAGCCCGTCACACTATTCCCAAACATACCGAGTTTCCTCCGTGCCCCGGAAATCACGTTAGGCTGTTGGACCCAACTGCCCAATATAAAATACGCACATGAATCTGAAAATCAGTTACCGGTAAAAACTGTTTCAAAATCAAAAGTCATTTATTCAAACTATAATCAGCACTTTTCGAACGTCAAAATTTACTTTACTTATTTACAAGTGACAGTCCCTCAAAACGCCCACCCTTCGACACCTCCTAGTGTTTTCCTAAATATTGCTTTGAAAGCCGAATTAAACTGAATCTATACGTGCATTTTGTTATTGTTTTTACGGATATTTTTAGATATTTGTATGGAAGAAGAAGACATGCTGCGCCGACCCCATATGACTTGGGATAGCGGCAAGAGAATAATGATTTTAGAAATTTGAAAATGAAATAACCCTCTTTATGGCTTCGTCGCAGTCGGGTAAAAAAATTGTGGTTGCTGTACCAATGATACGGACGAAGTCGCAATCAGATGCATGGTGATGATGAAGCAGTTTTTTATAACAAACAGATTCATAATCTTAAGTAAAACTTATCTTAGATAACGAAGCAAGGAATGAATAAATAAATCATTAAGGAATTTTATAATTACTACGATTAGAACCATGCATAAGTCTATAGCTTTATTTGTTTGTGTGTTAGCTGCTGCGTCAGGTAATTAAATTAATTATCTAATTAATATTATTATTTATTTTATATAATACATTATGTCATCTAGGGTGTAAACGAACCCTTTACGAAGCCGTCAACAAAGCATTATGTACATCAAACTAAGTACCCCTACGCGGGGTACCCCTATTGAGAAGCTCGTGGCTTAATAAGAACTGCCACTCGGGTTGATCTTTACGTAAAGCTGTGCTTTCCTAGGTAGGTCTGTGGATGGGTGACCGCCCGACATACCGAGTTTCCTCCGTGCCTCGGAAAGCACGTTAAGCTGGTGGTCCCGGCTGCCATATATAGACCTTTGGCAGTCGTTACAGGTAGTCTGTGGCCTGAAATTCTGACATCCAGTCTTACCAAAGAGTATCGTATTACCTATTATTAACTGGGTTGTGGAGGTCAGATAGGCAGTCGATCCATGTAAAATACTGGTACTCAGCTGCATCCGGTTAGACTGGAAGCCGACCCCAACATAGTTGGGAAAAGGCTGGGCAGATGCTGAAACTAAGTACCCCAACGCAAAAATTATTGTTGGGAAACGACTTTCTTTTTGGGGTGAAAAATTATATTTTACGGCAAAACTCAATGTAGCACTCTCAAACATTGTGCTAATGGATGCTTTGAATACTTAAATTACTTATGAAATTTTGCTGGGGAGGTTGTTCCGTCACTTCTTCTTTCCAGCAAAAACACTAGGAAGTGTCGAAGGGTGGGCGATTTGGGGGACTGTCACTTGTAAATAAGTAAAGTAAAGTAAATTTTGACGTTCGAAAAGTGCTGATTATCAGCCTAGTTTGAATATGATGCTTTGAATAGTAAATGGGTCATGGAGGAAACCAAAAAACTAGACCTGAACTAAACCTGAAAAACTAGTATTTACAAAAACAGCTGTCAAAAATTACTAACTTTGACCCCCAATGTCTCCGTAACTTTTAGGTTCCCAGGTATGGTCTAGAACAAAACAAATTATCGCAGTGGTGAGGAGAACAAGTGCCCTTTGTTTGCGTTAAGGGTACTTTTACACCCTATAATAATATATCTTATGTTATTTATAAATACTTATTTCCTTCCAGCTCTTCCCTATGACCCCGTCATTAGGAAGTTGGACGAA
Source organism: Diarsia brunnea (assembly GCA_949774965.1). Lineage (NCBI taxonomy): Eukaryota > Metazoa > Arthropoda > Insecta > Lepidoptera > Noctuidae > Diarsia > Diarsia brunnea. Next base: position 7,376,057 of record OX459026.1, on the reverse strand, counting down.
GATCTGCGTTACCAGCACGTGGAAGGTCCAGATGGAAATCTGCACCTGGTAGACCTGTGGGGGACTGTCAGCGATGTGGCTGAGGTCGCCAGATATAATCCGGATCGGCAGAATGTTTACCATTTGTATACCAGGTAAGATATACAGAATTCTTATCTACTTGGAGGGAACAGGGCCTGTGAGGTCGGTATTTGAAGAAACTATTGTCGTCGCGTTGCGTCAAGCCTGCCCCGTAGAGTGCGATATAGCGGCATCTCAGACGAAATATCACAATAAAAAAATTATGAGATTCATCATCTGCCTAGCCTTTTCCCAACCATGTTGGGGTCGGCTTCCAGTCTAACCGGATGCAGCTAAGTACCAGTATTTTACATGGAGCGACTGCCTATCTGACCTCAACAACCCAGTTAATACTAGGTAATATTATACTCTTTGGTAAGACTGGATGTCAGAATTTCAGGTCACTGACTACCTGTAACGACTGCCAAAGATCTATATATGGCAGCCGGGACCAACAGCTTAACGTGCTTTCCGAGGCACGGAGGAAACTCGGTATGTCGGGCGGTCACCCATCCACAGACCGACCTAGGCAAGCACAGCTTTACCTAAAGATCGACCCACGATCAAGCCACGAGCTCCTCCTCAAAAAAATTATGAGATTGAGGAAGAAAAATGATTGAGGGCCGAGATTGAGGGAATGCGAAATCCCTCAATTATTTCTGACATTCAAATCTTAAGAATGAGTGTGTTTAGTAGAATTCGAATTGAATTGAGAAAAAAAAAACAAAAATTTTGAATTTGAATTTTTTGTTTTTGTGTGTGTTTTATAGGTTCCTATCAAATTCTTTTATGTTAAAAACTGATCGATTTTTTTTTTTGTCTTCTTCTCACGGCTGTAAATAGGGGGCATTTGTTATGTTTTTGAAGGGTCGTAATTTTTTCAACTTATTAGTTGTTGAATAAAAATAAATGAAAGGGACGGGGTCTACACTAGACTTTGATTATTCGAAAAAACAATGATTGCTCTAGAGAGAATATATTTGTAGGGCGAATCGCAGTCCCTGTTCGTTTTTAATTAGGGAAACGCTTTGGAGAGGCCTAGTAAGCGAAATTCTTTGGTGTTTTTTGACATTTTTGCAATATGCGGTTCAGTTATCTATGTATGTCCTAATGTTTTACACAATTAACATATAAAAAACAAGTACCTACATATACAACACACTTAAAACATTGTTTAAATAAGTTATTTGAAGTCAGTTGCCTGGATCTGCTTTGTCGACATTTAGAAGTACGAGTCCCCGATAATGACTGGACAATATCCGTTTTATTCACAGAGAAAACCCGACAGTAAGCCAGCCCATGCTGATCGGCAACGAGGGTCTTCTAGGCCTCAACAACTACAACCCGGACAGACGGACAATTGTCTTGTTACATGGCTGGCTCGATGATGTCACTGCTGATTTCAACAGGGTACTGGTTCCTGGTAAGACTCTTTAATTTTTTTATTATTTTATTTGAAAAAGAGGCTTTTATCCTCAAAGGCAAGTCAGCCTCATCATAACTTAAACTATTTTACACTAAACTACACAAACAATAAAAGTTAAAAAAACATATCAGCAAGGAGAAGTGCTATCTCCGGTGACGGCTGCGCTATAACTGGAACATATGAACCGGTATCATATTTATTTAAATTTAATTTAGAGATCAATATTTCTCGTTCTTTCTTATTCTTATTACATTGGACAAGTAGATGGTGAACATCTTCAACCGTTCCACATGTTTCACAGTTGGGAGAAGATGGCTCTTTTATTTGATTTCGTAACTAGTTGATGCCCGCGGTTTTGCACACGTCAATCATATACTAAAACCTTCCTCGAGAACCACTCTATTCATTGGTGAAAACAGCATGAAAATCAGTGCAGTAGTTTTTGAGTTTATCGCGAACAGACAGACAGACAACAACTTTGTTTTATGATATGTAGTGATTTAAGAAAGGTGTAAGAGGTAACCGGTATTTGTGTAAAATTAAAAAAACTAAATTAGTTTGTATAGTGGTCGCAAGCGCGGTTGCTTAGGATAAGGTCCAGGGTTCGATTCCCCCGTCGGGGCTGCGGGTTGTTCGCAAGAGATACCGCGGCCTCGACATAAAGGGCTAAGAAGATACATGGATGGTTTTTAGTCATTAGAAGTCTGACAGTCCCATTCGCTCTGCCCAAGAGCGGGAGGGGTTATTTGATGATTTTCCACCCACCATAAAAAAAAATGGTTCGATTCCCCTCGTCGGGGCTGCGGGTTGTTCGCAAGAGATACCGCGGCCTCGACATAAAGGGCTTAGAAGGAACATGGGTGGTTTTTAGTCAGTAGAAGTCTGACACTCCCTTTCGCTCTGCCCAAGAGCGGGAGGGGTTATTTGATGATTTCCCACTCCACAAACAAAATAAAAGAAAGTATATAATATGATTCACTGCAGTAAACAAAATCAGAAAAATATATGATATTCTTCAGGATATACGCTAATGACATAGTGTGTTGAAAACAATTCTTAATAAAATAATTTTACTCTATAGAGCGGGATTTGATAATTGTCCACCCGCCAAAAAAAAAACAAAAGGTCCAGGGTTTGATTCCCGAGTCAGACAAATTGGTATCTGGTTTTTCCATCAAAAATTTCTCAGTAGCATCTATGGAGTCTAGACTTGATCCCGGTTTATTGCAATAGGCTCGCCCGTGTGTAATGTGGGTGTACTATTAGACACATCTGCCTGACGCTTCGGGGATTACAAGCGCGATGTTATGTAAAATCTATACATATAATAAATCTGTAGAAAAATCTTTTTTGTACATCGAAAATATTTAAAAAAAAAATTGTCAGGGTATTAAAGTATAACGAACAGAACACATTTCCAGCATTTTTGGAATTTTTGTCTGTTTGTCTGTTTGTCTGTTTCGATGACTAAGCATCACGTCAAATTTACGAAACGAATGCAGGTAACTTTTATACATAAATATTGTGCGTAACTTGGGCTATTACTTAGTCTTTGTTTCATCGTAATCGGTGCTCTCTATCAAAAGATATATGCATTTATAGTTTTCAAGAAGAACTTATCATTATGGTCAAGAATGAGACAAGCAACGACATCTATTGAACGAATATGGTACTTATTAATAAATGCATTCACAAGATAACTTTTAATAAGTTATGATAGCAAAAGGTACGTATTTATTAGTCTAAATGACGCTGCTTTCAAAATCTACATAGCCTAAACCCTATAGTGTGTTTGATCGCTCTTTTTTAGCAGTTTATCTTCGTCTTCGACAGATGGCGTTATTCATTTGATGTCATTTTCTGAACCGCGGTGTTATTAAATAAACATATGTTTCGTGAATAGTCAACAAATAATTATTTACCAATTACGCAGTATAAAAATACTATTTTTTTTAAACTAAATTAAAATTAAGAAGAAAAGAGAGAGAGAGATTATTAAGATGTAGTGACAAAAATTGAAAAGAGTATGCTAAGGTGGTTCGGTCATGTGGAAAGGATGAATGAAAGGCGATTAACAAAAGGTATTTACAAGGCAGATGTGAGTGGTAATGCCGGGAGGGGACGCCCTAGAAAGACATACACTGATCATATTGGTGCCGTTCTTCTGAAAGGACAGGTGCGTAGTACTCGTAACCGGCGTGCGTTTATGACCAGATGTATGAATGTGGACGAGGCAAAAGGAGTATGTAAGGATCGTAGCAAGTGGCGTTCTGTGGTTTCTGCCTACCCCCATGGGAAAAGGGCGTGAGTTTATGCATATGTAAATTAAAATTAGATAAAACCCACGACATAATAATATTGTTTTTTATGTACCGTGTGGGAATCGAACCTGCGACACGCAGTGCTACTGTTAATCGTCCAGCCACTGCGCCAACCATGTCGTCATATAGATGTGGTGTGTTGTTAGCGCTATGTGTCGAGGGCGCGGTATCTCTTTCGAACAACCCGCAGCCCCGACGGGCGTCAGTCCTTGGGGGCCCCTTCAATGTTGCTGACATCTCTTTGCGACGCGCGTGGAACACGAACGCGCCTCCATCATCATAGGACGGACGAACGATTAACTAGCCCGTTACTCACCGTTCACAGGCCCGCGCCTACGGTGGCCGGAAGCCATCACGTGGCCCCCGATGCCCGGAGTGTCTCCCGCGGCGGCTGGGACGAGAGGTTGTCTCCCTCTTACGTTCCGCCACCTCTTTCACTAGCATTACTGCTTCGCAGAAGGAGGTGACGGCGTCCCATTTCAGATTCGATGTCCCAGATTCGGTACAGGTACCTCTCGAAACAGCCTCTAATCCCCCCCTTTTTTTTGTGGTTCGTCTATCAAATGACTCATCCCTCTCTGGGCGGAGCGGAAGAAAGGGTCAGTCTTCGACTGAATAAAAACCACCCACGTTCCTTCTTAGCCCTTTGTGTTTCCGGGCCGTGGTATCTCTTGCGGACAACCGTCAGCCCAGGCAGACGTCCCTTTGGGGCTCCTTATTTGTTGCTGACATATCTTTGAGGCGCGCGTGGAACACGAACGCGCCAACGACAGTGCCTGTCGAATAAAATGTACCTGTTTCAAATTTCTTCAAGATCCATTGGGGCGTTCTGACGTGGTTGATTAACAAACACCCATCCATCTAAACTTTAGTATTAGACATAGTCAGTACTTTGCATTACTCTCTTCTTATTTTCTACAGCGTCAGTAAGTTAACGCAGGGCAATGATTTAATGTACTTTTATCTAAGCGACGCATTTTAGTTTCCGACAAGCACGCGAACGAAGTCGCGGGCACAGCTAGTTAATTAATAAATTTCATTGCCTCGGCATGAAATAAGAGAAAATAAACTGGTTTATTTTCTCTTATTTCATGCCGAGGCAATGAAATTCTCGGCAAGTCACGAACGAGATGGAGGGACAAAATGTAGCAGGTTCCGTCAGAAAAAAATCTTCAAATGTTTAATCTTCAGAACTTTCTTTGCAGCATTCCTGTCAGCCGAGGACGTCAATGTGATCGCTGTGGATTGGAGCGCTGGCGCTGGCACCATCAACTACTTCGCAGCTGTGGCCAATACTGTACCTTCTGGTGAGTTTATCACCAGCATTTCATCAGGGGCGTAGCTGCCGCCGTATAATGATACGGGGCTCCCGAGCTCCAGGGGCCCCGAACGTGTGTGAGCAAAAATTCGTAAAATATAAACAAAACAAAACATCACAAAAATGTGCCCAACGTGCCTAAAGAAGTTTCATTAAAGTTGTCATCCGAGCAGTATTTTCTCTATCCTTATTATTATATGTAATGCTCCGTATGGTGTCGGACGTAAAGAATAGCACCATCCCATATCTTCCCGTGGGTGTCGTAAGAGGCGACTAAGGGACTTACCAGAGAATGGGCAGCAGCGTTCTCTGTGCCTTCGTAACAACCATACTGCGATCGCCAACCCGCCTGCCAAGCGTGGCGATTATGGCAAATCCCCCCGTTCTGAGGGAGGCTTAGGTCCAGCAGTGGACGTCTTGTGGCTGAAATGATGATGATGATGATGAATATGTAATGTAATTATTTCTTTTGGTAGGTGAAAGTGTAGCCCGCTTCATAGAGTGGTTGAACTCAGTGACTGGTGCCAGCCCCACTATGTACCACGTCGTGGGACACAGCTTGGGAGGTCATCAGGCTGGTATCGTCGGCAGGAATGTGGGAGGAGAGATTGCTTATCTTACTGGTAAGATCATTATCGTCTGCCTATCCTTTTCAATGTTTTGGTTGGCTTCCAATCTGACCGGATGTAGCTGAATACTACAATATATATTTAATATGGAGCGACTGCATAACCCGGTTAGTACTGTGATGGTGGCACTGACTTATGAATAGTTAGTCGTGGGTTCGAACCCAGGCAGGTGCAAAGCTTTGTGTGAAGGAAAACATCGTAAGGGAACCGGCATGAAGACATGTGACATCTACCAACCAGTAATGGGCCCGCGTGGTGGATTATAGCCCATCCCTCTCCTAGAGAGGAGGTCTGAGTCCCTGCAGTGGAGACATTTATAGGCTGATGATTATGATACTAAAACCCTTTGTGTATTACTAGTAAGATTTGTTCAAATAAGAAATCATATTTTAAACAGAAGTTGAAGTACCTTCAGGGTCAGGGTCTTCATAAATATTGCAAGTAAGGTTAGCTCAGTAAGCTAAGCTAGTTAGGTTAGCTCAGCTAGTTAGGTTAGCTCAGCTAGTTAGGTTAGGTCAGCAAGTTAGGTTGGGTCAGCAAGTTAGGTTAGGTCAGCAAGTTAGGTTAGGTCAGCAAGTTAGGTTAGGTCAGCAAGTTAGGTTAGGTCAGCAAGTTAGGTTAGGTCAGCAAGTTAGGTTAGGTCAGCAAGTTAGGTTAGGTCAGCAAGTTAGGTTAGGTCAGCAAGTTAGGTTAGGTCAGCAAGTTAGGTTAGGTCAGCAAGTTAGGTTAGCTCAGCAAGTTAGGTTAGCTCAGTAAGTTAGGTTAGGTTAGCTCAGTAAGTTAGGTTGGGTCAGTTAGTTAGGTTAGCTCAGCAAGTTAGGTTAGGTCAGCAAGTTAGGTTAGGTCAGCAAGTTAGGTTAGGTCAGCAAGTTAGGTTAGGTCAGCAAGTTAGGTTAGGTCAGCAAGTTAGGTTAGGTCAGCAAGTTAGGTTAGCTCAGCAAGTTAGGTTAGCTCAGCAAGTTAGGTTAGCTCAGTAAGTTAGGTTAGCTCAGCAAGTTAGGTTCGGTCAGTAAGTTAGGTTAGGTTAGCTCAGTAAGTTAGGTTAGGTTAGCTCAGTAAGTTAGGTTAGGTCAGCAAGTTAGGTTAGGTCAGCAAGTTAGGTTAGGTTAGCTCAGTAAGTTAGGTTAGGTTAGCTCAGTAAGTTAGGTTAGGTCAGTAAGTTAGGTTACGTCAGCAAGTTAGGTTAGGTCAGCAAGTAGGGTTACGTCAGCAAGTTAGGTTAGGTCAGCAAGTTAGGTTAGGTCAGCAAATTAGGTTAGGTCAGCAAGTTAGGTTAGGTCAGCAAATTAGGTTAGGTCAGCAAGTTAGGTTAGGTCAGCTAGTTAGGTTAGCTCAGCAAGTTAGGTTAGGTCAGTAAGTTAGGTTAGCTCAGCAAGTTATGTTCGGTTAGTAAGTTAGGTTAGGTTAGCTCAGTAAGTTAGGTTAGGTTAGCTCAGTAAGTTAGGTTAGGTCAGCCAGTTAGGTTAGGTCAGCAAGTTAGGTTAGGTCAGCAAGTAGGGTTACGTCAGCAAGTTAGGTTAGGTCAGCAAGTTAGGTTCGGTCAGTAAGTTAGGTTAGGTTAGCTCAGTAAGTTAGGTTAGGTTAGCTCAGTAAGTTAGGTTAGGTCAGTAAGTTAGGTTACGTCAGCAAGTTAGGTTAGGTCAGCAAGTAGGGTTACGTCAGCAAGTTAGGTTAGGTCAGCAAGTTAGGTTAGGTCAGCAAATTAGGTTAGGTCAGCAAGTTAGGTTAGGTCAGCTAGTTAGGTTAGGTCAGCAAGTTAAGTTAGGTCCGCATGTTAGGTTAGATCAGTAAGTTAGGTTAGGTCAGCAAGTTGGAATAGGTCAGTAAGCTCAGCTAGTTAGGTTAGGTCAGCAAATTAGGTTAGCTCAGTAAGCTCAGCAAGTTAGGTTACGTCAGCAAGTTAGGTTAGGTCAGCAAGTAGGGTTACGTCAGCAAGTTAGGTTAGGTCAGCAAGTTAGGTTAGGTCAGCAAATTAGGTTAGGTCAGCAAGTTAGGTTCGGTCAGTAAGTTAGGTTAGGTTAGCTCAGTAAGTTAGGTTAGGTCAGCAAGTTAGGTTAGGTCAGCAAGTAGGGTTACGTCAGCAAGTTAGGTTAGGTCAGCAAGTTAGGTTAGGTCAGCAAATTAGGTTAGGTCAGCAAGTTAGATTAGGTCAGTAAGTTAGGTTAAAAAGTTATTAGGTCAGCAAGTTAGGTCAGCAAGTAAGATCAGCAAGTAAGGTCAGCAAGTAAGGTCAGCAAGTTAGGTTAGGTCAGCTAGTTAGGTTAGGTCAGCAAGTTAGGTTAGGTCCGCATGTTAGGTTAGATCAGTAAGTTAGGTTAGGTCAGCAAGTTGGAATAGGTCAGTAAGCTCAGCTAGTTACGTTAGGTCGGCAAGTTAGGTTAAGTCAGTAAGTTAGTTTAGTTCAGTAAGTTAGGTTAGTTCAGCAAGTTAGGTTAGCTCAGCAAGTTAGGTTAGGTCAGCAAGTTAGGTTAGGTTAGCTCATTAAGTTAGGTTAGGTTAGCTCAGTAAGTTAGGTTAGGTCAGCAAGTTAGGTTAGGTCAGTAAGTTAGGTTAGGTTAGCTCAGTAAGTTAGGTTAGGTCAGTAAGTTAGGTTACGTCAGCAAGTTAGGTTAGGTCAGCAAGTAGGGTTACGTCAGCAAGTTAGGTTACCTCAGTAAGTTAGGTTAGGTCAGTAAGTTAGGTTACCTCAGTAAGTTAGGTTCGGTCAGTAAGTTAGGTTAGGTTAGCTCAGTAAGTTAGGTTAGGTCAGTAAGTTAGGTTACGTCAGCAAGTTAGGTTAGGTCAGCAAGTAGGGTTACGTCAGCAAGTTAGGTTACCTCAGTAAGTTAGGTTAGGTCAGTAAGTTAGGTTAGCTCAGCAAGTTAGGTTCGGTCAGTAAGTTAGGTTAGGTTAGGTCAGCAAATTAGGTTAGGTCAGCAAGTTAGGTTAGGTCAGCTAGTTAGGTTAGGTCAGCAAGTTAGGTTAGGTCCGCATGTTAGGTTAGATCAGTAAGTTAGGTTAGGTCAGCAAGTTGGAATAGGTCAGTAAGCTCAGCTAGTTAGGTTAGGTCAGCAAATTAGGTTAGCTCAGTAAGCTCAGCAAGTTAGGTTAGTTCAGCAAGTTAGGTTAGGTCAGCAAGTTAGATTAGGTCAGTAAGTTAGGTTAAAAAGTTATGTTAGGTCAGCAAGTTAGGTCAGCAAGTAAGATCAGCAAGTAAGGTCAGCAAGTAAGGTCAGCAAGTTAGGTTAGGTTAGCAAGTTAGGTGTGGTCAATAAGTTATGTTAGGGCAGGACATGTTTAGGTTAATCAATTGGTTTTTTTGCACACCATTCATTTTTGTGGTATGCATTCAGTTAATTAGTAAAGTTCTTTTTCTTTCTTTCTTTTTCTCTTTTTTAAAACGTTGCCCTACACTAGGAATTTCTCCTGTATCGTGGGTGCACAAACATGTAAACTCACATACACAAACAAAACACCCAGACTCGAAATAACTACCTGTAGGCCATACAAATATTAGTACCGTGCAGAGATCGAACCCGCGACACGCGGCGCCGCAGTCCAATCGCTCAGCCACTGCGCCAACCGTGCTGACACGAACGGCGTGAGTTACGTAGTGTGTTGAAAAATTATACAGATGTGCATTTAAAAATATTGTAATAGATAATGATAAAGATTAATTAACAAAAACCCTTCCTACCACCAGCTCTAGACGCAGCCTACCCCGGCTGGATCACCAATGACGACAAGTTCCGTTCATCAGACGGAGTTTACACCGAGGTCATCCACACGAACGCTGGTCTGCTCGGGTACATCGCGACATTGGGAGATGCTGACTTCTACCCTAACGGGGGCATTGACATGCCTGGCTGTAACTCTCAGGAGTGTGATCATGCTAGGTAAGGCTTTGTGGCCTCTGCTGCTGAGCAAATTCAAAGCATTTATTTCTTGGTCTTTGACAATCATACAAACGTCCAGGCTCAAGGTCTACCAACGAGCAATAGAGTGGAGTATCCTAGGTGTTAAACTAACCGACCATTTATGCAACACCACACTGCGCTCCAATACACAAATTACTGAAGTTGCTCAAAAAGCCGCTAAGTGGGACTGGGCTGGCCATGTCGGCCGTATATCCGAAGAGCTTAAGGCCAAAATAACCACGTTGTGGAGCCCTGACTCAGCCAGAAAGTGACGCGGTAGAACTTGCGGGAGATGACGTGATGACCAGGACAGAACCAACAACAAGTGGTCCACATGGGTCATTACAGGCGTGCTGTTATGTGACGGCACGGTTGGCGCAGTGGCTGAGCGATTGGACTGCTGCGCTGCGTGTCGTGGTTCGATCCCCGCACGGAACAGTTATTTGTATGGCCTACAGATAGTTGTTTCGGGTCTGGTTGTGTTTGTGCATGTAAATTTAAATGTTTGTAGACGCACCCACGATACAGGAGAAATTCCTAGTGTGGGGCAACGTTACGTCATTAAAAAAATAAAAAATAATGCGTGGTTTCGAAACCAGGACTACATAGCCAGTAGTCGCGCTTGCGATCACTCAACCAACGAGTCTGTTTTAATCATATTCGTGGACTGGCAAAATGTAGGTGTACTATTAGATACACCTCTGCCTAATTCTTCGGGGATTCCAAGCGTGATGTTATCTTACACTCAAAGATGAACTAAGCTATGTTTTTTCTTCAATTCCAGGTCATACTTCTACCTAGGCGAGTCCCTCACATCTGCCGGCTTCACGGGTAGACGCTGCGCCTCCTTCCTCACAGCTATGACCGGGAACTGCTTCCTCTGGGGCAATCTGAGGATGGGTGGACTGGTGCCTAAGACTGGGTGAGTTCAGTAATAGACTTTTTATTTTTTTTTGGCGGGTGGGAAATCATCAAATAACCCCTCCCGCTCTTGGGCAGAGCGAAAGGGAGTGTCAGACTTCTACTGACTAAAAACCACCGGTGTTCCTTCTTCGCCCTTCATGTCGAGGCCGCGGTATCCCTTGCGAACAACCCGCAGCCAAGACTTGAAGCCTCATTTCTTATTTTAACCATTCGCGTAACACCACACATTTCCCTGAACATTCTCATTCAACCACATATTGAAACGAGACAGCAGGTCTAACAGCAGATGTTCTATAAATCTTTCCCTTGAGTAATGTCGGAGTCGCAGATTGTTCCCGTCACTTGCTTGCTTGATTCCATCCATCCCGTGTTAATTTTGTGCCTGTTTTTTTTGGTGAGTGGAAAATCATCGAATGACTCCTTTCGCTCTGGGCAGAGCGGTAGGGAGTGTCAGACTTCTACTGACTAAAAACCACCCATGTTCCTTCTTATTCCTTTTTGTCGAGGCCGCGGTATCCCCTTCGATCAACCCGCAGCCCCGACTTAATTCTGGGCCTAACACTAGATCTATGTATTTCGTTATCGCTATGCACAAGTGAACCGAGATACCGAATCTCAGAGCAGATATGTGTGACCGCCGAAGTCGCAGAACATGTATTCGGTTTTAGTTCTGCTGATTTTCAAGTCAACATTCTCCAGCTTCTGTCGCCAATTCTCCAATCTGCCCTGGAAGACACCTCTTCAAGACAGCAAGCAAATGGTAAATACTAATTCTATTCTCATCTTATTTTCAGACAATCCGGTATCTTCTACTTGGAAACCAACTCCTCGCCACCATTCTCACGCGGCTGAACATATTTGGAAACTAAATATATAAATGAATCTATTTGTCAACCATTGTTTTATTTTGAAACATAATCTATTCTGACCCTTGGCTCTGAATGTAGCTGAAGAGGGAACTTTCCTCACAAAAAAAAATATAAATCCGTTTAGTCCGTCAGTTAGCTTATCGAAAAATATTGGATACGTGTTTTTTGTTTTATCCTACTTTATAAATGCGAAAGTTTGTGAGGATGTATGTATGGATGTTTGTTTCTCTTTCATGCAAAAACGACTTTACGTATGTGGATGAAATTTAGAACACAGATAGTTAATAACCTGGATTAACACATAGGATACTTTTTATACCGGCAGTATGATCCCGTGGGACAATTATCGAACTCCACGCGGGCGGAGCCGCAGACACAATCTAGTCAAATTAATAAAAAATGGCGAAACTAAAACGCGTCGAAGATCATGAGCTTTTGACGTCGCTGGTCGGTAAAAATGTACTGTAATGTGACGTCACACGTGTATCGTCTTCATTTTTGGTTTACGTGAAAAAAGAAATAAATGAGTATCCAATATTTTTTGGAAATCTATCTGACGGACTAATTAGATTTTTTTTTCAACTTCCCTATTCATAGTGTTATTGTACGTGGCGCAACTGCCTATCTGACCTACACAACCCAGGTACTGGATGAGAAGAGATTTCTTAGCTAGATTGATTGCCAGGCTGTCGAGCTTCAGCAGATGACAGCCGGTACCAACGGCTTATAACATGCTTTCCAAACCACAGAATTGTGAACCATTCACGTAAACAGCAGTTATCGCCTAGTGGGGTGACCGTGAAGCTGCAAAACTTTTTTTTGGAACGAAGTTCCTTATCGCGCGTTGTGAAAGGGGGCTAGACGGAAAAAATTCTTACGAAAAGTTGTCACGACACTTTTTGCTATAGTAAGCTATTGTAAGCTGTGCGGCGTCGCATGTTTCTCTGTCTGTCTCTCTCTCTCCTAAAGAAAGCAAGCCAGATATTTTCATTTCTACATTTCTTTTTTTTTTTTATTTCTTCTTTTTTTACATAATAAAAAATAATAACAATAACTTCGTTCCATCCGGGTGTTCCTTGACACCTCTCAAGTTTTTTTTTTTGGCGCGTGGAAAATCATCAAATAACCCCTCCCGCTCTTGGGCAGAGCGAAAGGGAATGTCAGGCTTCTACTGACTAAAAGCAACCCATGTTCCTTCTTAGCCCTTGCGCCGAGGCCGCGGTATCTCTTTCGAACAACCCGCAGCCCCGACGGGAAACTGCACTAGGCTCAAGTTCGAAGCCATATCATACACCTCTGATTTTGCTATTCATGTGCGTGATTCATCATCATCTGTCTAGCCTTTTCCCAACCATGTTGGGGTCGGCTTTCAGTCTAACCGGATGCAGCTGAATACCAGTATTTTACATGGAGTGACCGCCTATCTGCCCGCTCTGGGCAAAGCGAAAGGGAGTGTCAGACTTCTACTGACTAAAACCACCCATGTTCCTTCTTAGCCCTTTGTGTCGAGGCCGCGGTATTTCTTTTGAACAATCCGCAGTCCCGACGGGACCTTACATTTACCTCAAGAACACATCTGTACACATTGCCACTTTAGCCCCTCCCCTGTGCTTCATCATTTCATCCGAAAGACGTCCACTGCTGGACACCCCAGCCCCATATTGACAGGTCCCGTGCGTCTCGCATCCAGCGGATCCCCGCAACCTTCACCAGCAGGGCTATTGCGTATCTTTCGAAATGTCAGTGGCTATGATAGTGTCCATCGATTAACTGTCAAATGGTTCCATTTTGTACCAAACCATAACCATTTGACAGTTAATCGATGGACACTATGATAGCCACTGACATTTCAAAAGATACGCAATAGCCCTGCAGATCACTGGTGGACCGATGACCCTGTCCTTCACCTAGAACTAATCACATAAGAATGATAATACTGAATGACCCGCCTTGAACCAATGAACTAGCTATACAATGAGTGACCGCATCTCGGCCCGCTAATTCATAATTATTATTATTATTAAACGTTTATTTCAGATCCATAAATCCATAGAATAAAACCATAATAAAATCACAATCAAAACAACACAAAATAAACCGAAACCAAAAATCCTAACACAATAATAATTACATAATTTTTTTTTAAGATTTATATAAATGAATCAAAAATTAGAAAAAATTGAGTAACTCACATACACAAAGAAATAATTTAAAAAAATAAAAAACACCTTCAATCAGGGAGCTAGACACGTCACCATCATTCCTTACGCACGCCAGACACCACCAAACTCCTGCGCTAGTTTGCCGATATCTAGCGTCCCAACATGACATTCATCCATCTCTGTTGGATTGGGCAATCAGCACGTGAAGCAACCATCTTCAAGATGCCGTTGCTGCTGTCTCTCACGCGTCTGAAAATAGACGCGACTTTCTTGCGCAAAATCGCATGAAAGCCGTCTGTGCGTGCCTCCGCAAACATTGCAGATGCACTGCAGTAACGAGGCAGCCGCAACAATATCCTGAATATGTTGTTGTACTGAACTCTAAGGACATTGGCGGCCCGCCGGGTATGACTCACCCACAGGCTATAATACCTGCCAGAAATGTTTATATTATTCCCACAGCACAATACCACTATTATTTCAAAAGGTTTTGTCAACAATATAACATACCAGGGCATGATAATACATTTATATAACGCATCGTTCGTCTGTCGGTTCATTAGTATCAGTTGAACTCGGGAACGCCTAAACGGATTTACGTGTTAATTTATGTTTAAAAATGTTAATAGATTGGGCTGCCTTTATGAGTTTTCTGCTCATGATTTGTCATATTTTCCATTGAGTGTAGCTATGGTGGGGATAGAATAAAAGAAGAATAATAAATAGGGTATTTCACCAAAATAATCTAATTAGTCCATCTGTTAGATTATCGAAAAATATTGGATACCTACGTGTTTTTTGTTTTATCAAATTAATAAAAAATGACGAAAATAAAACGTGTCAAAGATTATGAGTGGGGGCTTGTGACGTCACTTTCTGGGAAAAAAGTACTGTATCAGTGACGTCACCCGACTTGACACGACTTTTCGAAGCACTGTACCTACAGTCTTCATCTTTTGTTTACGTGAAAAAAGAAAAATAGGTACGTGTCCATTATTTTTTGGAAATCTATCTGACGGACTAATTAGATTTTTTTGTGAAATACCCTATTGTTGATTAAGGTGGATGCTGAATCTGCTTTTAAATGCATGTGCAGTCGGTTTTAATAGTTTGTTTTAACTTGTAAGGTAGTAGAATGAAAATTGTGAACGTGTTTTTACTTGGATTGGCTCCAGTGTCATGTAAGTTATGGTTTTTTACGTAACATAACATAACAATTTTTATTTCGGTCTTGTAACATCCGTAGAAGCTTAGTAAAAGAAAACTTTTTGGACACGTTTTTAAGATAATTAAAGCGTACTGCGTAGCCGCAGCGTTTGCAATGAAAGCGCGCAAAAATATGTTTGTTACGACATCACATTCCAAATCTTTGAAACTCTCGGTTTTCTCTACTATTAATGCATCATCATCATCAGCCTATAATGTTCCCACTGCAGGGACTCAGGCCTCCTCTCTAAGAGAGGAATGGGCTATAATCCACCATGCGGGCCCAGTGCGAGTTGGTAGATGTCTTCGTTTTGTTTGGTTCTAAGACATGCCAGTTTCTTCACAATGTTTTCCTTCACCGTTTTGAGAGGAGTGGTGATAAAATAAATTACACAAAGTAATGCACCTGCCTGGGTTCGACGCCACGACTTACTGTTAGTAAGTCGGGCCGCCACCACTGCTGATAATATGCATGGATTATTTAAAACATATAGTTTTACTTATATAGAAAGAAAGAAAGATTTGTCAAAGAATATAGTATGTTAGTGTATGTGAGTATAAATGTTTGTAAACGCACCCACGACACAGGAGAAATTCCTAGTGTGGGGCAATGTTTTTAAAAAATAAAAAAACATGCAAAAAAAAAATACATACAGATGAATTGAGAACCTCCTCCTTTTTGGAAGTCGGTTAAAAAGAGAAGAATAATGTCAAATAATGTTTTTCTACACAGCCATGCCCTACTGGAACGAACAGCTACAGTTACTCCCGAAGGTGGACGACATCCTGAGTTACCAGAATGTGACGGGAGACAGCAAGCCCGTGGTGGATCTGTGGGCCAAGGCCACCCACCTGGAGGAGGCAGCTAGATACATGCCTGATACGGCCGATGTCTATCATCTTTTTACTAGGTAAATCATCATTCTCTTGCCCTTGTCCCAATTTATTTGTGGTCGGCGCAACATGTCTTCTTCTAAGTGTATGTAAATCTATAGATAGATATCTACAGGGTGTAAATCAACCCATCACACAGCCGTCAACCAAGCATTCTGTACGACTTTTTTTTTGGGTCAAAAATTACATTTTACGGTAAAACTCAATGTAGCACTGTTAAAACATTGTGCTAGTGGATGCTTTGAATAGTTAACGGGTCATGGAGGTAATTTAAGTAAAGTTATAAACGATTATTTTATGTTTTAATATCCACCAATAAATAAACTGTGAGTGTCAAGATTTTTTTTTTTTTTTTTTATCTTTATTTATTTACAGGGTTTTTTCTATACAGAATATGTCACCCCGATGATTACATACAATTTGAATTACATATACCTATACTAAACTAGCCTACCCGCAACCTTATAATCATAATAATGATACCATAAAGTGTTCTAGCCTCATCGGACAATGGTGAGGCCAGAACGCTATTAAAGAAGCCTACATTAAAACTATTGACAAAAGCTTGACGCCTCTGGACTCCCACACGAGAACACTCCGCTATTACATGATGCACATCTTCAATAACTCCACAGACAGCACAATTTGGTGAATCGACTTTGCGCATCATGAATCCAAAGCTATTGAGCGGTATGTGGCCGGATCGGAGCCTCAAGGCCGTCACAACCTCTTGCCTACTCATCCTACCCTCACTGAACCAAAGTACTCGTGGAAGAGATGGCTGAATCGTTCTGTACCAGATACCCTTAGTCAAAGACCTTTCATCAAAATATTCTGACCATGATTGAATACATCTGTCTCTAACTAAGGGTAATAACTCAGTATGCCAAGGAGAACAAGGATATGTTTCTCCATCAGATGTCGCTTCATTTGCCAAACGGTCAACCATCTCATTTCCTTCCAGTCCAACGTGAGATGGAATCCACTGCAAAACAATTATTTTACGTTTGGTAACTAAATCACAAATTATTTTTAAAATATGATATGCTAGTGGAAGACCCCTAAAAGGTGAAGTACTCGTGCATCTCATCAAATGGAGAAGAGCACTTTTTGAGTCAGTAAAAACGACAAATCGATCACCGGCCAAAGATTCTACATAAGCTAAAGCTTCAGCTATAGCAATTAATTCTAAATGCATTATTGAAATTTTAGATACAATTTTGAATTTAAAAGACGCACCTATTTGAGAATCAAAAAAAGCTGCGCCACAGTAATTCTCGTGTCTAGAACCGTCCGTATACATACAGTAAAAGCCAGAGTACTGTGCATTCAGAGATGAACAACATATCGCTCTAAGGTTATGTACATTATAACAATGCTTAGGTTTCTCTACTGATTCTAAACTAGGCTTGACAACACCTGATAAGTCCATATTGCTGACCCAAGTGTCCATGGAAAACATGCCAATTTTGTTACTGCAGTATATATCTTCCTGCTGTAGATTATCATGAGACAAAACTAGCAGTGGCTTTTTCTTATTTCTCCAATAAGGATGATTGTAACAAAGACCATGTAGCTTATGCAACAAATCGATTAAAGGGAAATGGTAGCACTTAGATTTTAAATAAAATTTACCAGCTAAATATCGGCGGCGAATAAAAAGAGGAGGCAATAACAATTCAGATTCCATAACGTGAATCGGAGTGCTTTTGATAAACCCACCAATTAACCGCAAGCAAATGTTTTGTAATCTATCCAGTTTAATTAAATGACAGTCGGCGCTATTGTCCAGTAAAAAGCTACCAAAGTCGATACGACTACGAATAAGGGATATATACAATCTTCTCAAGTGGTTGGGATGAACACCCCATCCAGGTCCCACTAAAACCCTAAAAATATTAATCAACTTAAGCACACGATCACGGACCTCACCAATATGTTTCTTCCAACGAAGGCTTCTATCCAGCCACAATCCTAGGTACTTGACGTGGTCTACTAATTCTAATAACGTACCGTTCAGACGTACATCTATATCAGGCCTTCTAAAACCTCTGCTAAACCAACAGATTTTACTTTTTTCGGGGGATATGTTTAATCCTACATGCGTCAACATATTATTGATGTGGTCAAGTGCAGACTGGATCTTGCCTTGTCCCTCACTAACAGAAGAACACTGTACATATATAGCGAAGTCATCCGCGTACTGAGATATACTAATGTTGTTTTGCATACTTTTACAAATGTCTGACGTTACTATATTAAATAATAATGGGGATAGTGGATCCCCCTGAGCCAAGCCAGTACCGGAATGTCTACTAATAAAGCTATTACCTATTCTAATCTTGAGTACTCTTCCATGTAGAAAGTTCCATAGATATCTACAGATACGGGAACCAACTTTAAAACTATCTAAAATATTTATTAAAACGGAATTATTTACATTGTTGTACGCATTATTTATATCTATAAAACAACCTATAGTAGAATAACCCTCAGAAAAACCAGTTTGAATTGTGGTGATTAGACAGCTCAAGCCGTCTAAACACGACCTACCTCTACGGAAGCCAACTGTATTCTCAGAAAATGTGTTACTTTTTTCAAAAAACCATTCCAATCTTCGGTATAAAACATAATGGAAAATTTTACAAATACATGACAGTAATGATATAGGTCGGAGTGAAGAAACGTTACTAGGGTCACGAACAGGTTTTGGAATAGGCACGATACAAATGTCGCGCCACTGGTAGGGAACAAAACTGTGATACAAAAAGCTGTTAAATAAAGAAAGCAATGCTAATTTACCTTCCTCAGGTAAATTCTTTATCATAGAATAAGATATATCGTCGCATCCAGGAGATGTATCCTTAGATTTGATACATTTATCTAGCTCCTGAATAGAGATCTCGCATTCTAATGTGGGGTTACTATGGTGAACGGTAGGGGTCGATGGGGAAACAAAATCGGGTGTTAAAGAGTTTAAAAGGTTTGTGGCACTTGGAGCGTCCACAAAACTTCTCTGCGAACGGTAACCTTTCAACCATCTCATTTTGCGCCATACTTCACTAGAAGGTGTAGTGTGATCAACCGAGGAACAAAAATTTTGAAAGTTCATTGTCCTAGCCTGTCGGATTAGTCTTTGGGAAGTGTGTATTCTACCTTTAAGAGTATCCAGGTTTTGGGGTGTGGGATTGCATCTAAATTTTGATAAAGCTAACCTACGATGTGCCACAGTTTGTGATAGTTCAGCAGTCCAGTATGGTTTCGGAGTGAAATTTGACGTAGGATTTTGATTAAATTTAAACACAGGAATGAATTTATTGGCCCCGTCATTCAGAGTATCTAAAAATAAATTATACGCTTTTTGGGGGTCATTCGGTAAACATACATTTTGAAACTTTTCTTTCAGATATTTTTTATAAGAAGTCCAGTCTGCTTTTCCAAAATTCCTTTTGATAATTTTAGGCAGGCATGATGTACTCAGAGTTGAAAGTTTAATAATTAGGTGGTCGCTGCCTAGATTTTCATTTAAAACGATCCAATTAAAGTTTAACGCAATATCAATAGAAACTAGTGATATATCTGGGGAAGACTGTTGTAAGTTGTTATCAACTAGACGAATTCGTGTATGTGTTCCATCGTTCAATGGAATATAGTTGTTATCCATTAATGAATCGTGAATAAGACTGCCTCTGCGTTCAGTTTTATAAGACCAACTAGCGTGATGGGCATTAAAGTCGCCAAGAATTAATGTTTTGGCCGGCCACAGTGAAAACAAACTATCCCAGTCCTGTTGAGTGGTTACGATTCTCGATGGACAATAAACGGAAACAATATTCTCAAACGGGTCACAATTAAATACTTGTACGCAAACTACCTCCATACCATTATTATTCACGAGAACGCGTCGCAGCTGCGACTTAACAGATTTGTGAACTATGATAGCCACACCGCCGTATGAGTCATCACGGTCCGCGCGATAAACATTAAAACCACTAACTTTAAAATTACTTTCTGGTTCAAGCCACGTCTCACTAAGGGCAGCAATATGTACTTTTTCCTGACACAACAGTTCATGAAACGAAGCTAACTTTGGCTTAATACTTTGGGCATTCCACTGCAATATATTTAATTTAAGTGATTTATTAGCCATCACAGGGAATAAAAAAATTAAACATAGCTTTTACCAACGGCCACTCAGATACAAAACTCACCGACACAAGGGTTAACCATTCTAGGCACAACTGAAATACACACTTTATCTTAAAAATTAAACCTGTCTTTTTAAGGTAGATCACCTCCTTAATTCTCGCACACAACTCTTTGAAAGAAGGGCATTCCTCTTTGCCCTCTTCATCTATCGGCGATTGCCGTACGTCTCCTTCCTCTGCGTCTGCGTTCCAGAACATCCAGTCTTCCTTTAGTGGGCTTTTTTTCTTTTTCGACTTTGGGGTATCACTGTCCCTTCTTTCTGTGGCAGGGGTCTGTACATTGTGGATCGTAGCCTTTGTTTTTACTATTTCCGCAAAAGTAGGGTTTCGGGTTTTTAAAACCAAGCCGTCTCTAGTAGGTGTAGAAAAACGATTTTCAAGGGCAACCGGAGCTTGAGGAGGGATGATAGTATCGGGTGGAGCGGATATATCGGGGGGCACATAACATTCCAGGGCTTTTCTATATGTGCAGCCAAACTCCGACATAATCTCTCGAATCCTTCTCTCTTTCTTGTAAGTTGGACATGATCTGCTAAGCGATATGTGATTACCCTTGCAGTTGACACATGATAAAACTAATGTGTCGCAGCAATTCTCATGATTTCCACCACACTTTGGGCAAACCAACTTTTTCGAGGGGCACATTTTCCGGACATGACCTAACTTCCAACATTGAGAGCATTGCGATACTTGATGTATGTAAGGCAATACTTTAATATTAATGTCACATACACGTACTGATGCTGGGATATGATCACCCTCAAAACAAAGTCGAATGGTATCGCTGGGGCACCAACCACCTTCATCTCTGTTTCGACGGTCTAGCCTCTTGAAAGATAAAAGTTTTGCAGGGGCCGGACATGAAATATTTTTGAAAATCTCGTCATTAGTAAAATCGAGATCTACATCCTTGATTATTCCATAGCAAAAGGAAAGCTCTAAGGCCTTCTGGAATCTCCATCCTTTCTCCAAAAGCTTCTCGCACGTAAGAAGGTCCTGAGCAGCCGATTCACTTTCGAATTGAAAACGTATTTTAAAAGGGCTTAAATATTTAACTTCGCTAATCTTGGTTATTTTATTTTCTTTTAAAATACGTGCCATGGCAAATTGTTTTGGTAGACGTTCTTTATGCGAAACGTATATCTCGAACTTTTCTTCCTTCACAGAATGTCTACTACCATGACAGACCTTTTTTTTACTCGTCTTAACTTCTCTCCAACCCTCTTCGTCTTCAGTACTGTCCTCTCTTTCCCTTTTATCTGCTCGTGAGTGTTTCTCTTTATTGTTGCAATCATCATCAATAATATCCATTTCTAAAGAATCATTCAAAAAACTCTGTACATCGTTATTGAATACGGGTGTATCACAGCGTGGTGAAATATTTACGTCACTCATGGCGCGATCGAGTAAGGCACACGTAGCCGGTAGGCCCGGCGCACACCTGTGGCACGTGTCAATGCGTAAACAACTCTCGCGCAGTGGGGATAGTAATTAACCGCGACGCAAGACACAACCAGCCCGAACGAGTGCCGGTACGGGTATTGAGTGTCAAGATGATTACTCGTTATTTGTTGTGTTTGAAAGTATCTCTAAACAGTTGTGTAGGGAACAGGGTTTTTATGAAGTAAAACACAAAAGACAAGACTATTCATTTTATTTATTTTGGTCTTGTCAACAAATCAACTCGATTCACTAGGTCCCTAGGTCTTCGTGGAGAAGAATGGACAAGAAACTCCACGGGAACATCTTTTAAAGTATAATGCAAGGACAACCTGACATTGTCCTGGACTGTCTCTCAAGTTATTGCAATATATCAGTGTACATAAACAACAAGCAATATAAACCATATTAAAGTACATATTTCTAGCATATAGTAATCAGGAATATTCATAGCATAATATCAAATAACTTACATAAACATCGTGGATCCTCTAGAGTAATACAAATAGGTTTCAGCTTTTACACATTTAGTCGTTGATATAGCAATACGTTCTATGTTAGATTATGCTTATTTTTCAGGAGAGACAAAACATTTTAGCGTAAAAAGCGGATAAAGCGTTTATATTTTAAACTACCTACATCTATACTAATATTATAAAGCTAAAGAGTTTGTTTGTTTGTTTGTTTGTTTGATTGTTTGTTTGAACGGGGTAAACTCTGGAACTACTGGTTGGAATTGAAAAATTCTTTTAGTGTTTAATAGTCCATTTATCGAGGAAGGCTTTAGGCTATATAACATCACGCCACAATCAATAGGAGCTTAGCATAAATGAAAAATGTTGCAAAAACGGGAAAAGATATTCCTTTTTGAGAGCTTCCGTTGCGTGCGCTGCGAAAACGGTTTAAGTTACGTAAATATCATGTATGAAGGAATTGTTCCTCTTTAAAAGTTCTAAAAAAAAGTCTGCGACAGCATATGTTTATCTTTTACGATTGACTCACTGTACCATAATGTTTACAAGTACAAGGTGTTACTGTATATTAAACAGTAAGAGATACCTATAGTAATTGTTACTTTAATAATATAATCGAAGTCAATCTAAACTAATAGGTATTTTATAGAGGAAAGGTAAGATTTTTTGTTTGTTACGAGTACGATATAGCTCAATTTAATAAGTTGGATAGTCGATTTATCTAGAAAGGTTATAAGCTATATTATGTGTTGCAGACGAAGTTGCGTGGGTCAGATAATGTTCAATAAAGATGTTTTTCATCATATTTGGGTGGTTTTTAGTGAGTAGAAGTCTGACACTCCCTTTCGCTCTGCCCAAGAGCTAGGGGTCATTTGATGATTTTCCACCCGCCATAAAAAAAAAAGGTTTATAACACGATGACCTTTAAACATCTATCCACTTAATAAATTACACTGTAAGAAGAAAATTCATTGCTATCTCCTTAGTCTTTCTTATGAGGAAACTGAAGACCTTCTAAGAATTCAAAATTAGTAGACGCTTTACAGTTGGTTATCGGTACCTCACACCAGCACAAAAAAGAAACACGTACACAGATTCACATAAACAAACATACACATACACACACACACACACACACACACACACACGCACACGCACCCACAGATACACAAAATCACATATACCTATACATAAATATGCGGTACTTAAATCTTTAAATTGTTCTTTAAAAATCTTTCTTGTAGTAATAATCAATCCCAATTTTATTTATTTGTATAAATTATATTATTATTTGTTTTATTGAAAGTAATATGAGCTATGTAATATAGTTGTTAATTTTAGGAATAATGAATTAATTATCTTATATAAATAAATGCTAGTTTTATGTCTAGTTTGGCTTAAACATCGTAATGAACTTTGTTAGGGGATGGCGCTGCTTGCCGAGATACAGGATCCGTCCTAGTTCGGCAACAGAGGATTCCATAATATTAAAAACTGTATACTAAGCCTATCCAGTCATGTAATATGTTATTGTTAAATTTTTGTGGTGAAAAATAAATATTATTATTATAAAAATATTATTACCTTATAACCCTACGCTTGTGACGTCATTTCGCTACAACTTGTGGCCTTGTAGATTAATAGACATACATTTTTGTTTTTTACCTTCGAAGATACCGGGTGTCTTCGCAATCAGTTTGCTTATCTAACTAATAAAAAATATTTTATTTCCTTTCAGACATTACGGCGCATTCTATCTTCGTACGAGTTCTGTGCCTCCATTCTCCCGCGGATAAATAGTGCAGAAAGATATTGTTCACGAAAATGAAAAGCATAATAAAGAAAGAACTTGTGATTTATTTATTTTTGTTTTATTCGACTACCCTAGAAAATATTTTTTTCACCTCAGCACCTCAAACAAGCAGGTTTTGCTGTTTACAGACAGTGAGCAAAATTCGATTTTGCTGCGAGCGTGAGACAAAGTAACTTTTTTTTTTTTTTTTTAATACCGAGAACTGTGCAGGTCTACTCACAAAATTCGAAAGATTTCAACTTCGTTTTGTTCTGTCACTTTCACTTTGATACGAAACAAGCGAGAGAAAAAAACAAGTCGATTCGAAATTAGATTTTCAAATTCCATATTTATTATAGGCATAAAAAAGAAACAAACAATAAAACGTTCGGATACCGATATTGTAAATCGATAACCGTAATATTGTAAATCACGTTGATGAAATGAAAAATTGTTATAATTCGAATAATCGAATTATATTTTTTATATTTAAATCAAGATGAAGAATGTTGAAGAAAAAAAACACGCCTGCCATGACAAAAAGTACCTAAACTAAAAAATAAAAAAACAAGTCAAACGAATTCAGCGATGAATGGGAGCAAGGTCCCGTAAATGTATTCGAAAATGGAAAACTGAAAACTAAAACTTTTATTGCAGTCGGGGGACAGTTCGGTGGAACAATTCTTTACAGGTCCCCCGACTGCAATAAAAGTTTTAGTTTTCAGTTTTCCATTTTCGAATACATTTACGGGACCTTGCTCCCATTCATCGCTGAATTCGTTTGACTTGTTTTTTTATTTTTTAGTTTAGGTACTTTTTGTCATGGCAGGCGTGTTTTTTTAATTTTTTTAATTATTTATTTTTTATTTCATATCTTTTAGTGATATATCGGTATTTTGACCTATAACCAATCATTTAAGCCATTAGACGTCCACTGCTGGACATAGGCCTCCCCCAGAAGGGGGAAAATGTGTTTTTTTTCATTTCTCAGGATTCCGGTCGGCAAAATCGGAACCCTAATAATATGTACATTTTGTTTTCCGTCTGTCTGTCCGTATGCCTATCCGTCAATCAAGACCCTGTTCCTCAGGAACGTGTGAAATGATCTGAATGACTTAATTGCGTAATTTATACCTACAAACATTTTTCATTTCATGTAGGTATCTATTTGTAAACAATTTACGCTGAATTTAATATATACATGCAATTTACATACAATGATAAGAACTTTGAATATTTTGTTAACATTCTAAGAAATTCAAGTGTAGTGCCAAACAGTTTTAAGTATAGTAGGTACCAAAAAACTTTTACAGATCCCTTGGTGCGTGGGTTCAACTCGCACGGTTTTTTTAAACTATTGTTTTATAACACACGTCATGATTTATTCATTTGTGTTAGTAATGAATTTCAAGTTGAATCTCGCAGTCAGATTTGTCCATACCAAAATCTACCCTGATCTTCTTTTTCTACCCTTTAAGGGGTGATTTTGAAAATTCTATTATTGCAAATATTATTATTTCTTTAAATTAATATTTTTGCCATGTTTCAAGTAAATTGATTCACGAATACTGACTTTTCATACAAACTTAAAAACCATTTAGGTGCCGTCGTAGATGGATTTGGGAGTTGTAACCTAGCCAGTTTTATTTCTTTCATTACAGAGAATCTATTGATATGTAGCTTATTCGTATCGGATCCCGGGTTTAAAATGTCACTATATCATTTGTTGAGTAGTATTACTAGTAAACAATAGATATTGAATACTACTGTGGTATATTTTTGTAATCTACTTAATAAGTTCTAGACGATGATTATATTTTTCATAGAAATTTCAATAAAAAAAAATTAAAAGTTCTTTTTATTTCTAAACCATGGCCACCCTATTATGTTTTTTGATATTTTATCTAGCCTATGTTACCCGTGGTGACGCAATGAATCTAACGATACCACATACATCAAAATCGGTTCAGGCGTTTAGAAGTTATGGTGGAATAAAGAAACTCACAAACAAACATACATACATACATACATACATACATACATACATGAACGCTAAAAACATAACACTCTTTTTTTTGGGGCAGTCGTGTAAAAAATTAAAAGTTCTTTTTATTTCTAAACCATGGCCACCCTATTATGTTTTTTGATATTTTATCTAGCCTATGTTACCCGTGGTGACGCAATGAATCTAACGATACCACATACATCAAAATCGGTTCAGGCGTTTAGAAGTTATGGTGGAATAAAGAAACTCACAAACAAACATACATACATACATACATACATGAACGCTAAAAACATAACACTCTTTTTTTTGGGGCAGTCGTGTAAAAATACGAAGTTTATCATGTAGGTGTCTACTTAATTATTTATAGTTTTAACATTTTTTAATATTGAGACAGAATACCGCGAGTGTAGTTTCAGAACGAGTTTAAAAAAAAAAGCGGGATTCAAATTTTTATTGTTATCTCTGTTACGCTAGCTACAAAGTACAATAAAATTTGGATAATAAAGTAGTAATAATGAATATGAGTGAGTCCACTGACGAAGTCTGCTATTTAACACCCGAAGAATTGAAGAATAATGTAAAAAATGCAGAATTAAGTTTCCTGCCTGAAAAATCTCGCGAAAAATATCTGAAAGCATACCATGTCTTCAAAGAATGGAGACTTACAAAAGGCGCAAGCAGTTTTTCGGAGACGGTGTTGCTATCATATTTTTTAGATTTATCACAGAGGAGGCGATCATCTACAATGTGGAGTATTTACTCAATGTGGAAAGCTACTTTAAAAACAAAACATAACGTGCATATTGAAACATACGCAAAACTCGTATCTTTTCTAAAAAGAATGTCAGTTGGGCATAAGGCTAATTTTATTGAATTGATACCTCTACCTACAATGTTAAATATTTTGATTCACAATAAATAGTTATTTCAATCTATTCCTGTTTATTATTTTATCTCCTAAAGTGTTCTCGCTGCTGAAGTGAAAAGTAATGTGTGTTACACGAGAGCAAAGTTTTTTTGCATCTCGTGCCTTTGAATCCCTCGCCACACTCAGGATTCAACTTTAGAATCACTCGCTACGCTCGTGATTCAACTATAGAATCCTTCGCTTACTCGGGATTCAAAATCAACACTCGCAGCAAAAACCCACTTTGCTCTCTTGTTGCACAAATAACTATTTTCTACTCATAAACGCATCCATATTCATAATCTAAGCATCCTTTACAACATTTTCCTCATTCCTCCGCATCACAGCCAATTGGCTACTTGACACTGTTAAAAATTCATAAAAATGTTATGTTATTTCAAAGAAGTAATAGAAATGTAAATTAATAAATGTTGATAATTAATAATGTAAATTAATTTATAATGTGTGTGTGTGTGTATGTGTGAAAAAAGTAATAAAATCAAAAAACAAAAAATTACTTAGTTCTTTCTGATTTTAAATGACATGTTTGACAAAGACGTCGCTATAGAAACGTGACGTCATTATTTCATGCCGCCATATTCCGTAGTACAAATGGCCATTTCGTGCGACAAGGATAGAAAGTGCCCACCAAAAACTTCTAAAGCATGTAGCTATTACATTTTTTTTACATATCTCTTGCTCTGTAAGTACACCCTTACACCCCTGAATGCCGGGGTGTATGACTATCATTACAGCATAGGTTTTGGAATTTGAAAAAAGAACTGTCATACTCATACTGCACGAAGAATATTTTTAAAAAGTTATTTTTTTTTTCTCGGTATCGATTAATTACTCGAATCGGAATCTAGACAATTTATTTTATAAAGATTTTTTTTTTTTTTTTTTTGTGGCTTCGCACGATATGTGCATTAGCCAATGTCACGTTTTTGAGTTTTTATTTTATTTTAGTACTAGGTGCGAGGAAAACAAAGGTAGGGAAACTTTACGGAAACAAAAGTAACAATTCATCGGGATTTAGAATAGGGCGGAAATATAGGATCAATAAATGGAGAAATGAATGAGAAGGTACAAATGAGCAAATTACAATGACGAAAAATTATATTTTAATATTATTCTGAATAATGAATGAGACTATACATTTATATACAGGAAAACTATTTGTACAAAGTAAACAAAGTATAGAGGTAGGGAAAGGTATACGGTGAGACAAAAGATTACTAAGAAAGGAAGAATGGTCATATAAGGGACAGGAGAAAAGGATGTGATCTAAGTAGCCTACATCTGTGCCACACGAACAAGTGGGGTCGTCAATTATATGTAGTTTGGCAAGATGGGCTGGAGTGCAAACATGACCCAGTCTCATCCGTATAAGAATGGAGGTCTCCATCTTACCAAACTTGGCCCTACCAAACCACGGTTTTTCTAGAACGTCAGGTTGAATTAAAGAAAAATAACAGCCCTTCGATTTGCTACTGATATCCCAAGCTATCTTCCAAGTGTCCCGAAGAAAAGTTTTTGGTAGAGTCACTAGATCAGTGCTACAATTTGCATAGGGAACTAAGTCTCCACACTGCACCGCATCACTGGCGAGTGTATCCGCCATTTCATTGCCGTGGATTCCAGCATGGGCCGGAATCCACGCAAACTGTATGGAATTACCCTCAGAGATGGTTCTGAACGCAAATTCTCTTATTAAATAAATGATAGGAAGCTGCGATTTATGTTCGAAAGGGGATTTGTTGATGGCTAGAAGAGCACTCTGAGAATCTGTAAAAATTATAGTTTTTTTGAGTTTAAAAAGGTGAGAATATTCTAATGCTTTTAAAATACCGAAACATTCCCCTGTAAAAACAGAAGTTTCCGGAGGCAGTTTTATTTTTTGGACGATGTTGTATTGAGAGTGATACGTACCTATCCCAACACAACCCGTAGGAGACCGCTTGGCAGCATCCGTAAATATATGGTGGTACTCTAAGTGTTCAGCCAAAAAAAGATTAAAACTTGAATTTATGTCAGGGTCTGATTTTTTAACACAGGTAAAATTTAGGGTGGGGCTGAACAGTAAACTTTCATAACTACAGTTAAACATGGGAAGTTTATTGGAACGGTGAATAGGAGAAGAAAGTGAAAGGAATTTTTTATAGCTTATAACTAGACAGGGAGCACGTTTATGGGACCAGTAGTCTGAAGATTCTATTTGTAACACTAAAGAGTCTAGTTTAGGAATGAGAGGATGAGTTGATGACTGAAGAATCCGGAACAAATATTTGTCAGACAGGAATTGTCGTCTCAAATGTAAAGGTGCTTCCCCGCATTCAATTTGGAGTGCATTAATGGGACTGGACTTCATGGCACCCGAAACAATGCGTAGAGCTTTGGATTGGATGCGATCCAACTTTTTAAGAGCCATAACGTTACCAGGTTCCAGTAGAAACAACCCATAATCCAGAGTGCTTCTGATGATTGCGTTGTAAATAAGTTTCAAAGAAAAGGGGTGCGCACCCCACCATACACCAGAGAGGCATCTAAGCATGTTTAGGTGATTTTCACATTTGTTAACAATATAATCACAATGAGGAACACTACTTAGTTTACAGTCAAGTATTACACCTAGATATCTGAAATTATCTTTAATCGGTATAGGAGTTTCCTTATAAAAGAGATTTATTGTGGGAATATTTCTCTTTCGGGTGAATAAAACAGCCGCGCTTTTAGACGTGGATATATCCAAGCCGTTAAGATGTAACCATGACTCCAAATTAGATAAAGCGGAATTGATAGCCTGGCTAGCTTGTTCAACAGATTGGCTTGAAGAATATAACAACAAATCGTCAGCATATTGAAGAACCTTAACATGGTCAGATATGGACGAGTCTAAATCAAAAGTGTAAATATTGTATAGGAGGGGACTGAGCACAGAACCCTGTGGGAGGCCTTTCCACACCAGGCGAGATAACTCTTGATCTCCAATTACCATACTAATAGAACGTTCAGTCAGGATATTAATAATAAAATTCGACAAATTCAATGGAACCCGTAAGGCTCTTAATTTATTTTGTAAAACTGATAATACAACATTATCATAGGCTGAATTAATGTCGAGGAAAACCGCGACCATGGATTGATTATTAGAAAATGAAATCCGAATATCTGAAGTTAAAATGCTTAAACAGTCACTGGTACTTCTACCTTTTCTAAAGCCATATTGTGATTCTGCCAAAAGACCCTTACTTTCAACAAACCATTCTAGACGAGTTTTGATTAGGTGTTCAGCTAATTTCATCAGAACTGAAGACAAAACTATGGGACGGTATGAAGAAGCGTCAGATGGGATTCTATTTGGTTTAAGGAATGGCAACACCATTTGACATTTCCATTCAACAGGGATGTTTCCAGTAATCATAATATGATTAATAAGATGTAAATAATAACTGAGGACGTCTTCATTTAAATTAGCAAAAAAGGAATATGGGATGCCATCACTGCCTGGTGCAGAATCCTTAGTTTTATGAATAACACCCTTTAGTTCAGTAAGAGTGAATGGGTCATCTAGGGCCGTATGCGTGTCTTGGTTATGGGATCCGTTGGTTATTGATAGTATTGCTGGTAAGGACAGGTTAGGGTTAATAGCCTCGGGAACCCAAGGCGGCGCTAAATTATCTAAAAATTCGCTGGCTAAAGAATCAGGTATAGGGGAAGGGTATAAATGGATCTAAATCTACGGATATTACGCCAGACAATCGTTGGGTGAGTGTTCGGTGAAATTGATGAGCAGAAGTTACGCCAAGATTCAAATTTTTTCTTCTTAAAAAGTTTATAAGTTTCGTTAATTAAGTTAGTAACAGTTTCAAAATTAATATCAGACATATTAAGGTTATAGTTGTATTCCGCTTCTTTACGTTTGTTAACTAATTCTGTACACTCAGAGTCCCACCATGGAGGCGAGGGAATTATACTATTATTGTTATTTTTTACAGGAAAAACTACATCTGCAGTTTCAATTAACATAAGTGCTAAAGCTTCAGCACAGCTGTTTTCATTGCCATCAGAAATTACAGGCAAGGAGCAAAGCTTACTGTCAACAATGCTTCTAAATTTGTCCCAGTCATTATTATTTCTACTAGGTAATTTATGTTTTAAGTTAGATCTCCTTGATGATGATGCCTTTGATTTGGAAAGAGGGTAAGTAATGATTATTGGGAAATGGTCACTACCATGAGTGGAGTTTAGAGTATGCCAAGTTAATGAAGAGGCTAAGTTTGGAGAACAGATAGAAAGGTCAATTGCACTTTGGTTTTGGTTGGGATCTGAACGGCGAGTAGCAGCTCCTGAGTTCAAAATGCATAAGTTATATGAGTCTATTATATCTAGTAATTCCTCGCCATGACAATTAGAAACAGAACAACCCCATGATTGGTGATGGCAATTAAAGTCCCCCAATATTAAGAAAGGCTTTGGAAGAAAAGAAAAGAGATTATTCATCTCTTGGAGAATAGATGAAGAAGGGTGAGGAATATAAATAGAAACAAAACAAGTTTGGTGCACCTTAATAGCTACAATAGAAATTTCCTCACTATGAGGAGGTAATGAAACAATAGAGAAAGGAAAAGAGTTCTTGATAAGTATAGCTACACCACCATACCCATCAGATCTATCCTCCCTAATGGTTAAATAACCATTAATTTTAAAAATATGATTTGT
Organism: Diarsia brunnea; assembly: GCA_949774965.1. Taxonomy (NCBI): domain Eukaryota; kingdom Metazoa; phylum Arthropoda; class Insecta; order Lepidoptera; family Noctuidae; genus Diarsia; species Diarsia brunnea. Next base: position 7,344,802 of record OX459026.1, on the reverse strand, counting down.
TTTGAGCCAAGTCTCTGCTAAAGCAAAGACAAATGGCTCATATTTGTTTAAAAGGTATATAACATCACTCTTTTTGTTTACTAGACTGCGGCAGTTCCACTGGATTATTTTGGATGAGTTGTCCATTATGAATGGATTGAGGTACATTGAAAGTTGAAGCAGCGTTGGACGGTGAGATGTTGAACTGAGAAAGAAGATTGTGTAATGCAGAGAGAAAATCATTTATAGAAAAGTTTACATCATTTTTACCATTATTTTGATTATTAGAAAAAGCACAACCATTAGATGGCTGGGGAATTTTAAAATCATTAATAATAGCATTATGGGCCTCTTTATTATAACCTTGTACAGATTTGGGTGGGGAGCGTGGTTTCAGGAAGACAGTCTTTTTATAACTACTTGAAGCCTGCATTCTATTAGGTGAAGAGATTGATGGAGTATCTGCAAAGTTTTTAGAAGGAGAAGATAAAAGTGTGTCAGCATATGATTTAGTTACTGGGGGATATACTTTTGCTGCTTCAGCATAAGAAACTGAGTTATGTGCCATGTATGATTTGATCTGTTTTTGTCGTGAAAATTCAGGACAAGATTTATTAATGGCGTAGTGAAAGCCAGAGCACTGACAACAAGAAGCATTATCTATTTCCCTTTCACAGCTATCTCCAGTATGGCCTTGACCACATTTGTAACAGCGAGGTTTAGATCTGCACTGAATTTTAGTATGCCCAAAACGACAGCAATTGAAGCATTGTACAGTAGGGAAAATATATAATTCAACAGGTAATGCATTATAGCACATAAAGATTCTTTTAGGTAGAACCTGTCCATCAAAAGTAACAACTATAGATTGGGATGGCTTCCAAGTGGTTGTACCATCAACAACAGATTTAAAATTAAGGCGTCTGACTTTTAAAATTGGACCGCAACCAATTGGAACTGTAATATTATCTATTACTTCCTCTGGAGACCATTCTGCTGGAACACCACGCACTAGACCCATTCTAGTAACATTAAACGTGGGTATAAAAGCTTTGTAATTATATGTTTCAAGACTACTGTGTGAAATAAAAGAATTTGCATCCAGAAAATTGGAAAATGAGAGGGAAATTTTATTGCGCCCAATTTTTTTGACGCTACCGTTTATGATGTTTTGAAAGGCATTATGTTTAAGGAAGTTCCCAAAAGTGATTGGGTGCAATGTAGTACTATCATCAGGGGAGATAGTTTTTTTCTGTACGTGGATAATGTATGGTGCACTGTCGGTTTTGTCGTATGCTTTACGACCGATTTGCGCGGGAACAGCAATGGATGGAGCATGAATAACCGGACTATCAGCAGCAATGGTTGGTATAACAGAGCTAATAGGTTCTGCTAAAGTTGTTGTAGGACTCAAAGGACTTGTAGTAGTATCCGTGCAACCACAACCCGACGACTCGGAACCGTGGTTTTTTCGGGTGCGACGACGTTTATTACAGTGTTTGCACACATGTACGCGGCTTCTTTTGAGGTGACGAGCCGAGGACGACCCATCAGTGTCCATGCCTGACTCATTACTTACTATTGTAACAAAATTGCCTGCCGGGGGAACAAAGTCCCCCGGGTCTGGCGGGTCGTTCATTAAAAACGTCTTCAACAAAAATTGTGTAAAAACTTACCACTACCGAAGAAAAATAACTACAAAATTTAAAAAGAAAGAAGATAGAACACTAAAACTAAGACTACTGATCCTATATTACAATATTTTAAAATAATTTATCTTAAATTCAAAAAGGACGCGTCCGCCAAGTTGAACGTTTCCCGCGCTTTTTCCCTGTCTGACATTCAAGATTTTATTTTAAATATGGAACTATTTGTTTCCACATCGTATGTTAGATGGAATCGATTTAAAAATCAAACTGGCCAGCAAGATTTGACGCACTTGCGTGCGTGAAAAAAAAAAAAGGCAGTCTACTAGTAGGCGCGAAAGCATCGCGAAAATAATTAATTTTCTTGTTTGAGTTCTTTTTCAAAAGTTTTAAACATGTCTAGTAGTACCAGTCAACTGCCGCCATTTACGATGCAAGAACCTCAAGTCACTCAAACTCAAGTCTTATCATCACAAACTCATATTCAAACTATAAATATACCTAAAAAGAACGTGACCATATCTCTTACAAATTGTAATAATTTTACTATTAATTTTAATTAAATACACATTTTTTTCTTCTTAATAAATGTTCATTGAAACCTGCTGTCTTGTTGTTTACTTACCTCACAATCGATATGTAAAGCAGAGTATTTATCTCGGGCGTAAGCATCAATTGCATACTCGGGTTAATTAGCGCCTTCGCTTCGCTCAGGCGCCAAAAACCTCGTATGCAATTGATGTCATACAGCCCTTGGTTAATAATCTACTATTAATAGATTTTATTATTTTTTTAAAAAAAGAGACGGTGCATGGACTGTGTGAAACATGATTTGGCTTGAATATAAGTGTCTATAATAGGAAAGTATGGATGGAAAAGACAATAGGGATGTTTACCGACTAAAAAAAATATGATTCTAATTAGTCCGTCTGTTAGATTATCGAAAAATATTAGATACGTGTTTTTGTTTTAACAAATCAATAAAAATTGACGAAGATAAAACGTGTCAAAGATTTGAGTGGGGGGCCGTGACGTCACTCACCGGTATAAAATGTCATACTATTATAATGTCTTAGAATATGACGTCACACGAGTTTTCAAACCACTGTATCGTCTTCATTGTTTGTTTACTTGAAAAAAGAAAAAATACGTGTCCAATATTTTTTGGAAATCTATCTGACGGACTAATTAGATTTTTTTAGTTAACTACCCTATTAGAAGAATAAGATTCCGTGGCTGCTACTGAGACATTTGTGATTTAAAACCCCAATAACAATTTACTTGACCCAGGAATCGAACCCAGGACCCCATGATCAGCAGTAAAGCTTGCGACCACTAGACCCACTTTCATAATTATGTATTTCCCTAAATACACACTTTCAAGACCACACAAGGTTATAGAAAGATTATTGTAATCATGATCGATTCACCTACTTATTGTTATTTTGATTGATTTGGTAATATTTTCGATAACTTAGTAAATTAAATAATCTTTAAGATATGTTAATGCCATTAATCAGTCCGTAACAATCCTACTACAGGGGATTTCCTACGTTTTTGACCGACCTAGGATCGAACCAGTTGACTGAATGTATGCTTAACCTGGACTTATATGGACCGATAAGGAGTTACGTCCGTCACAACAAATAAAAAAATAAAAAATCTTTATTTAAGTTTACAAAAAAAAAACTTTCAACATTGCTTAAAAACTAGGTCACATGAATTTCAGTGAATTAAGGGTCATACAGAAAAAAATATACAAGTTGCAGACGAATCCTACAAGGAAGCAAGTCCCGTCAACCAAGCATTCTGTACATCAAATTAACACTATGCAAAAATTAAACAATTACAATTAATTGGTTCCGTATAGTGTCGGACGTAAAGAATAGCACCATCCCATATCTTCCCGTGGGTGTCGTAAGAGGCGACTAAGGGACTTACCAGAGAATGGGCAGCAGCGTTCTCTGTGCCTTCGTAACAACCATACTGCGATCGCCAACTCGCCTGCCAAGTGTGGCGATTATGGCAAATCCCCCCCTTCTGGGGGAGGCCTATGTCCAGCAGTGGACGTCTTATAGCTGACATGATAATGATGAAAAATTGAACGTAAACTATTTTTTATGCAAATCTCACTGCCGCACTCAGAGATCTTAGTAAAGATTTTGACACTTTTGTGAAGGTTTTGTATGTCAAATCTTTACTAAGCGTCGGTTTAAGTAATCATTAAATATCTTTGAGTACGGCAATCAGTGTAACGTACTCAATACATTCTCCTATTGATGGATGCATTGAATAGTACAGTCGAACAAGCCTTAAGTATATACACGCAGAAATCTTTAAAATTCTAGTAGACTGAAATTTTTGATTGCAATTTTGTTTTTTAAAGCGTTTCGTATTATGCGACTGTTGTCAAACGCTGTATCGTTTGACATTAGTCTCTAACTGCGGTACTCAGAGATATTTAATGATTACTTAAGCCGCCACTTAGTAAAGATTTGACATACTTTTGTATGACAAAACTGTCAAAACTTTTACTAAGTGATGGCCTAAGTAATCATTAAAGCTCTCTGAGTGCGGCAGTAAGTATCTGTATAATGTTGAAAGTAAATGCAAGTTAACTCGCTGTATACTTATTAGCTTATCTACAGCACGCGTAGTATGGCGATTCTATCTCTATTGTACCAAGAATAGACAAAGCTTTTTCCATACAATTTGACATTAAATTTTGCTACAATCTGTCATTTTGTCGATTCTTCCGTCGACAAAACCCGTTTCTACGGTGGCATGCTAGGCGGGCAGGAGTAAAGTTACAACAAAAAATTTTAATTAAAAATAAACACTTATGACGCAGTTCTCAGTTCAGGAGCTCGTGGCTTAATAAGAACTGCCACTCGGGTCGATCTTTAGGTAAAGCTGTGCTTACTATAGTAGGTATTTATTGAGATTTATACTTACACTTTTACTAATCATCCTCATCTTTCATAAAATGTCCTTTTTACGTCTCATTTCGCGCCTTGGCGACAACTATTTTTGTTGGCAGTCTTATAATTGATCTTATTCGATTTATTAACGTTGTTTTTACTGTTTTAAAATATTAAATCTTATAATTTTTCATTGTTTACTTTTCGTGTGACATAACGTCAGTTGTCAATATGTCATTTACTTTTTCTTTTAATTTGTGTCATAGTTTTTCTTAGTGGTTAGAACTATGAAGGTTACATTTGATTTATATAATTTAATTTATTTTTATTAATATATTAGCTCAAATAATGTAATTTATTGATAATTTCTATTTACTGTAACTTATCTCACGCTTATAAAATTAATTAACACGCTCACAGAAATTCTTTGAGGAAGTTTTTGACTGAATAATACAGGCCGTTTTAAATACAGGCAACTCACAATTTTTGATTTCAAGAACTTAAATTCTGGAAAGAATTAAAAGACAATTGGGTGGAAAAAACGGAGAGATTGTTTTATAAAAAGGGATTTCTGAAGGATGCCCTCGAGTTGAGATCTGGTTTCTGAAGAGGAATCATCACGTCTACAAGTTATTATCCGAGTTCTAAATATAGTATTTATTGAGATTTATACTTACACTTTTACTAATCATCCTCATCTTTCATAAAATGTCCTTTTTACGTCTCATTTCGCGCCTTGGCGACAACTATTTTTGTTGGCAGTCTTATAATTGATCTTATTCGATTTATTAACGTTGTTTTTACTGTTTTAAAATATTAAATCTTATAATTTTTCATTGTTTACTTTTCGTGTGACATAACGTCAGTTGTCAATATGTCATTTACTTTTTCTTTTAATTTGTGTCATAGTTTTTCTTAGTGGTTAGAACTATGAAGGTTACATTTGATTTATATAATTTAATTTATTTTTATTAATATATTAGCTCAAATAATGTAATTTATTGATAATTTCTATTTACTGTAACTTATCTCACGCTTATAAAATTAATTAACACGCTCACAGAAATTCTTTGAGGAAGTTTTTGACTGAATAATACAGGCCGTTTTAAATACAGGCAACTCACAATTTTTGATTTCAAGAACTTAAATTCTGGAAAGAATTAAAAGACAATTGGGTGGAAAAAACGGAGAGATGGTTTTATAAAAAGGGATTTCTGAAGGATGCCCGCCAGTTGAGATCTGGTTTCTGAAGATAAATGATCACGTCTACAAGTTATTATCCGAGTTCTTAAGAAGAACCATCGCGAAGTACCTCCAACGTATCCTCCGGACCTCCCTAAAGGAGTCGCCCGTGATCCTCGCGACGCGAAGTACCTCCAACGTATTCTCCGGGCCTCCCTAAAGGACTTGCCCGTAATCTGCTGGCCAGCCTTCGAGATTTACCTACCCTGGAGCTGTTTTATTCTGTGCAAAGCGTGAGTTAGGAAGGTTCGTGTTTTTATAGATTTATTTGTATTTTTTACCTCTTACCTCTAAATTAAATTCAATTGTTAAATTACTTACCCTCTTTTACTTGTTAGGGGTAAGTAACACGACAGTTTGGCGCCCAACGTAAAATCAAGACTAGATCTCACTCATTCCCTCTCTAAATTCTAAAAAAACTTACACAAGCAATCAAATTTGGTATATAATTATTTTTCATCATAATTCATCACTTCATCAATCTTTACTACTCTTAATACTAAACATACATTTATACTACACCCCCACACACATTCCTTTTACCTCTGGTAATTGGCACTCTTTCGGCCTCTTGGGTGTGTTTAATCCACTTCTGGGCACTGCCAAGGTTGGAGATTGGAAACTTTACTACGACAGCCGCAGGACAATATCTTGTGGTCGTTTATACAAATCTAAATATATTTATGTAATACCTATTACAAATAATTATCATTATATCGGATCCTCTAGTCCTCTTAAACTCTCTTTCTTTAACTCTTGAGTCCTCCTCTTAAACAATTATATTGAACTACGTTTAGTGTCGTGGGCTCTTGAACTTTTATAGATACTGGGTCAATACAAAGTATAGAGACTGTTAGTAGGATATTTTAGAATCCTCCTTCAGAACTTATCTCCTACTCTTTGTCCCTCCTCAGCCCTCCCTTACCCTCTTAAACTCTTTCACTCTCTTACCCTCTTAAACTCCTTCACTCCCTTACCCTCTTAAACTCCTTCACTCCCTTACCCTCTTAAACTCTTTCACTCCCTTACCCTCTTAAACTCTTTCACTCTCTTACCCTCTTAAACTCTTTCTCACTCTTGAGTCCTCACTTTTGAGTTTTCAATACAAAGTATAGAGACTGCTAGTAGGCTATTTTAGAATCCTCCTTCAGAAATTATCTCTTACTCTTTGTCCTTCCTCAGCCCTCCCTTACCCTCTTTTGGAACCTTTATTATTTTTTCTAAATATTTTTTTTTTTTCATATATATTATACACATGACTCATGTCTTTCTTCTTTCCCTCTTCTAAAATAGAGTTCCGTTTCGGCTTATTAAAACTCTATTTATTTTCTAATTCATTCATCGGTTCAGATTATTTTTAATTTTTCTTTATATATTACCTAACCTTCGTTTCAACTAACTCTACAAGTTAGTATGAATCTTGTTTCTATCTATTAACTCTAAAAGTTGATAGGAGCTGCCCTTGACGTTTTACTCGGAGCATACCGACTACTATTGCGGGAGCTGCCCTGACGTTAACTCGGAGTTTACCGAGTGCGGTGTTGTTATGTATCAACTAAAGTTGACTAGGAGCGGATTACAACTCCTTTAAAAATAAGCCTTTGTAAACAAATTTTTACTTCATGTCATTAATGGGTTTTAGACGAGAGCGGATTACAACTCCGAAAATAAGCCTTAAAGTTATTAACTTATCAGGTTGCGTAGTGATCATTGAATGTGAATCCTACCTCACCTAACTTCGTAAGATGTCGGTGTATTTGAATGAAGTATGTACGTTTTGTGAATGCTGTTATACTTTAACCTTACAAAATTTTTGTTCTAGACCAAAAATTTTCTCGGGGTCGTTGGGGAAATATCATTGACTTATATATTACTGCGTAAGGACTGGGCGGACGGCATGTTAAAATGACGCCTCGAACGTGGTCCCAAAACGGTCTTTCCTAAGCCGAAGTGAACTAGTCCACGATCGGCTCTCTTCGGGTGCGGTCGTAAATTTTATTAAAAGGTTTATTTATGTTCTTTATACCTCGAAAATACCACGCCGCTTATACAAGGTTACGTTAACGAGCAGACTACACCGATTCTCTGTATGGCGAACGCGTCGAGCAAATGTTCGGACGACCGTATCTTTAGTTTTTATATCAATGGGAAATATAGTATTTATTGAGATTTATACTTACACTTTTACTAATCATCCTCATCTTTCATAAAATGTCCTTTTTACGTCTCATTTCGCGCCTTGGCGACAACTATTTTTGTTGGCAGTCTTATAATTGATCTTATTCGATTTATTAACGTTGTTTTTACTGTTTTAAAATATTAAATCTTATAATTTTTCATTGTTTACTTTTCGTGTGACATAACGTCAGTTGTCAATATGTCATTTACTTTTTCTTTTAATTTGTGTCATAGTTTTTCTTAGTGGTTAGAACTATGAAGGTTACATTTGATTTATATAATTTAATTTATTTTTATTAATATATTAGCTCAAATAATGTAATTTATTGATAATTTCTATTTACTGTAACTTATCTCACGCTTATAAAATTAATTAACACGCTCACAGAAATTCTTTGAGGAAGTTTTTGACTGAATAATACAGGCCGTTTTAAATACAGGCAACTCACAATTTTTGATTTCAAGAACTTAAATTCTGGAAAGAATTAAAAGACAATTGGGTGGAAAAAACGGAGAGATGGTTTTATAAAAAGGGATTTCTGAAGGATGCCCGCCAGTTGAGATCTGGTTTCTGAAGATAAATGATCACGTCTACAAGTTATTATCCGAGTTCTTAAGAAGAACCATCGCGAAGTACCTCCAACGTATCCTCCGGACCTCCCTAAAGGAGTCGCCCGTGATCCTCGCGACGCGAAGTACCTCCAACGTATTCTCCGGGCCTCCCTAAAGGACTTGCCCGTAATCTGCTGACCAGTCTTCGAGATTTACCTGCCCTGGAGCTGTTTTATTCTGTGCAAAGCGTGAGTTAGGAAGGTTCGTGTTTTTATAGATTTATTTGTATTTTTTACCTCTTACCTCTAAATTAAATTCAATTGTTAAATTACTTACCCTCTTTTACTTGTTAGGGGTAAGTAACACGACATTACCTAGGTCGGTCTGTGGATGGGTGACCGCCCGACATACCGGGTTTCCTCCGTGCCTCGGAAAGCACGTTAAGCAGTAGGTCCCGGCTGCCATATATAGATCTTTGGCAGTCGTTACAGGTAGTCAGTGACCTGAAAGTCTGACAACCAGTCTTACCAAAGGGTATCGTATTACCTAGTATTAACTGGGTTGTGGGGGTCAGATAGGCAGTCGCTCCATGAAAAATACTGGTATTCAGCTGCATCTGGTTAGACTGGAAGCCGACCCTAACATAGTTGGGAAAAGGCTAGGCAGATGATGATGACTTATGACGCAGTTGAAACTTTTAGTTTAATAGCTAATTATAACGTTTCACGTTATGGTCCAGAACATAAAAATGGTCGTTATTTATTTTTTGAAGCAATACAATAATTATGTACTTTTTTACAACTTTACAGAAAAAATTAAGATATTATACAGGAATAATAATTAACAAAAAAAAACAAATTAAATGGAATAAGTAATTAAAAACAACAAGAAAAAGTTACCTTTCTTGCATCACCCTTCAAAACAAGCAGAAGAAAAAATCATCTTTCGTTCATCCTCTCACTGAAACTCGCCTCCGTGTCGCGTGCCTCCGTGGTCGAGTGGTTTAGGCGTTTGCCTTGTGACCCGGTGGTCGTGGTTTCGATTCTCACGGGATGCATACTCTGTAAATATTGTTTCTAATTTGGCTAGGACATTGCAGGCTTGAATCACCTGATTGTCTGATAAAAAGATGATTCTGTGATTCGGAAGGCACGTATAGCCGGTGGTCCCGGCCGCCAAATGGTGGTCATCAAACCGTGTCAGAGGCCCTCGAGGCGGTTTAGAAACTCTGACAATAAGGTGTGTGGGGTCGTTAGACCTTACTGCCACACGATAAGAAGAACTCAAACTAAACAGGACAATGACGGGGAGTATATACTCCTTTCGGCATTCGTTTTTACTATTTTTACACTTATTAGATCGATAAGGAAAGGATTTTGATTATAAATGATCAACCACGTAGTTGATTACTAAAATCGAACTTTAGTCGCTAATCCTACGATTAGCAAAAAATGTTATTTGTATAATTATGGATTAATAAATTAGGCTTGCCAACCCGCACTGGGCCCGCGTGGTGGATTATAGCCCATCCCTCTCCTAGAGAGGAGGCCTGAGTTCCTTCAGTGGGAACATTATAGGCTGATGATGATGATGATGATGAATTAGGCTAGCTACAAAAGGCTTCGACATATTAACGGAAGCTACTATTCCGCAACCACATATCATCATATTTCTGCCGCCAAGGGTGTTTACAGGATACGGCTTCCAGCCACCGTAGGCGCGGACCTGTGGACGGTGAATAATGGACTACTTCACCGTCCGTCCATCCTATGACGATGACAGGCCGTGTCGACGGCGCATTCGTGTTCCACGCGCGTCTTCAAGAGATGTCATAACATTGCAGGGGCCCGCAAGGGCCGACGCCTGTCGGGGCTGCGGGTTCGGGACCAAGGAGTCTCCATTTAGGCATAAAAAATGCCTGTGGTTGAACACATGATATAATACAGACCCAACCAACGATATGCACACTAACTGCCGCACTCAGAGATGTTTAATGATTACTTAAGCCGTCACTTAGTAAAAATTTGACATATAAAACCTTTACTTAGTGACGGTTTAAGTAATCATTAAACGTGTCTGAGTGCGGCAGTTAGGCGATTAGTTAGACCAAGGACGTAATTCTCAGGAGTGGCACTTGCAATCAGGCTATTACCAACGAGTCTAAGTACTGATGCATAATCTTGTGAACACCCTTTTTTTGGAGGGTAGCAAATCGTCGGGGTTGTCAGACTTGTACTGACTAAAAACCACCCTTGTTCCTTCTTAGCCCTTCGTATCCGAGGCAGTAGTATCTCTTTTGAACAACCCGTAGCCCCGGCAGGCGTCGGTTTCGGGCCCCTGCAATGTTGCTGACATCTCTTAGAAGCGCGCGTGGAACTCGAACGCGCCGTCGACACGGCCTGTCGTCGTCATAAGATGGATGGACGGTGGGCTAGTGTGGTTATCGTCTAACCTAGTGTCCATGTTTTATTTAATGACCAACACGTGCGTAATTTGACTCGCTAATTAAAAAACAAAACAGATTTTGTTTATATCAAATCTCTTTTCCAATCTCATAAGCCGTAAATCAACAGAATTAACTAATTAATACGTATTTAATCCCGACTTACTCTCTCTTTATATAAATTCGAGTTCATTAGATAACGAAGCTTAGTAGAAACAGTTGGCAATTGCAAAATGATTGGAATTATTACTTTGTTGGCTGTTGGATTGGCTGTTACCACAGGTAAGGAAAAAACTATGCTACATATTGAAGTGAATTCAAATTGAAGTGCACAATACGGGGTGTAAACACCAAGCATTGTGTACATCAAACTAAGTACACCTACGCAAAAATGATTGCTGGGAAACAACTTTTTATGATTGAGATCCTACAGCCTGTGATACAGAATTATCCTAGTACAGGCATCTTACATTATTTTACCTATATTTTTAATTTTAAGATTCATATTGTATTTTTGGCATTTTAGGATTCTGAATAAAGATTTATTATTATTATTTTGGGGTGAAAAATCAGCTTTTACGGTAAAACTCAATGTAGCACTCTTAAAACATTGTGCTTAGTGGATACTTTGAATAGTAAACGGGTCATGGAGGTAATTTAAGTAAAATTATAATCTGAAAAAATAGTATTAAAAACAGCTGTGAAAAATTTGGAACTTTGAACCCCATTATCTCCGTAACTAGGGGGTTCCCAGGTATGGTCTAGAACAACAAAATGATTGCAGCGACGGGGAGAACCAAATATACTTTAGGCTTTGTTAAGGGTAGTTTTACACCCTTTATACAAGTTAGAAGGGCTACCGACTTTAAAACGATTACCACGTATCCAGTACCTACATCACATAGAAATTTTTCGTCGGTAATTAAAAAAGCAAATTAGCTCTTCCAGACATTTCGACCGCGTAGGTATCGCAGTTTCGAAGAAAACAGTAGTTTTCCAATATATATGGGAAACATAAAACGACTTCCTAATAACATTTAAGTAGTAAAAACCGATCATCATCAAAATATCAAACAGTTTTTCGATGCTACATAAAAGGTTCCACAGCTGGGCAAAGGCCTCTCCCCATGACTTCCAGTTGTTGCGATCCAATACCCAATGTGGACCACTGGTAGCTAGTCTTGTCCACATCGTTCCGCTATCTTTTACGAGGTATGCGGCGACGCCTTCTGGCGGTGTAAGGGCTCCAGGAAGTGACTAATTTAGCCCACAGCTCATTGGATATGCGGCAGACGTATCTTTTTAAATGTCAGTGGCTATCATAGTGTCCGTTGATTAACTGTCAAATGGTTATAGTTTGGTACAAAATGGAACCATTTGAAAGTTAATCGATGGACACTACGATAGCCACTGACATTTAAAAAGATACGCAATAGTACAGGGCTATTGCGTATCTTTTTAAATGTATATATGCCATAATCATCACGAGATCAATTCAAGAGTATATATAATTATATTCTATACTCTATTTCTCCACAGCCCTCCCAACGGACCATGTACTCTCAAAGCCGGTGGAAGGTCCTCGCTACCAGTACGTCAATGGGCCGTATGGACCCGAGCTGGCTGACCTATGGGTGAAGACAAGTGATATCCTCGCCGCTGCCAGATACAATCCTGCTACCAACAATAATTATCATCTTTTTACTCGGTAAGACATCATCATCTGGAGAAATGTGGGTGAACTATTAGATACATCATCATCATCATCATCAGCCTATAATGTTCCCACTGCAGGGACTCAGGCCTCCTCTCTAGGAGAGAGATGGGCTATAGTCTACCACGCGGGCTCAGTGCGGGTTGGTAGATGTCACGTCTTCGAATTTTTTGGTTCTAAGACATGCCGGTTTCCTCACGATGTTTTCCTTCATCGTTTTGAGAGCAGCGGTGATTAAATAATTTGCCCGTATGGTGTCGGACGTAAAGAATAGCACCATCCCATATCTTCCAGTGGGTGTCGTAAGAGGCGACTAAGGGACTTACCAGAGAATGGGCAGCAGCATTCTCTGTGCCTTCGTAACAACCATACTGCGATAGCCAACCCGCCTACCAAGCGTGGCGATTATGGCAAATCCCCTCCTTCTGGGGGAGGCCTATGTCTAGCAGTGGACGTTTTATGACTGAAATGATAATGATGATGATGAATGCGCCCGCCTGGGTTCGAACCCACGACCTACTATTCATAAGTCGGGGCCGGCACCGCTGGGAAACCGCTGCTGTCCCTATTAGATACACCTCATTATAACCCACTAGCTGACCCATGCAACTTCGTCTGCGTCACATAATATAGCTTATAACAAATAATGTCAACATAAATTGAGTTAAATCGTAACAAACAAAAAATCGTATCTTTCCTCTTTATAATATTAGTTTAGATTATATTAAAGTGTGAATTACTATTGGTATCTCTTAATGTTAAATATACAGTAACACCTTGTAAACATTATGGTGCAGTAAATATTTTGAATATGAATTTCTCCGGAGTCCCCGGAGGCCAGAATCCCCACTAACCTACCGCACCGGACCGAATGACTGCCGCGCGCTTAATTATTTTGTCGCGCGGATATTTTTACATTGCGATATTTTCTAAGATATTTGTATAAACTGTATAGAGTAAAGGGCACAAATATTCTATATTAAATTTCTGTGCTAACAAACACATTTATTTAGATATAGATTAATACCATATGGGTTAAATAAGCTTCGCAAAATATCATTATTTTTAACCTAACATTTTAATAGTAAAAAATGGTTACAGTGAGTCAATCTTAAAAGATAGACATATGCTGTCGCGGACTTTTTTTTAGAACTTTTAAAGAGGAACAATTCTTTCATACATGGTATTTGCGTAACTTAAACCGTTTTCGCAGCGCACGCAACGGAAGCTCTCAAAAAGGAATATCTTTTCCCGTTTTTGCAACATTTTTCATTTATGCTCCGCTCCTATTGGTCGTAGCGTGATGTTATATAGCCTAAAGCCTTCCTCGATAAATGGACTATCCGACACAAAAAGAGTTTTTCTATTCCAACCAGTAGTCCCAGAGTTTACCGCGTTCAAACAAACAAACAAACAAACAAACAAACAAACAAACTCTTCAGCTTTATAATATTACTAGCTGACCCACGCAACTACGTCTGCGTCACATAATATAACTTTTAGCCTTTCTCGATAAACCGACTATTCAACATTTATTAAATTGAGTTTAATCGTACTCGTATCAAACAAAAAATTTTACCTTTCCTCTTTATAATACCTATTAGTTTAGATTGGTTTCGATTATATTATTAAAGTGACAATTACTATAGGTATCTCTTACTGTTAAATATATACAGTAACACCTTGTACACATTATGGTGCAGTAAATATTTTGAATTTGAATTTCTCCGGAGCCCCCGGAGGCCAGAATCCGCACTTACCTACCGCACCGGACCGAATGACTGCCGCGTGCGTAATTATTCTGTCGCGCGGATATTTTGATATTGCGATATCTTCTAAGATAATTGTTTAAACTGTATAGAGTAAAGGGCACAAATATTCTATATTAAATTTCCGTGCTAACAAACATATTTATTTAGATATAGATTAATATCATATGGGTTAAATAAGCATTGCAAAATATCTTTCTTTTTAATCTAACATTTTAATATTAAAAAATGGTTACAGTGAGTCAATCTTAAAAGATAGACATATGCTGTCGCGGACTTTTTTTTAGAACATTTAAAGGGGAACAATTCTTTCATACATGATATTTGCGTTACTTAAATCGTTTTCGCAGCGCACGCAAAGGAAGCTCTCAAAAAGGAATTTATTTTCCCGTTTTTGCAACATTTTTTATTTATGCTCCGCTCCTATTGGTCTTAGCGTGATGTTATATAGCCTAAAGCCTTCCTCGATAAATGGACTATCCAACACAATAAGAGTTTTTCTATTCCAACCAGTAGTCCCTGAGTTTACCGCGTTCAAACAAACAAACAAACAAACAAACAAACAAACAAACAAACAAACTCTTCAGCTTTATAATATTAGTATAGATTAGTATAGATTGGGAATTACAGACGTGATTGTAATGTTATCACAGGGGTCCAATTGACCCTAGCTCCACATCAGACCATCATCGATGACCGGCCGTGTTGTTGTTCCACGCGCACCATGTCAGCAACATTGCAGGAGCTCGCACGCCTGTCGGGGCTGCGGCTTGTTCAAAAGAAATACCGTGGCAGCGGACACAAAGGGCTAAGAAGGAACATGGGTGGTTTTTAGTCCGTAGAAGTCTAATCCGCGAACCAGTAGACGTTGCGTTGGAAGGCTTCCTAGTAGTTGGACCGATGACCTGGTGAAGGTTGCGCACGGGACCGAACCATGTGGTGCTACTTGGAGAAGGCCTATGTCCAGCAGTGGACGTCTTTCCACTAAAATAGTAATGATAATAAAGTAACAAAACGTGTCTTTAAGGCCACAGCTATTCACCACGGCTGCAGGGCTGTTCGAAAGAGATACCGCGGCCCTGGAACACAAAGGGCTAAGAAAGAACATGGGTGGTTTTTAAGAAGTAGAAGACTGACAATCCCTACCGCTCCGCCTAGAGCGGGAGGAGTCATTTGATGATTTACCAACCTCCAAAAAAAAAGGCGTTGAATTTTGTGATGGGGTTTTCATGTCAGGGACGAGTTGTAGCGGTCGAGTTATCCTAGAGATGACTGGGTCGAGTTGGCTCAAGATTGAGTAGTCAAAGTCGCGTCGCCTTCGTAAAACCCAAAAACACTTTTCCTGACCCGGGAATCGAACCCAGAACCTCAGTCTCAGTAGCCACACTGACAACCACTAGACCATCGGGGCAGTCGGGCTATTGAAACTAGAACACAAAATATTAATTACCATAATTATTTATTTATTATTTTTTATTATTTATTATTTTTTATTCATATTTATTTAGGAATTAAATATTTGCTTTAAGGTGCAATACACTTTGAATTACTAGATTAAATCATGTTTTTATGTGCCATGCCAATGCACTATTATTAGATATTGATTCAGCTTTTGGTATTAACAAAATACTGTTAATTTAAATTTTGCAGATTTATAAGTGTTATTTAAATATGTACTATGTTAATTATTATTATAATACTTTTGCATACGTGACATAGTTACAGTAAACAGGCTGATGAACTGAAGAATTATTGCCGAAATCTGTTTTTTTTTGTTGGTGGGACATCATCAAATGACTCCTCCCGCTCTGGGCGGAGCAGAGCGAGTGTCAGACTTCTACTTCTTAAAAACCACCCATGTTCCTTCTTAGCCCTTTGTGTTCCAGGGCCGCGGTATCTCTTTCAAACAAGCAGCCGTGGTGAATAGCTGTGGCCTTAAAGACACGTTTTGTTACTTTATTATCATCACTATTTTAGTGGAATGACGTCCACTGCTGGACATAGGCCTTCTCCAAGTAGCACCACATGGTCCGGTCCCGTGCGCAACCTTCACCAGGTCATCGGTCCAACTACTAGGAGGCCTTCCAACGCAATGTCTACTGGTTCGCGGTCGCCACTCCAGAACTTTTCAGCCCCATCGGCCATCCGTTCTGCGAGCAATATGCCCGGCCCACTGTCCCTTAAGTTTAGCAATTCTTCGGGTTACGTCGGTAACCTTGGTTCTCTTGCGGATGTCTCCATTTCTGATTCGGTCATGCAAGGGAACTCCGAGCATAGCCCTCTTTATCAAGTGCCACATAAACGCAGTGTCATAGTGCAGTGAAGTTTTACTAAACTACCGCACTCAGAGAGCTTTAATGATTACTTAGGCCGTCACTAAGTAAAGGTTATGACAGTTTTGTCATACAAAAGTATGTCAAATCTTTACTAAGTGATGGCTTAAGTAATCATTAAATATCTCTGAGTACCGGAGTTACTTACTTATTTTAGGGTATGGCTCAGATAACTATGGGCCAAAATTCCCTGAAAATAAATGAATTAATATTATGTTGTCATGTCTTTACAGGTCGAACCGCGTGGTCAGTCAACCAATTCCATTAGGCAACACTGGCCTCCTGTCATCGTCCAACTTCAACCGGAACAGGAAGACAGTGTTCCTTGCCCACGGCTGGAGAAACGTTCCCACTTCTGACTTCAATGTACACATAGTCGCTGGTAAGTTAAAGATTGGTGATCATCATCTGCCTAACCTTTTCCCAACTATGTAGGGGTCGGCTTCCAGTCTAACCGGATGCAGCTGAGTACCAGTATTTTATATGGAACGACTGCCTATCTGACCTCCACAACCCAGTTAATACTAGGTAATACGATACTCTTTGGTAAGACTGGATGTCAGAATTTCAGATCACTGACTACCTGTAACGACTGCCAATGATCTATATATGGCAGCCGGGACCAACAGCTTAACGTGCTTTCCGAGGCACGGAGGAAACCCGGTATGTCGGGCGGTCACCCATCCACAGACCGACCTAGGCAAGCACAGCTTTACCTAAAGATCGACCCGAGTGGCAGTTCTTATTAAGCCACGAGCTCCTCAAGTTAAAGATTGGTGATATTCCTCAGAAAGTACATAACATAACATCACGCCTGTAATCCCCGAAGGGTTATTGGGACAAGCCCGCCACACTATTCCCAAACCACTGTAACTTCTATTAGCCAGAATCAACAGTGGCGACCACAAGAAAAGCGCCGAGACAATGAAGCTCGACGAAGTCCTAGAGAAACGATTTAACTGTCTTGGATCCCGCAACGAAATTAATCTGAAAAGAATAGCGTAGGTATAGGAAAAACATAATTTCCACTTCCCTCCATATCAGTAGGAGACAGAACAGAACAAGGCCAATAGGCACACAGGGATGTATACAACTGGGATAAGCCGAGTTGCCTAGCACCACAGATATTATTGTCATTAATTAATATTACTGGGTCCTAAGTTGTGAGCTGTTATATTTGATTCCAATAATAGGTATGATAAAAATGCTTGAACGCACGGTTTGTGCTAGTTTCTACAAGGTCCGTATAGTAAATAACTCCGGATGTAACCTGTACACTATTTAACATAATATTACGTTAATTCTGCCAAAGACTAGACTCCCATAAAATGTGATGTGCTGATTGTTCAAATTCGCAGTCAGATGTAGAACATTGACAAAAAGGCGAGGCACCCACTTTTCGCCTGTTATGTTAAAGTCCCATGTAAAAGGGGGCGAGCCTAATGCCACCAACCGGTCACAAATCCAGACTTTCTGGCTGCTACTGACAAAATCTTGATGGAAAAACTTAATAACAGTTTACCCAACCTGTCCACTTGTCCAACGAGGGATACACAAAAATTAACCTGCGTGCGTGTATGACCAGATGTATGAATGTGGACGAGGCACAAGGAGTATGTAAGGATCGTAGCAACCCCGTCGGGGCTGCGGGTTGTTCGCAAGAGATACCGCAGCCCCGACATGAAGGGCTAAGAAGGAACATGGGTGGTTTTTGTTGGAACTATTTGGTAGCTGTAACTAACCTTCTTCATAATGTTTGATAGGTCTTTTGATTTAGTTTTAATTTGAATTTTGTTTTAATTTGTGTCTGTCACTCTATTGAAAATATCGAAATATATAACTTATAAATATTAATAATGTTACTCATTATTTATTTGGAATACTAGAAATCCACTGAAAACGTTAACCTCCTTCTGGTTATGGGCACAGAATTCTAGAATTCTAAATTTTGTGATTTATTTTTCGTACGTACTTCGAACATAAAAAATGGAAGATTCTCGTTCAAAATTTCTTTCCAATAAGAATGGAAGTGATACTAGTGTAGTACCCCATATTGCAAATACACAGACTGTAAGTACTCCATCATTTAATAAATTAGAAGGACGTTCGAACTACACAACATGGGCATTTTCAATGGAGATGATGTTGATTGATTGTGGACTTTGGGATTGTGTGAAGCATCCACCTTTAGATAATAGTTCACAAGAAACGCTTCGTCGTGATGACAGAGCTCGCTCTAAAATTGGCTTGTGTTGTCATGAGAGAGTCTTCTCAAAAATAATGGGATCTAAATCTGCATTTGAAGCGTGGAATAACTTAAAAAAATCATACGCAGACAGCGGACTTGTAAGAAAGCTCACATTAATGAAAAAACTAATGAATTCTCGATATACTGACAACATGGAAAGCTATGTAAATGAGATTATGTCAACACATCAACAGTTACAACAGATTAATCAAAAAGTAGATGATTCGTTTCTCGCAATTATACTGCTATGTGGTCTACCAGAGAAATTTAAGCCACTTGTCATGGCATTGGAACATTCCGGCTCTGAACTGACTTCAGATAATGTCATTGCTGCACTCCTGAAAGAAGACAGCCGTGATCTAGCTGCTTGTAGTGACACGCGTGAAGATAGTGCTTTGGTGATGTTACACAAAAAGTTAAATAGAGACACTAAGAACATATTTTGCAATTACTGTCGTAAACCTGGTCATATAAAAGCAAATTGCAGAATACTCAAAGCCAAATCCCAAAAGGAAAAGGCCAATATTTCTGAGGTAACACTTATGGTTGATGATCAGTCAGTAAGTAATACTTATTTTGATAATTCTGAAACTTGTGAAACTTTTGTAAACTCTTTTGTTTGTAAACCTAGTTTTGATAAGGCGTATACTGTAAAGAGTGATGACTGGCTCATAGATTCCGGGGCTACGAGTCACATGACTAATAGACGTGATTGGCTACATGATACTAAACCTATCCAAAAGCGTATTAGAATAGCTAATGATCAAATAATTCTTTCAGATGCCATTGGTACTGTAAAACAAAACACTTCCAATATTACCGATGTTTTGCATGTTCCGAACCTGTCAACGAACCTGCTTTCAGTTAGCTCATTGGTAAACAAAGGAAATGTCGTACTTTTTTCGAAATCTGGAGGTAAAATTATTGATGGTCAAACTTGTAAGGTATTTGGAAAAGTTATAAGAACAGCCTCAAACGTCAACGGTATGTACAAACTTGATTTATCTATTGATCAGGTGAATTTAACAGAAGTTACAGATAACTCAGCTTATTTATGGCATAAACGCCTTGGTCATCTGAACTTCAGATCCATGGAATTACTAAGACTTCACTTAGCTCTTGGTGTTAAGTATCCAAAACCTGATGGATCTATTAAAGATAATTGCATTGCTTGCGTGGAAGGTAAACTTTCAAAGCAACCTTTTAAAATGTCTGATTCAAAATCGTCAAATCTACTGGAAATTATTCATAGTGATGTTTGCGGACCTATGAGTACCCAATCTTTGGGAGGTGCTTCATATTTCGTAACTTTCACAGACGATTTTTCTAGAAAAACATTTACTTATCTAATGAAACAAAAAAAGGAAGTTGTTGAAAAATTTTGCGAATTTAAAAACTTAGTCGAGACCCAAACTGATAAAAAGATCAAAGTTCTACGTTCTGACAACGGTACTGAATATTTGAATTCAGAAATGAAAGAAATATTAAAACAGTCCGGTATAGTTCACCAGACAACAGTACCTTACAATCCAGAACAAAACGGTTTAGCTGAACGGGTCAATAGAACTTTAGTTGAGAAAGCAAGATCTATGCTATCAGAATCTAGCTTACCTAAGACTTACTGGGGAGAAGCCGTCAATACAGCGACTTACTTGAAAAATCGCTCACCGACAAAGGCTATTAGAGGAAAAACTCCTGAAGAAATGTGGACTGGAAGAAAAGTAAATCTTTCACATCTTCGTATTTTTGGATGTAAAGTATATGCTCACATACCTAAAAATCTTCGAAAGAAATTTGATTTTAAGGCCAAACTGTGCATATTTGTAGGTTATTGCACCGAAACGAAAGGATACAGAGTAGTTGATCCTGAACATCCAAAAATTATAATCAAAACGAGAGATGCCAAATTTTTCGAAAATGACTTTCTATATAAATCAAAGTCAACTGAAAAAAACAATATGGTTGATAAAGTTGGAACTCAACTATCAGAATCTGTTCCTATTATATTTCAAGAAAATTCAGAAAATATATCAACTCAAGGAAAAGTCAACAAAAATCTTACTGAACCTGTAATCCAGGAAACTCAAGTTATCAAAATTTTTTCTGAACCTTTAGTACAGGAAACAGAACTCAATGTACCTGAAAATGAAAACACTGAAGAAGAATTTCATGACAGTATAGCAGAGATTCCAGATGATACAAACAATCAAGTTTCTCAACCTGATAGAAGATATCCTTTGAGAAACAGAATAAATAAAAAGTGGTCAGAAGATACAGTTCTATATAAAGCTGCAGAAGATGAAATTCCTTCAACCTATAAGGAAGCTATGAGTTGTGATGATAAAAATAAATGGAATGAAGCTCTTCAAAGCGAATATGACTCACTTATGAATAACGAAACTTGGATTCTTGTAGATAGACCAAAAGATAGGAAAATAGTTCGTTGTAAATGGGTATTCAAGATCAAGAAAAATGGAAACGGAGAAAACGTACGATACAAGGCGCGATTAGTAGCCAAAGGTTTTACACAAACCTACGGCATAGATTATGATGAAACATTCGCACCTGTAGCACGTCTTTCAACAGTCAGATTATTACTTGCTTTTGCAGCCCAATGGAACATTTCAATGGATCAAATGGATGTTGAAACCGCCTTCCTTAACGGAGATCTAAATGAAGAAATATTTATGGAACAACCTGAGGGTTTCACCAAAGAATGCAACAAGGGGAAGGTATGCCAGTTAAAGAAAGCACTTTACGGTCTGAAACAAGCGCCTAGACAGTGGAATGTCAAACTTAACGAAGCAATGATGCAAAGTAACTAGGAATGAAAAGGTCTGAACATGATCATTGCCTCTATTATAAAGACAAAGGAACTTGCAAATTAATTGTCGCAATCTTTGTTGATGATCTATGCATTCTTAGCAATAGTGCTGACATGAAAGAAAACTTTAAAAAGAATATTCAAAATTTCTTTAAGATCAAGGATTTGGGAAAATTGAAACATTTCTTAGGAATGAGGATAATTAAAGAGGAAAATAGAATAACTATTGATCAAGAAGAATATATTAAAAGGGTACTAGATCATTTTGCTATGACTGATGCAAAACCTGCTAGTACTCCTGCTGATTCAAATCTCAAATTAGTAAATCCTTCAAATGAAGAGAAAGAGGCAGCTCAACATTTGCCTTATCAGAGACTGATTGGATCTTTAATGTATTTGTCTGTCGGAACAAGGCCAGACATTACACATTCTGTAAGTGTGTTAAGTCAGTTTAACAGTAACTTTGGAACAATTCACTGGAATGCAGCAAAAAGAGTTCTACGATACTTAAAAGGGACAATGCATCTTAAACTTCAATTCCAGAAGAAAAATACACTTGCACTTACGGGATATACTGATGCAGATTATGGTGCGTGTCAGATAGACAGAAGATCTTACACTGGATATGTATTTTATTTAAATGGACCTATTTCGTGGGAATCTCGTAAACAGCGAACGGTCGCCTTGTCAACAACTGAAGCCGAATATATGGCAATTAGTGATGCTTCTAAAGAATCTATTTATCTCAAAAACTTATTGATGGAAGTGTTAGGTTTTGACAATGGTGTCTGTATTTACAGTGATAATCAGGGAGCTCAAATGCTTACTAAAAATAACATTCATCACTCGCGAACAAAGCACATTGATGTAAGACATCATTTTATAAGGGATACTGTAGCTAGTGGTATTATCAATATAAAATATGTTCCCACAAATGAAATGAAGGCAGATGTCTTAACTAAGTTTCTACCGAAGCAAAGACATCTGTGTTTAACAAAAGAATTAGGATTAATTTAATATTAATTATAATGGTCTATTATCTATTCAGAAGTAGGGGAAGTGTTGGAACTATTTGGTAGCTGTAACTAACCTTCTTCATAATGTTTGATAGGTCTTTTGATTTAGTTTTAATTTGAATTTTGTTTTAATTTGTGTCTGTCACTCTATTGAAAATATCGAAATATATAACTTATAAATATTAATAATGTTACTCATTATTTATTTGGAATACTAGAAATCCACTGAAAACGTTAACCTCCTTCTGTTTTTAACCTTTTAGTCAGTAGAAGTCTGACACTCCCTTTCGCTCTGCCCAAGAGCGGGACCCCTTATTTACTGATTTTCCACCCGCCAAAAAAAAAAAAGGATCGTAGCCATTCGTAGCAGGTGGCGTTCTGTGGTTTCTGCCTACCCCCATGGGAAAAGGGCGTGAGTTTATTTATTTATGTATGTAAGTGTATAGATAGAGCGTTATTTCACGTAAAAATTGCTTTCGAACTTTGGTGTATTCCAATTAGTTCCCGTGACCACCTAAACGTGTTAAAAAAAAAACAAAAAAAAAACAACTAAACTACTATGTTTTATTTTTTTCCAGCTTACCTAAACGCAGAAGATGTGAATGTAATCGTCGTGGACTGGAGTTTCGGAGCAGCTGGCGACTACTGGGTGGCACTGCCCAATTCTATCAGATCTGGTAAGTAGTTTAACCCATAAAACGTGATGTCCAATCTTGCTCATATTCGCAACCAGATGAACAATGACGAAAAGGCGAACCAACAAACTCGAAGGAAAATAATTCACTCTTAAAGTTACCATGACCTGTGAGAAATTGGGCAACACAGTGATCCACCTCCACCCATGTCCTGGCCAACCGCTCACGAACGGATGGAAATAACTGGTGGAGGTGTCGCCTTTGATGGAATTCAGACAGAAGTTCCTCCCAGTCGTCAGCCTGTGGTTTAAATAACCTGGAGATTTTAGCCGCATTATAAAGTCTGCGTCCGCGGTGTCTCTTGGGTGTGTCTATATTGAAGCGTGTCGGTATCGGTAACTCTTTAGTAGGTACAAGTTAGTCAAGTTTTTTGGGAGTGGTAATAAAAGAGTAGAGTTACGTAGCAGAGGCGCATGCTCCAATATAATATTCAATACTAAACCTAGTCGCTACATGCGGGACTTGAAGCTACTTATCTGCTAAATTGACAAAATGCATGGAAGGTTCCAGAAGGGCCACCCTAAACTGCAACGGTGCATTTTACGCTCTCACGGTGATCACGCGTTGTGGTTCAGATTGCATAACAACTTACCGTTCAACTGTATACAGGGTGTAAATCAACCCATCACACAGCCGTCAACCAAGCATTCTGTACATCAAAATAAGTACCCCTACGCAAAAAATTTTGCTGGGAAACGACTTTTTTTTGGGTCAAAAATCACATTCTACGGTAAAAGTCAATGTAACACTCTTAAAACATTGTGCTAGTGGGTGCTTTGAATAGTAAACGGGTCATGGAGGTAATTTAAGTAAAGTTATAAACTGAAAAACTAGTATTTTACAAAAACAGCTGTGAAAAATTTGGAACTTTGACCCCCAATATCTCCGTAACTAGGAGGTTCCCAGGTATGGTCTAGAACAAAAAAATGATCGCAGTGGTGGGGAGAACAAGTGCCTTTCATTTTCGTTAAGAGTACTTTTACACCCTATATAGTGGCCCTGCTGGCCCAAACAAGTGCCCCGTACGCCATATTTGTGTATGAATGTAAGTTTTATCTCTCTTCCTCAGGCGAACACGTAGCTCAATACATCAACTGGCTGAACTCAGCCAGCGGTGCCAACCTGAACAACTACCACATCATAGGACACAGCCTGGGTGGCCACCAGGTTGGAGTCATCGGGAGACAACTTGGAGGACGTGTGCCTTATATTACTGGTAGGTTTGCTTGAGGATCATATGCCTAGGCTTTTCCTAACTATGTTCTGGTCGGCTTCCAGTCTAACTGACAGCCTTTCTGACCTCCCCAACCCAGTTCGTACCGAGTAATACGATATTCCTTGGGGAGACTGGTTGCCGGAATTTCCTGCCTACATATTACGACTTTTAAGAATCTACACATGAGAGCCAGGTCCAATGGCTCAAAACTTGCTTTCCGAGGCACGGAGGAAACTCGGTATGTCGGGTCACCCATCCACAGACCGACCTAGGCAAGCATACCTTTACCTGAAGATCGACCCGAGTGGCAGTTCTTATTCAGCCACGAGCTCCTCCAAAACATGACAAAACAATGGCTGCAAATTCGCAAGAGATACCGCAGCCTCGACATGAAGGGCTAAGAAGGAACATGGGTGGTTTTTAGTCAGTAGAAGTCTGACACTCCCTTTCGCTCTGCCCAAGAGCGGGAGGGGTCATTTGATGATTTTCCACCCACCATAAAAAAAAAGGCACGGAGGAATATTGGTATGTAATGGGTTACGACCCATTAAAACCCACGGTCCAACCTAGGGAAGCATGGTTCAACCTACAGTTCGACCCGAGCGGTTGTTACTAATCTACGAGGTCCTCGAATGGTGAAGCTAACATCATAGATTTCTGCTTCTTCTCCTTATCGTGTGAGCAGTAAGGTCTAACGACCCCACACACCCTAGTGTCAGGGTTTTTAAACCGCCTCAAAGGCCTCTGACATGGTTTGACGACAGCCATTGGCGGCCGGGACCACCGGCTTATACGTGCCTTCCGAAGCACGGAATCATCTTTTTATCAGACAATCAAGTGATTCAAACGTCCTAGCCAAACTGGAAACAACTTTACAAAGTATTCCTCTCGTGGGAATCGAACGCACGACCACCAGGTCACTAGGCAAACGCCGAACCACTCGACCACGGAGACAGTTAACAGATTCCTCTTAACATCCCGTCATCAGACTATACCCGTCTTCACCCGTCGGGGCTGCGGGTTGTTCAAAAGAGATACCGCGGCCTCGGCACTACGGCGAAGAAAGAACATGGGTGGTTTTTAGTCAGTAGAAGTCTGATACTCCCCCTACCGCTCTCAGCGGGAGGAGTGATTTGATGAAATACGAGCAACCAAAAAAAAAAAGGTTTCTGTTCACACCCACATTATTCCAGTCATGTTTATGTCCGTGTAATCCAGGGCGAACCTATTGCCATCATCATCAGCCTATAATGTTCCCACTGCAGGGACTCAGGCCTCCTCTCTAGGAGAGGAATGGGCTATAATCCACCACGCGGGCCCAGTGCGGATTGGTAGATGTCACATGTCTTCGAAATTTTTGATTCTAAGACATGCCGGTTTCCTCACGATGTTTTCCTTTACCGTTTTGAGAGCAGCGGTCATGAAATAAATTACACAAAGTAATGCGCCTGCCTGGGTTCGAACCTTAAGACTAACTGTTCGTAAGTCGGGGCCGCCACCAATGGACCACCGGTGCTCTCTATTGCCATCAATCGGGCACAAATCCAAACACCGTGGCTGCCACTGAGAATTTATTGATGAAAACACGTAATGACACTTTGGCCGACTGAAAAACGTTTTGATCGAACGGTGATAAGATTGAATATATAATTTAAATGAATATTGTTGTTGTTGTTTTGAATATGAATGTGGAAGGATATACGAGTAGAGGAAGACCAAAGAAACGATGGATGGACTGTGTGAAAAATGATATGGTAAACTAGTTGACTACGGAACCCTAAAAAGGAGGTGTCTCATGAGATGACGAGAAACGGAGAAGTATGGAAGAGGAAGACATAATGCTGCGCCGACCTCAAATGAGTTGGGATAAGGGCAAGAGAATGATGAATGATGATGATTGTCACAATACTACAGCTGATGACAACTTTCTTGTTCCCAGCTCTGGACCCAGCTCTCCCCGGCTGGATAACCCACGCCCAAGCCCTCAGGCGTACCGACGGCATTTACGTGGAAGTGATGCACACTGACGCAGGGTTCTACGGCATCACCAACGCTGCTGGTGACGTGGACTTCTATCCAAATGGTGGTGCTTCTATGCCTGGATGTGGGAACAGGGATTGTAGTCATCATCAGTGAGTAGCACCATTCAGCATATTATTATATACCACTAGCGGACGTCACGCGGTTTCACCCGCGTAGTTCCCGTTCCCGTGGGAATACAGGGATAAAAAGTAGCCCATGTCACCCGGGGATAGTGTAGCTTCCCAACGGTGAAAGAATATTTGAAATCGGTCCAGTAGTTTCGGAGCCTATTCGTTACAAACAAACAAACAAATCTTTCCTCTTTATAATGTTAGTGTAGATTAAGATTGAAAGTGTAAGTAAATGGTTTGCACGCTTTATAAGAGGTTGGGAAATAAATAATTACAATTAACATTTACCCTCAAATATTTTGGAAATGTGTCTAACGACATTATTAATCAATTTCAAATTACCTATGACTTTAGTACAATTATAAAACCCAAATGTTTGCATGTCACATTAGTATGACTAAGTATTACGGATCTAAATTATTTATGTTAAAACCGAAATTGTACCACTACTTTTAGCAAAATAAATTGATTTGTTTTGCAATACAATCTCTAACTGACAAGGTGATAACATGGCATGGTCAGCACATAAAGCTACCAATGTACCAATGTAGTACAATCGGGTTGATTGATGTCACACTATATAAGTCTTTGATTGATGTGCTGTCTGTAGGTACCTACATCATTCGGAATCCCCTTTTTTTATGGCGGGTGGAAAATTATCAAATAACCCCTCCCGCTCTTGGGCAGAGCGGAAGGGAGTGTCAGACTTCAATTGACTAAAAACCACCCATGTTCCTTCTTAGCCCTTTATGTCGAGGCCCCGGTATCTCTTGCGAACAACCCGCAGCCCCGACGGGATTCGGAACCCCCACGAATACAATTTTTAATCGGGAAATTCCGATGAAAATTTTCTATAAGCTTCACTCATAAGTTCATAACTTCTACATTCTTTGAAATAAAGTTGGAAATTCAACAATTGTCTCAAAGATTGTAATAAAGGTAGGCGACGGCCTGCCATTTTCTTGAATCAATCATATTCTAACAGTTCCTCTCCTTCCAGATGCATATTCTACATGGCCGAGTCCCTGCAACGCGGCGGATTCACCGGTCGTCGCTGTGACAACCTGAACGCCGCTCTGAGTGGGAACTGCAGCGGGGCTACTCTCAGGATGGGTGGCACTGCTGCTAAGACTGGGTAGGTAGCTTCGGTTAGGTGACCGTTGACTTTCCATACTTGATATTTTATTCTGAATAATATTTACGCCGAATACTCGTTACTGTTCGAATGGTACCTCATCTGCCTAGCCTTTTCCCAATTATGTTAGGGTCGGCTTCCAGTCTAACCAGATGCAGCTGAATACCAGTATTTTATATGAAGCGACTGCCTATCTGACCTCCACAACCCAGTTAATACTGGTAACCTTTTGGTAAGACTGGTTGTCAGACTTTCAGGTTTACTGACTACCTGTAACGACTGCCAAAGATCTATATATGGCAGCCGGGACCAACAGCTTAACGTGCTTTCCGAGGCACGGAGGAAACTCGGTATGTCGGGCGGTCACCCATCCACAGACCGACCTAGCCAAGCACAGCTTTTACCTAAAGATCGACCCTAGTGGCAGTTCTTATTAAGCCACGAGCTCCTGTTGGAAGGGTACCTATAGCATAAAATCCTGGAAACAGCCTGTAATCCCCGTAGGGTTAGGCAGAGTTGTACGTAATAGTACACCCACATTTCGCCAGTTATGTTTAAGTCCCATGTAATAGGGGGCGAGCCTATTGCCATAAACCGGGCACAAATCCAGACTCCGTGGCTGCTACTCAGGAATTTCTGGTGGAAAAACCTAATAACACTTTGCACGACCTGTGAATCGAACACAGGACCTAATACACAGCATTCGCGCTTGACCAACTGGACCAACTAGGTAGTTAATTTCTTTTTCCTTTTTTTCAGACAATCTGGATTTTACTGGTTGAGAACAAACGCGAACTCTCCATTCTCGCAGGGTTAGATGACATGATGTGAAACTAAGGGATGTTTACTGCCTAAAAATCATATTATGATTCTAATTGGTCCGTCTGTTAGATTATCGAAAAATATTGGATACGTATTTTTTGTTTTATCAAATCAATAAAAAATGACGAAGATAAAGCGCGTCAAAGATTTGAGTGGGGGGTCGTGACGTCACTCACCGGTAAAAAATGTCATACTAATGTCTTAGAATATGACGTCACACGAGTTTTCAAAGCACTGTATCGTCTTCATTGTTTGTTTACGTGAAAAAAGAAAAAATACGTGTCCATTATTTTTTGGGAATCTATCTGACGGACTAATTAGATTTTTTTAGTTAACTACCCTATTAAATAGATAATTTATTGAACTGACTGTTTTATTTCATAAACCTTACATTTGAAACCTATAAATCATTATAATACGGGGTGCAAACGAACCCTTCACGAAACAGTCAGCCAAGCAAGCGTTGGTGCAGTGGCTCAAGCAGTTTACCGCGGCCTCGACATGAAGGGCTAAGAAGGAACATGGGTGGGTAGAAGTCTGACACTCCCTTCGGCTCTGCCCAAGAGCGGGAGGGATTATAATGCTGCGCTACGTGACGCGGGTTCAATCCCCGCACGGAACAAATATTTGTATGGCCTACAGATAGTTGTTTCGGGTCCGGGAATTTGTGTATGTGAGTTTAAATGTTTGTGAACGCAACCACGATACAGGAGAAATTCCTAGTATGGCACAAACGACTTTTTTTTGGGTAGGAAAAATATAATTTTACGGTAAAACTCAACGTAACACTCTTAAAACATCGTGGTAGTGGATGCTTTTGAATAGTAAAACGGGTCATGGAGGTAATTCAAGTAAAGTTATAACCCAAAAATGTGAAAAATTTGGAACTTTGACCCCCAATATCTCCGTAAGTATGTCATCCCAGGTATGGCCTGCAACAAAAAAATGATCGCAGTGACGGAGAGAACTAATACCCTTTTTTTTTTTAAGGGTGGGTAGTCATCAAATGAGTCCAGAGCGGGAGGAGTCCTGCTCAATCGGTAGGGGGTGTCAGACTTCTACGGACTAAAAACCACCCATGTTCCTTCTTAGCCCTTTGTGCCGAGGCCGCGATATCTCTTTCGAAAAAATCGCAGCGGGAGAACAAATACCCTTTGGTTTTGTTAAGGGTACTTTTACATGTTTTGCCTTCTACCTCAAATATGTTGGAGTAGACTAGTCGAACTGGATCCAAATGAAGAAAAGTATTTATTTTACACTAGCTGATGCCCGCGGCTTCACCCGCGTGGATGTCGGTCAAATTATATACTCTACTACTACTTACTTGCGTCTACGACGCGCGATAAGGAACGAAGTTCCTTATCGCGCGTTGTGAAAGGGGGCTAGACGGAAAAATTCTTACGAAAAGTTGTCACGACACTTTTTGCTATAGTAAGCTATTGTAAGCTGTGCGGCGTCGCATGGTTCTCTGTCTGTCTCTCTCTCTCTTATAGAAAGCAAGCCAGATATTTTCATTTCTACAATTTTTTTTTTTTTTTACATAAAAAAACGGTGGTCAATTGGCTTCTAGCGAGAACGGTCGCGTCATACACGCTCTTGCACAAGTTCGCGCTCGTGTAAAACTGTTGACGCAGCAACATACTCCGGCGCGTGACAACACGGTCGCCGCGATGACCTACATACCGCCGTAAGTGAATCATGTGTAATTGTACAAATAAACGATAAGTTATCGTTTTGAAATTATTCTACTCAATTATGTCTTCACCAAACAAAATAGTTCTAAAAACTGAACTCGAGCATAAGTTGTACACCCGGTACATCGAGGAACAGAATGAGCGCCTCGAACTACAAAAACTAGTAAAAGACCTCAGTAGTCAGATAGAATCACTTCAACAACAGCTGAAACTCATTCAGGAACAAAAGAATGTTCCTTCAGAGAAGGAACAGTCAACGAACGACAAACCTCAAAATGCAGTCGAATATGGGACTGACGATGAGGAACTTGCCCGAGAAACAGAGTGGGTACGACAAAAAAGTAGGAAGAAAAGGAAACTGAACACTTCACTATCTCCTCCTTCTCCAGGAGGAAACTTAAATGAATCTCAGGCCGGCACGAAACCCGAGAAACCAACCATAAAAAAGGTACCACAACCTCCACCAATCATAGTCGAAAATATTAAGAACTACCATCAGTTCTACGACCTTCTTTTGACTAGTCTAAACGGGGATTCATTCATTGTAAAAATGATGAACGGGGAAACCGTTAAAATAAACGCCAAGGATGAAGACTCATATAGAGCTGTATCGAAATTGTTGTTGCATAATAACTGTCTCTGGCACTCGTATGAGAATAAACAAGACAGACCGATACGAGTTATGGTCAAAAACCTTCACTCATCATGTCTGCCGAACAGAATAGTCGAAGACCTGAATGCTAAAGGCTATAAAATTCAGGATGCTGTAAATAAACTGAGTTGGAGGACTAAGGAACCTCTTAACATGTTTATGTTATCTTTCCAAAAAGATGAAGACATTAATCATATCTACGGTATTAAGGCCATATTAGGTTGTAAGGTAGACGTACAGCCTTTAAAAACATCAAAATTAATACCACAGTGCAAAAGGTGTCAAGCATATGGCCATACCCAGAAATACTGTTCAAAGGAACCAAGGTGTGTGAAGTGCACTGGTAAACACCTCACCAAGGACTGTACAAAATCAATAGCTACAAAACCTAAATGTGTTCACTGTGGCGAGCCTCACCCGGCTAATTATAGAGGATGTATTGTAGCTAAAGAACTACAACAATTGAAAAATGAAGCCTCCAAAAGAAAAGTAGCTACGCCTAACATCCCGGCCTCTGGTGCTGAGAGACCACAACCATCACGTTCTACTCACAGAAAGGTAACAAATAATGTGTCTTTTGCGCAAATGACAAAAGGACCACAATCACACTCGCAGCCAACGGTGCCCCCAAATTCTGTAAGTACTAATACAGACGAAAATATTAATAAAATTTTAAGCATGTTGACTTCCTTTGACCAAAGGTTGAGGAACATAGAAAGTAAACAATTACCTATTCATTCAAACCAAAAATGAAAAACTCACTAAAAATTATGACGTGGAATGCAAACGGACTCCTGAAGCACCGAAACGAGTTGCAAGCAGTCTTAACAACAGAACAAATTGATGTATGCCTCATATCAGAATCCCACTTTACGAGAGAATCTTTTATACATATAAAAGGCTATAACGTATATCACGCACTGCATCCCAACAACACAGCGAGTGGTGGTAGTGCCGTCATTATTAAAGACAACATCTACCATTACTTGGAACACAAATGCGAAGAACAATTTGTACAAACTGTAGCTGTTGTGGTCAGAACCAAACATCATGATATTACCATATCAGCCGTATATATTCCACCTAAGTACGCGCTGAAAACAGAGCAGTACAGAAATCTATTGAAAGCTCTAGGAAACACATTCATATTTGGAGGTGATTTTAACGCAAAGAACACACATTGGGGGTCTAGACTAACTAATACGAAGGGTAAGGAATTATTATGTGCTATCAAAGAAATCAAGTGCAATGTGATTTCAACGGGCAAACCCACTTACTGGCCTACCGATATTCGAAGAGAACCAGATTTGATAGACTTCTTCATTTATAAGAATCTGTCAGCTGCATACCTTAACATAGAAGAAGGATATGATATGCATTCTGATCATTCACCCATTATATTAACTCTAAGCGAGACAATAATACAAAAAGAAAGCGGTCCAACCTTAGTGAACAAAAACACTGACTGGGAGAGCTTTCAATTCGATTTAGACCACTGTATAGACCTCAAAGTATCCCTCAAAGATAAACAGCAAGTAGATGACGAAGTAACAAAATTTATTACTGACATCCAACGTTGTGCCTGGCGAAATACACCTGACATGAAAAGAAGAGTTGCAACCCAAAGATATCCACTGGAAATTAGAAATCTAATAGCCACAAAGCGAGCCCAGCGACAAAAGTGGCAACAATTTAGATATCCGCCTGATAAAACACTGCTAAATAAACTCACAAAAAGTTTAAATAGAGCAATTCAGGAATTCCACGACGAGACAACAAATGATTACCTTAGTCAACTGTCAAGTAATGGCACATCTGATTACTCACTATGGAAAGCCACTAAAAGCTTAAAAAAGCCTATCATTCACGTTTCACCTATTCAAAAAATAGATGGCAAATGGGCCAAAAATAATGAACAGAAAGCGACTGTATTTGCAGAACATCTAGAGCAAACTTTTCAGACGAACAACGAGGAAAGCTCTGAAAATATAGGACTGGACATGACTCACCATGACAACTTAGAAATAAAACTTGTTACTCCAAAAGAAGTTAACAATATGATCAAAAATTTGGCCCAAAGGAAATCACCGGGATACGACCTAATCACTGGAGAACTCTTACAAAATCTCCCACGGAAAGCAATTGTGAAACTTACAACCCTCATCAACGCCACATTTCGATTAAAACATGTGCCTAGTATGTGGAAAGTTGCTGAAGTTATCATGATCCCTAAACCTGGAAAACCACCTCGAGAAATAACATCATAATATGATGTTATGTAAAAGTGATATGGGCCTATTATTAATAGGCCCATATCACTTTTACCAATCATAGCTAAATTGTTCGAATAACTACTACTCAGGCGTTTAAAACCTATTATAGAAGACAGAGAACTGATTCCTAACTACCAATTCGGTTTTAGAGAAAAACACTCTACAATAGACCAAATACACAGGATAACCAATGTTATTGAAAAAACATTAGAAGAGAAGAAAGTTTGTTCTGCAGTATTTCTAGATGTAGCTCAGGCGTTTGATAAGGTGTGGCATAGAGGCCTCATATATAAATTAGGTAAAATGCTCCCAAAACAATTTGTGGATATTTTGGAATCCTATCTAACTGAGAGGACATTTAGAGTGAGACATGAGGATGCTTATTCAAATATCAAACAAATAAAAGCTGGTGTACCGCAAGGAAGTGTTCTTGGACCTATCCTGTACCTATTGTACACCTGCGATATCCCAGAAACAAATAACAGTGTCATTGCTACATTTGCAGACGACACGGCTATCATGGCCACAGGTGTCACACATAAAGAAGCAGTGGAAAAGGTACAAACTGCCGTCAATGCCATCACTGATTGGACAAAAAAATGGAAAATCAAATTAAATGAGTCAAAATCGATACATATCGACTTCACAAACCAAAGACCTAATTATACATCAGTATATATTAACAATCGTGTAATACCATACGAAAATACGGCAAAGTACTTGGGCATGACGCTAGACGCAAAACTTCGCTGGAAGGCACATGTCAAAAAGAAACGCCAGGCGTTAGACCTACGCTATAAAAATATGTACTGTCTACTTAGCAGACATTCTACCTTGTCAGTGTATAACAAAGTACTTTTATACAAGCAAGTACTCATGCCTGTATGGACATACGGCATTCAACTTTGGGGATGTACAAAACGGACTAACGTTGAAATCATACAAAGATTCCAAAATAAGGTACTTCGGACTATAGTAAATGCTCCCTGGTACGTCAGAAATGATGACATCCACCGAGACCTTGGAGTGGATCTTGTAACTGAAGTTATAAAAAAACACGCCGAAGCACACGAGCAGAGGCTTCTTCATCATGTGAACGTCGAGGCTATCCAGCTACTTGACACCACGGACATAGTGAGAAGACTAAAAAGAACTAAACCGTTTGAGTTAATTTAGTAAAGTTAGTGTAATGCAGTGCAGTGAGTGCTTCGCTACGCTTAAAGAACACAAGAACAAAGTGTCTTCAACTTATTAGAGACTATAAGAAAAGTGCCAATGGACACATTCTTAATTTTGTAAGTTTTAGCAAATTAGGTTAAATTTAAATTACTTATTAGCCTCTAAGGTCTAGATTGTAATTGTATGAGTAACCGTTCAATAACGAGTACTTCATAATGAAAAAAAAAAAAAAAAAAAAAAAAATAACAATAACTTCGTTCCATCCGGGTGTTCCTTGACACCTCTCAAGTTTTTTCATTTATAACGGAGATATCTGGAAACAAACATACAAACAAAAACATAAAGACGAATTGAGAACTTCCTTCTCTTTTGGAAGTCGGTTGAAAATAAAAGCCAATATTGAGTTGTTTAATTATATATTGAGGTGCAACATACAAAGTTGTGTGTGCTAGAAACATTAGGTAAAATCACAATAACACTACTTTGTCTTTTGACAGTTATTTAAACTTTGACTGTCAAAATTACATTGATCTTTATTTTTACTACAAACAAAGTTGTATTTGGTTTGTTCTCAATTTTTCAGTAATGAAAAATCTGCCAAAGTACATTGAACTTATCATAATGTTGATATTGGATTATTCTCAATGAAAAATCTGCCATACTATAGTGAACTTTATTCTTGTTAACATAAATTTAAAAACGGTCGTAAAAATAACTGTGAAAGTACTTTGGCGCCATTTTCTGAAAGCTTCATGTGTCAATGTGCTGTCAAATGTCACGCAAGCTGTTTTTTTTTTCTCAAATTAGTTGTTATTCGTAATTTGATAGAAATAAAGAAAATTCGTTTATTGGCAAGAACGGTAATGTAACTAAAATTACCACTCAACCCAGTAATATATTTTATTTTCCATCATATCACCTAAGTTTAAAAAATCTAATTTAATCCAAAAATTTGCGTGATATTTAAAATGAGATGAGAACATTGACTTATATATTACTGCGTAAGGACTGGGCGGACGGCATGTTAAAATGACGCCTCGATCGTGGTCCCAAAATGGTCTTTCCTAAGCCGAAGTGAACTAGTCCACGATCGGCTCTCTTCGGGTGCGGTCGTAAATTTTATTAAAAGCTTTATTTATGTTCTTTAGACCTCGAAAATACCACGCCGCTTAAACAAGGTTACATTAACGAGCAGACTACACCGATTCTCTGTATGGCGAACGCGTCGAGCAAATGTTCGGACGACCGTATCTTTAGTTTTTATATCAATGGATGAGAAAAAAGCTTTCAGAAACTGATGACAGTAGTTTTTCGATGATTGACATTGTAAGCTTTGACCAAACTAATAAGGCGAGATACGCCCGAAATGCGGCTCGAAATTTTCTCGAGCCGATTGTGCCAAATAACTTGTATGGAATTATTTTTTAAGATAAAGATTAGAGGCAGAGCGTCCTAGGAGTTTCTGTGGGCAGAGCCCCACTGCAAGTCCTGTGCGCCAGAATCAACAGTGGCGAACGCCCGAAAAGCGTCGAGATAATGATGTGAGACTAATTGCGGTACTCAGAGATATTTAATGATTACTTAAGCCGTGACTTAGTAAAGATTTGACATACTTTTGTATGACAAAACTGTCAAAACCTTTACTAACTGATGGCCTAAGTAATCATTAAAGCTCTCTGAGTGCAGCAGTAAGTCCCGGAGAAATAATTTAACTGTCTTGGATCCCGCAACGAAATTAATCAGAAAAGAATAGCGGAGGAGTAGGAAAAACATAATTTCCACTTATCGGTGTAGTCGCTTTAGATTTTGTTTTGCCTTGTCGGGAAGCTTTTATACTTTTAAATAACAAGTTAACAATCGACGCGTTCAGTTGCGTCGCTAATCCGCCGCGCGGGAAACGCCTCAGTATGACCAGAGCTTCATTAGATTAGATTAGGTTATATTTGAACTATCTTCATGATAGTAATCACAAAGTATTAAATAGTAATCACTATTTCAAAGTCACAAAAAAGTATTTAATTCGTCAAATACAATATATTTTCAAAAATTCTCATTCTTTCCTCGCATTATTTCCCACTTCCATTCAAACAAATTAATTTCTATGATAGTACAGTCGAACAAGCTAATAAGTATACAGCCAGCTAATTTGTCTTTACTGTTAAGATTATACAGATACATTTAGATACTGATGTCAAACGAAACAGCGTTTGACATCAGTCGCTTAATGCGAAACACTTTATAAAACAAAATTACAATCAATATTTTCAGTGTTATAGAATTATAAACATCTCTACCCTGTATACTTATTAGCTTGTTCGACTGTACAATTTTTAAAATGTTATTTTTTTTTTATTCGACCGTTTATACAGATGCCAGCATATCAAAGCTACTACAATCCGTCAAATTTAGTTAATAGATTTTCAACTTTATCGCTAAAGCGTTAAATTCAAATGATTGGGAAAATTTGTCAGTTTCAGGTAACTTAATGTGCTGGCATCTGTACTAAAATAATACCCCGTACACATATTCCTAAACAAGTTGTGATATTTGTTTTTTACATTTTTAAACGACTCATCAAAAGAGAACAAAAGTTCTTGTCAAAAGAGAACATGTTTCATACATGCTTGACATTGTTTTAAACATGTTCTGTCAACATCTTTTGACAAGTTTTGGTACCAACTTGTCATTCCAACATGTTTTAGAACAAAAATTGTTGACTAAACATGTTTTAAACATTGTTGTAAAAGTCAAGTTGAAAGATATGAAGTGAAATAACTACAAAACTATTAAAGCATAAATCATTGTACTTATATTTATTTAAACCACTTTTCCAATTACACCTTTTTCAAAACCCAGATTATAATCAGCCTATAATGTTCCCACAGCAGGGACTCAGGCCTCCTCTCTAGGAGAAGGATGGGCTATAATCCACCACGCGGCCCCAGTGCGTGGTGCTAGATGTCACATGTCTTCGATTTTTTTGGTTCTAAGACATGCCGGTTTCCTCACGATGTTTTCCTTCACCGTTTCAAAAGCAGAAGTGATGAAATAAATTACACAAAGTAATGCGCCTGTCTGAGTTTGAACCCACGACTTACTGCTCGTAAGTCAGGGCCGCCACCACTGGGCCACCGCTGCTCTCCCCGAAGCCAGATTAATTTAGTATAAAAGAAAATAATTTACTAAGTTACAAACACTCAGAAATAAAACTTAAGATATGTAGAAAAAGTCACAAGCAAAAGTCAATAAAATAATGTAATCTCTATAACAACAAATCCTTCAATCACATCGAAATAGAACAGCCGTTTTCGAGAACAGATCACACATACAGTCATAAATAATAATGTTTCAGGTGAAAGCGCCAGGGTAGGACGCAAAATTTAAAATTTCTTACGTGTTTTTGCACTATTTGCTGAAAAAGTCATTCAATGCGGTTAAATGAACTTAAATAACCAGTACTGAATATAATTTTATAACGAATAGTTAAAATAATGGAATTAGAATTTAGATAGTTGTATTGATGATTTTAATAATAATTATTATATCTCAGTAAATCCTGACCGACCGGCAAATAGCAAAAAAAATAAGAACATTTGAATTTCGCGGGCTACCCTAGCTTTTTCACTTAAACACACAATCGTATTTACTAAAATGGTAATTAAAGTTAGAAAAACAGTCACATTTGTTTTGTATTTTTGTTATTTAAAATCTAATCCAAACTCCATGGCGTAATCAAACACTTTCATTATGCTAGATAACGCAAGTATTACGATCCGTATGTAAACCAAGCGTGCCATTTGTTGCATGCTATGACGTCATAAGCATATATAATAATATGCTTATGACGTCATAAGCATATATAATAATATATGCTTATGACGTCATAGCATGCAACAAATAGAAAGTAGTAGAAAACAAGATACTATACAAAATAGATCACGTTTTTATTCTTTAAATGTCTAGCATTAAGTTGTTGAGTTGTATCGGTGTAAAGGTGCACACATATTATTTAGGCATAACATGTTATATAACATGTTTTAGTATATATTTTTTTTGCGACAATATCATATAACATTGTTATAATTATTGCATTTTTATTCTAATGTGTACAATATTGTTATATGTTGCAATGTTGAAAAACAATGTAACATAAAGTGGACGTGTTATAAAACACAAGTTATACAACATGTTGCTAAATCTGTTCACACCTTAGCGTTGTTGTTTTAAACAAATTAGCTTGCTGCGACAGTCACCTCGTTAAATCTTGCGTTATCTAGGTACAGTAGGATCCCGATTATCCGGATCAATTAAAACCAGGAGTATTCCGTTTAATCAAAAAACTTGGTAATCGATTTCTAAGTAAAATCAAACAATATTAATAACTTTTTATCCTAAATAGTGTTTCACATTCGTCGGTTAGACTATAGGATATTAAAATATTATGGTAATTAGAGACGTGATCAATGAGTCCGGATAATCGGATAACCGGATAATAGAGTTTCTGATAATCGGATATCGGGATAATCGAGGTTTGGATAATCGGATATCCGGATAATCGAAGTTCGGATAATCGGAATTCTACTGTATATCCATCTATGTCTTGCGACCATTATACCAACCAGGCATAAATTGGTAAAAGACTTATTTATATTAACGAAGCAAAATTTTTCTATACTACCATAAAATTTTGCTAAATTTCTCTATGCCCTATGTACGTGAGTATATGAAACGACAAAGTTATATATTTTTATATAATGATATTGATTATTGTGTACTATGAAAGTATTACCTATCTAATACCCGAGAAAACCAAAGATTTAAACCGTTAGATTCGCTCAAATATGTCAGTTTATTGGTCACTTTTCTGTTTTTTCGTTGTTCTTCTTTTAGTTTTGTCTCGCTCTCTCACACTGAAAACCGTATCTGTCAAATTTAAAAAACGTCCTTTAGGAAAAATTCTGGAATCACACTCAAAATCAGCTAAGGTAATTTCGATAAAGTGATTTAGATTCCGAATATGGTTTGCCGATCGTGACTAGCCGAATAAAAAGTGAACACACAGGGTGTAAAACACCCCTAGTCCCCTACAGATTCTCACTACCGCTGCAAAAGATATTTCATCATAATCAGCCTATAATGTTCCCACTGCAGGGACTCAGGCCTCCTCTCTAAGAGAGGAATGGGCTATAAACCACCACGCGGGCCCAGTGCGGGTTGGTAGATGTCACATATCTACGAATTTTTTGGTTCTAAGACATGCCGGTTTCCTCACGATGTTTTCCTTCACCGTTTTGAGAGCAGTGGTGATGAAATAAATTACACAAAGTAATGCGCCTGACTGGGTTCGAACCCACGACTCACTGTTCGTAAGTCGGGGCCGCCACCGCTGAGCCACCACTGCTCCCATTGCCCACACAAAAGATATTTACTTTAGGTAAATATACGAATATCCGTTCCCTAAATGACACATTATAGATAGTATTGTCCTATTCTATTATACTGAAAATTGTATCTCGAAAATCGCATATCTCCATGCACGATGTGTGAGCCCACTCTTCTCTATGTGACCATTTTCACCCACAACCTAAAATACTTAGTGCACATCTAACGGTTTAAATCTTTGCAAAAAATTACAAAATTCCTTTAATATTGTATTAAAAAATGTGCATTGTTAAAAATTCGAAATATTACTATAACCCTATTGAATCAACATTTAGTTTTAAAAACTCTTGGTACACATGTGATAAAACATCAACTTTATATTCAAAGTTCCATGTAATAGGGGGCGAGCCTATTACCATCAAACCGGGCACAAACTCCGTGGCTGCTACTGACAAATTCCTGAAAACCCCAATAACACTTTGACCGACCCGGGAATCGAACCCTGGACCTCATGCCTAACAGACGCGCTTGCGACCACTTCACTTGTGAAGGTTTTTAGCGGTGATTTTGAAGATTAGAAAATTCTCCACTCTCTAAGTAACTTGTTAGGGTTGAAATTTACTTGTCATTCGTCAATTGTGTACCAAAAGTGATTTTGTAGTGAATATTTTCTCTCTCTGTCTTTCAAATACAGTATGACAGAGACAGCACGACTAAAAGTGAATTAATATACGGAGTTGTTCAAGGTATGTACGGGAAGACTTGAGTGATGCGACCGATGCCTCTGTAATAAAAAGAAATAAAAATATTAGTAGGGTCATCATCATCTGCCTAGCCTTTTCCCAACTTTGTTGGGGTCGGCTTCCAGTCTAACCGGATGCAGCTGAATACCAGTATTTTACATGGAGCGACTGCCTATCTGACCTCCACAACCCAGTTAATACTAGGTAATACGATACTCTTTGGTAAGACTGGATGTCAGAATTCCAGGTCACTGACTACCTGTAACGACTGCCAAAGATGTATATATGGCAGCCGGGACCAACAGCTTAACGTGCTTTCCGAGGCACGGAGGAAACTCAGTATGTTGGGCGGTCACCCATCCACAGACCGACCTAGGCAAGCACAGCTTTACCTAAAGATCGACCCGAGTGGCAGTTCTTATTAAGCCACGAGCTCCTCATATATATTAGTAGGGTATTAAATATAATCGAAAGGAACTAATCAAAACTATGCAAGATCAGTTTTTGCGGATCTAACATCATCATCTGCCTAGCCTTTTCCCAACTATGTTGGGGTCGGCTTCCAGTCTAACCGGATGCAGCTGAATACCAGTATTTTACATGGAGCGACTGCCTATCTGACCTCCACAACCCAGTTCATCATCATCAATAGCCTATTAATGTTCCCACTGTTGGGGCACAGGCCTCCACTCATTGAGAAGGAATGGGCTATAATCTACCACGCGGGCCCAGTGCGGATTGGTAGATGTCACAAGTCATCGAATTTTTGGTTCTAGGACATGCCGGTTTCCTCACGATGTTTTCCTTCACTGTTTTTGAGAGCAGTGGTGATGAAATAAATTACAAAAAGTAATGCGCCTGCCTGGGTTCGAACCCACGACTTACTGTTCGTAAGTCGGGGCCGACACCACTGGGCCACCACTGCCCTATCTCTTCACAGTGAATTCTGGGTAATACGATACCCCTTGGTAAGACTGGTTGTCATTCTTTTCGGTCTACAATAGGGTAAGATAGATTTCCAAAAAATATTGGACACGTATTTTTTCCTATTTCACGTAAACAAACTATGAAGACGATACAATGCTTTGAAAACTCGTGTGACGTCATATTCTAAGATATTAGTATGACATTTTTTACCGGTGAGTGACGTCACATCACAACCCTTCACTCAAATCTTTGACGCGTTTTTTATTCGTCAATTTTTATTGATTTGATAAAATAAAAAATACGTATCCAATATTTTTCGATAATCTAACAGACGGACTAATTAGAATCATATTTTTTAAGTCAGTAAACATCCCTATTGACAGCCAAAACCAACGATTTAACGTGCTTTCCGAGGTGCAGTAGAAAATCGGTATGTAATTGGTCCCATCCACGGACCAACCTAGACAAGCGCGGCTTAACCTAAAGATCGATTGGAGCGGCTGTTATTATCTAGCCACTCCTCCACTTGCTCTTTTTTGCCTAATGACCAGCAGGGCTATTGCGTATCTTTTTAAATGTCAGTGGCTATCATAGTGTCCATCGATTAACTGTCAAATGGTTCCATTTTGTACCAAACCCCATTTGACAGTTAATCGATGGACACTGTTATAGCCACTGACATTTAAAAAGATACGCAATAGCCCTGCAGAATACATAAATAATAAAATTGTAGATGAATGAAATAGTCGATTGGAGCCAAATAAATGCAAAATTCTCCTCTAGAAACTAAACCAATTTTGAAAATTATTTCACTAATGGAGAGCTTTATTATCCCCGAGTGTTTATTTAAAACGTTCCCGTGGGATAACTTCAGCCCAAAACGCGAGCGAAGTCGCGGAGAAAAGCAATTTTCTTTTTATTAGGACAAGCCCGCCACACTATTCCCAAACCACTGTAACTCCTGTTAGCCAGAATCAACAGTGGCGACCACAAGAAAAGCGCCGAGACAATGAAGCCCGACGAAGTCCCAGAGAAACGATTTTAACTTGGATCCCGCAACGAAATTAATCAGAATAGCGGATACATAGGAAAAAGATAAAGAGGAAAAGCTAGTGTTGTGTATAAACCGAAAACATTCTGATCAGGCTAAGCTAACACACACACATTCACATTCACACACACATATACACACGCACATACACACACGCACATACACACACGCACATACACACACGCACATACACATAAAAACTCGCACACGCTAACTACTAACTCATAACTCCCTCCCCCGACAGCAAGAGCTGCTTAATTAATTGCTATTTTTAGTTTTAATTTAAATTTTATATTACTTTACTTAGTTTTTCATGTTAGCTTCATTATTATAATATCATTGTTAAGATACCGTTTAAGGGAAGACAGACAGCTCCGACACAAGTACTATTGTAACTTACTGGGGTTGCCGCAGTTTATGTATGACACAGTGTTACGAGATGAAATAAATATTTTTGGAACGAAGTTCCTTATCGCGCGTTGTGAAACCCGCTAGACGGAAAAAATTCTTACGAAAAGTTGTCACGACACTTTTTGCTATAGTAAGCTATTGTAAGCTGTGCGGCGTCGCATGTTTCTCTGTCTGTCTCTCTCTCTCTTATAGAAAGCAAGCCAGATATTTTCATTTCTACATATTTTTTTTTTTTTACATAATAAAAAATAATAACAATAACTTCGTTCCATCCGGGTGTTCCTTGACACCTCTCAAGTTTTGTATTTTTTTTTTGTATACTGACCTGGTGCCAAGCCCAGCCGTGAACAGCAGTCGCCGTCCTCTCACGAGGTACTCCGGACAGCGCACGAACCGAAACAGAACTGATGCTGTCTCATCAGCTCTTAGAACGTTGTGCAGAGACATTATACCCTGGAATTTTTTTTTCGTTTTAATAAAAAAAATAAAAAAAAATTACAAGAATACAAAGTTTATTTTTTAATTTTTTTTTATAAACGTTGCCCCACACTAGGAATTTCTCCTGTATCGTGGGTGCGTTCACAAACATATAAAGTCACATACACAAATACCCAGACCCGAAACAACTATCTGCAGGCCATACAAATATTTGTTCCATGCGGGGATCGAACCCGCGACACGCAGCGCAGCAGTCCAATCGCCTAGCCACTGCGCCGAACGTGTCGTCAAAATGTTAAAACATTGATAAATGCTCCGTTTTCGAGATATTTGAATTTAAATTATTTTGGCACAAACATTTTGAACGCCCATAACTCCGAAACCGTGCATCGTAAGACCATGCTTCTAGGAATCGAAATGGTGTATATCGCCAAGGTCAACCCGATATTGCAATCAAATTGGGAATGAAAAAGTTTTTTTTTTCATACTGGCTACACTCCAACCAAAGTAATTTTTTGTCCCTGTATCGTCAGTCGTTTTACTATGGGCACGCCACTGAAAGGTACTGAACCGATTTTGATGCAATTTCTATGAGACCAGATAAAAGGAAGCGACAGTATATCCCTTCACATAATTAAAGATTTTTTTCAAATCGGTTCATAAATGACGGAGTTATGAGTTATCAAACAAAAAAATAACCAAACTGAGAACCTCATTTTTTTTGAATTCGGTTAAAAAAAAAAATATTTTTCCGCCCGGTTGTGCATGCTCACCTAAAAATGTGTGTACCGCTGCTTAAAACATGTACTCACCACTATTATAGCAGTCTGTCTGACATTCCCCACGTGTACGGTACATTGGAAACCCGGGTATATCACGGTCGAGTGCCTCAGGACTTGCACTGATGCCTGGAACAAACAATATTCAAATTCAAATTCAAATTCTTTATTGCAATCCATAATGTACATTTTCAGGTAATAGGTAAAATAATTCTAGACACAATTATGGACCCTGTCGGGCACAGCAAATGTTTATAAGTAGAGAGAGGAAGAGTGGTTTGTTTTTTTTTTAATTTATTATTAACTTGGTCAATATTATAATTTACACACACTTGCATACATGCGTGTATGACCAGCGTGTCTAAAATGGCACCTTTAGCAGAGCGTAATATGAATCGCGTTAAAAAGTGTAAAATGCACCTTTCATAATAGTAACTGCGTCTGTGACCATATTACGAATTTTAACGC
The DNA here is from genome assembly GCA_949774965.1 of Diarsia brunnea. Taxonomy (NCBI): domain Eukaryota; kingdom Metazoa; phylum Arthropoda; class Insecta; order Lepidoptera; family Noctuidae; genus Diarsia; species Diarsia brunnea. The sequence continues at coordinate 7,299,919 of OX459026.1, read as the reverse complement.
AATAGGGTAGCTAACTAAAAAAATCTAATTAGTCCGTCAGATAGATTTCCAAAAAATATTGGACACGTATTTTTTCTTTTTTCACGTTAACAAACAATGAAAACATAAAAAAACATAAATCATTTATTTGCATAAAAACATGGTATACAATGGTGTTAAATAAAATTAAAATAGTTCAAACATGTTTAGCTAAGATAGATCATAGCATGCAAAATTTTAGGTTTGAGCAAAATGTTATAATGCATCAAAATCGTGTATCAATATATTCTTTTAAACTATAGAAATTGCATTCATTTATCCACTTGTGCAATTTAATCTTTAATAAGCTTGAATTTAATATTTTGAAGTGGCTTGGCATCTTATTATAAATACGTACGCACATTGCTAAGCAGTTTTTATTATATTTTGTAAGTCTTGGCAAATCATTTAATACTAACATAAAAGGATCTCGTCTGTTGCGAGGATTTACATCGTTTGCTTTCTTAAATAGTTCTTTATTCCTTACCACGAACATACATATTTCATATATATACAAAGATGGCAACGGTAACAAACCAAGTTTTTTGAACACTGGTCGACATGAGTCATCAGGTTGAAGTCCACATATTGCTCGGATACACTTTTTTTGAGCGATAAATGCTCTGTTCATATCGGTGCTATTACCCCACATAACTAGACCATACCGAAGTAGTGATTCTACATACGCGTGGTATGACATAATTGCAGTTTTTACGTTAGTTACATTTTTAACTTGTTTCAGAGCATATACAAATTTATTAATTCTAGTGCTTATATTATCTATGTGGTCTTTCCAGTTTATATCCTTATCTATTACTACGCCTAAAAATCTTGTATGTCCTACCTCTTTGATTTTATTTATATTAAGTTTAATGTTATTTTTATTATTATTCGACTGGTTAAATTGAAGGTAAACGGATTTGTCTAAATTTATTTTTAAATGGTTTATGTCAAGCCACTGCAGCAATGTATCTATTGTATTATTAATGTCGGACTCATGATCTGCAACGGTATTTTTCTTTTTATCAGATGTCACTATGATGGATATATCGTCTGCAAATAATGTACATTTATGTTTGGTTATTTTAATAATATCGTTAATGTATATAAGAAACAATATTGGGCCTAAAATGCTTCCTTGCGGAACGCCATATCTATTATGTTTATATTCTGATGAATAGGGTATCATATCTTTATTTTTGTTGATTTTATTGATAATGACACGTTGCTGTCTTTTACTTAAATAGGATGATATCCACTGTAGTGCAGGGCCCCTGATCCCGATAGCCTCCAACTTATCTAGTAATATGTCGTGTGACACTAGATCGAAGGCTTTCGATAAATCAAAAAAGAGGCCAGTGGTTAAATGATTATTATTGATATTTGTAAGTATTGCTTTCATAAGAGAAAAAATGGCTAATGATGTTGATTTATTTATTTGGAATCCAAATTGTTCAACAGTTATTATTTGAAATTTATTGCAGAAGTCAATGAGCCTTTTATGCATGCATTTTTCGTAAATTTTAGACAAAACAGGTATTAACGTTATAGGTCGATAATTATTAATGTCACATTGATCTCCCTTTTTGAATAAGGGTTTTATTATGGATAGTTTTAGACTATCGGGAAAAGTTCCAGATAAAAATGACATATTGATAAGATGAGTTAAGATACCAGTCAGTTCATTACAACAGGCTTTTATGATTTTCGTGCTTATTTCATCATAGCCTTCCGATTTGGTGTTGCATAGAGACATTACTTCCTGTCGCACCTCATTTTCGAGCATTGGTTTGAGGAACATTGAGTTGACACATTTATTTTGTCTAAAGTTTTGGGTACCTTTTTGTTGCGTTGGTATATGCGTTTTTACATAATGGTCATTGAATATAGTAGCCATTTCCACGGGGTCTGTAACTACGGTATCATTTAACTTTATGGTTTCTATGTTATCTTTGTGAGTAGTATTATTTATTTCGTTTTTAATGACAGTCCAAGTGGCTTTACATTTATTATCATGCGCGTTAATATATTTTATGTTTGCGTTCTTTTTTGAACCATAAACGCATTTCTTGAGCATAGAGGAGTACTTATTGTATTTAATTTTATTAGATGTGTTTTTATTTTTGTAGTACTGATAACGCAGTTTTCGTTTAGTTCTGCAACTTTGTCTTAGCCCTTTGCTTATCCACTTTTGTGTGTTTTTTGTATTATTGTTGACCTTGACTCTTACCTTGGGAAAACAAAGATTGTAGAATAGGCACAGCAGTTTATGAAAATCATTAAATGCTGAGTTTGCATCAGTGTTAAGATATACATCAGACCAATAAAGGCTTTGTAAGCATTCCCTGAATTTCCGGATATGGTCCAAGTTGTAATCTCTTTTATAAATGTAGTATATTGGTTCTTTTTGTGGTTTATGTTTAGTAGGAAAGCTAAGCATTTGTGCTGTGTCGTGATCTGAAAGATGCAAAGGTAGTACGTTAGCAGTTGCATTGGCAATGTTGCTTAGTATATGGTCAATACAAGACAATTTACGTGTAGGAATATTGATGTGAATTTTCAAATTATGATTGTTGGATAAGTCTTGTAATTCGTTTGTGATGTTGCCTTTTTTTAATGTATTTATGTTAAAATCACCGGCTATAACTATATTTACTTTAGTTTTGTATTTCTTTCGTATATCGTGTAAAAGTTGATGTAATTTTGTTATAAATTGATTTGGATCCGACTGAGGAGTTCTGTAAACACATATAATAACTAGTTTATTACACATTAGCTCTATACCGCAGACTTCGAACGTGCTTTGTGTTGCATAACTTTTTACAAATGATAGTTCTTTAAAATGTAAACCTTTTTTTACTAAAATACATGTGCCTCCCCTTTGCTTTTCTCTACAGAAGGTAGAACCCATTTCATAGTTATGTATTTTGACATAACTTTCGTAACCCTTTTTTATAAAAGTTTCAGATAGACATATTACATCTGGATCATTGTTTGTATCTTTTAATTCCTGAATAGTTAATTAATTCTAGTAGTTCTAATTTGGATAATACACTAGCTATATTTTGGTGAAATATTCTGAACAGGTGCGCTTTACTGGCTTTAGCCACGAAAAAATGGGTTATTCTGGTTTTGTACAGAAAAGTAGTAGGGTATAGTACCCTTCATCAGACCCTTTGCATTGGGTTGCGCAACGGAGGTACTTTCAGGTTTTGCAGTTTCAGGACGACATAGTGTTTTAAAATAGTAGGGAATTGACCCTTTTTTTGGTTCATGCAGACCAATGTTCAATTTGCAACTTGATTTGGTACTCGCTATTCTCTTTCGAATTTCGCTAGGGTTCAAATATTTATCACTATAATCACTGCAATCTATAATAAAATTTAATGACTTACAAATGTCGGACAGGTTTGTGCATGTTTGTTTAACAAAATGACATTTTTCATACTTACTACAAATATTTTTTATAGAATAGTTTAATTTATTGACATTGAGATACACGTTATTTACAACATTTAATACAATTATAGTGTTATTTTTAAATATGTCCAATATAATTTGTAGTTGAGACAAGATTAGGTTTAAGTTATGGTCATTTTCACCTACACAAATTACAAGTTTGTCGTCGGTTGTTAATTTTATATTTCTACAGTTCGCTATTATTTCGTTGCTTGGTGCATTTGGCTTCGTTTCTGCGACGACTCTGTATTTTTCGTACTGTGTATTTGCTCTTGCATGTGTGATGGCTGCTCCTAGCCCGACGCAACGCTGACTACCGAAAACAAATATCTTTTTCCGAGGTATCTCTCGGCCGCTTACGGCAGTGCAAGTCTTAACACTAGGGATGTGCACAGTACTTCGCTTCGGTTCTTGCATGACATTTTCACAAGCATTCTGATTACGTTGCATTAATATTTCTATACGCTCTGTAAGGGTTGTAATCTCCTGTTCTGCGATGTTTAATTGCTGTTGTAGAGTTAGAATTTCTTGTTTCAAGCGCGATATATTAACGTAGTCATTTATTTCGATATTCACTGTAGATGATGATGGACGACGGTAGAGAAAGCGTGTTGTGTTGTTGTGACAGGGTTTCCTGCCTTTTCTTATGGATTGTACCAGGACTGCGGAATATGGAGGAAGTTTGACACAAGGATTTCAAGGTATAGTTCTCTGTACTCAACTGGCTTATTTGTTTATGAAGTTCGGTGTTTTCTAGCAATGTATTCCCCAGATCATTTTCTGTACTTTCTAATTTAAGTGTAAGTTGGGCTATTGTCTCCTTCATTTCTCATCTGCCTAGCCTTTTCCCAACTATTTTGGGGTCGGTTTCCAGTCTAACCGGATGCAGCTGAGTACCAGTATTTTACATAGAGCGACTGCCTATCTGACCTCCACAACCAAGTTAATACTAGGTAATACGATACTCTTTGTCTCCTTCATTTCTGAGACTGATAATAGGTCGGTTACAGTTCTGTCAACACTTCTTGATGATTTATTAGGCGTAGAATATGACTCATCAGACGTTTCGCAGTCAGTAAGAATGTGGGAATCAAGTAATTCTGTGCTATTTTGAACTAAGGAGAGACGTTTCATAGTTTCATCATTTAGATTTTCCTTTATTTTTTGTGTTTGTTCCGCTGGCGACGAGGTTTTGTTCGAGTTTAGTTTTTTGCGTATAGTAATATTAGATGTTGTGTCGGTGTTAACATATTTTTTATTTCTAATACACACCTTGCATCTCCATTTCTTCTTTGCTTCTGCATCCTTGAGTAGATATGTTGGTTCAGGATAGCCATCGCAATCAAATTCGTATCGGTTACCACAGACGGAGCACAATGCAGTACTTCTTATATTCACATGTTTTTTACATTTATGACATGTTACTAGTGGTGCCATCTTGCGGATATTATTGTTGATTGATGAATATAATCAATGTTATTAATTTTATCACAGGAACGCTAATGAATATTTAAATAAATTGAAAAATATGAATTTAGATGTTTCCTAAAAGTGAACGTTAATACTGAGATTTGAACTCGCGACCACTTGTTCGAAACTTCTACGGCAAAACTAGAGGCTCATACCTCCGAGCTATCCGCACATTGATGTATCAGGGCGAATTTTTTGACTACTTGCGGTGAATTAAATTAAATAAAGTTCGTTGCGTTGATAATGACGCAGGTTCAAAATCGTTATTGTTTGTGACGGTTGAACTTTAAATCACTGTTTTTATCACTTTTGCACTTTGTTTTTATTTTTCTGTTTTTAACACACTTGTATTGATGGTATGTATGTTTAAATAATGTTGTGAGCGCTGTATATTTTCTGTTTATTGAGTGTTGTCACTTTACGTTATTGTTTTGGGATGCTTTGAGAACTTGGAGGTTTTTTTTAAATTATTTTCAAAGTTTGTGTATCAAATTCGTAAATAACACTGTCACTTCGTTATTAGTACATATTTGATAGGTTCACTAGGTTTCCATTCACTTTCACACATTTGTAGTATTTTTAAAAGATAGTTTTAGCGGAGCATTTGTTTTTTATGTGAAGCTAGATACAGCGCCATCTAGCGTTTTGAAGACGATACAGTGCTTTGAAAACTCGTGTGACGTCATATTCTAAGACGACGTATGACATTTTTTACCGGTGAGTGACGTCACAACCCCCCCACTCAAATCTTTGACGCGTTTTATCTTCATCAATTTTTATTGATTTGATAAAACAAAAAATACGTATCCAATATTTTTCGATAATCTAACAGACTGACTAATTAGAATCATATTTTTTTTTAGTCAGTAAACATCCCTAATCATACAGGGTGTAAATCAACCCATCACACAGCCGTCAACCAAGTATTCTGTATGTACACAAACTAAGTACCCAGGGACGCAAACATTTTTGCTGGGAAACGACTTTTTTTGTGTCAAAAATCACATTTTACGGTAAAACTCAATGTAGCACTGTTAAAACATTGTGCTAGTGGATGCTTTGAATAGTAAACGGGTCATGGAGGTAATTTGAGTAAAGTTATAACCTGAAAAACAAGTATTTACAAAAACAGCTGTCAAAAATTTGGAACTTTGACCCCCAATATCTGCGTAACTAGAGGGTTCCCAGGTATGGTCTAGTAGAACAAAAAAATTATCGCAGTGATAGGGAGAACAAGTGCCCTTCGTTTGCGTTATGGGTACTTTTACACCCTATATTATGATCTGCTATAGTGGTCACTTTAGACCCCCAGGTGTATGAACATGGACGAGTTAAATGAAGTATGTAAGAATCGTAGCAGGTGGCGTTCTGTAATTTTTTATGTCTACCTCCATGAGAAAAAAGCTAGGTTTACGTATGCATATGTATAAAGATTTCTAAAGACTTTTTCTTTGTGCGATACGATCCGAAATGAGGAAATTCACCGAAGAACCAGGGTCACCGACATAGCTCTCAGAATATGCATGTTGAAGTGGCAATGGGCAGGCCACATCGCTCGAAGAACGTCGGTTCTTCGAACGATGTGGCCCGCCTATTGCTTACCACGCCTTCACATGGAGACATCATACACAAAATATAATAGTCATCATCTGCCTAGCCTTTTCCTAACTATGTTGGGGTCGGCTTCCAGTCTAACGGGATGCAGCTGAGTACCAGTATTTTACATGGAGCGACTCCCTATCTGACCTCCACAACCCAGTTAATACTAGGTAATACGATACTCTTTGGTAAGACTGTCAGAATTTCAGGTCACTGACTACCTGTAACGACTGCCAAAGACCTATATATGGCAGCCGGGACCAACAGCTTAACGTGCTTTCCGAGGCACGGAGGAAACTCGGTATGTCGGGCGGTCACCCATCCACAGACCGACCTAGGCAAGCACAGCTTAACCTAAAGATCGACCCGAGTGGCAGTTCTTATTAAGCCACGAGCTCCTCGTAATATAATAGTACTAACCTGAAAATATATACATCCCCGCGGATCATTGGGGTCTTCCAGCATCACTTTATCGGTGCACCCGCAATCATCACACTTTGTCTCATCACCTTCTTCATCACCGTTGTCATATATGTTCGTATCATCGATCCCATCACTAATATCTTTAGTAAGACATTCTTCAGCTGTCTCGATGTCTCTAAGGAGATTCTTGTTTTTCCTTCGCACGTTTTTACGATTTTTCGTTTTTTCTGCTAGGTTTTGCTCGATTAGTTGTTTCAACTGTGGATTAAAGAGAGCTATTTGTTAGATTATTAAAGAAACTGACTTGACTTGACTGCCTCGTTGGTATAGGTGGTCGCAAGCGTGACTGCTGAGCATGAGGTCCTGGGTTCGATTCCCGGGTCGGGCAAAGTGATATTGACTTTTTCCATCAGGAATTTATCAGTAACAGCCACGGACTCTGGATTTGTGACCGGTTGATGGCAATAGGCTCGCCCCGTATTACATGGGACTTAAACATAACTGGCGAAATGTGGGTGTACTATTAGGTACACCTCTGCCTAACCCTTCGGAGATTACAGGCGTGATTTTATGTTATGTTATAATTAAAGAAACAACAAACAAACAAAACAACAAAACACAACTACAAATTAAGAAATTTCTTATGAAATAAGCAGTACCTTTGTGCTCTTCTATTTTTTATGTTTTTTTTCCTTTTTTTTGTATTTTGTGTGTACATAAATAAATAAATAAATCATTTTCATCAATTTGCTGTCACTTTGGCCCCAATAACTCATCATTGGCAATACGGATATCTATATAGGGTAGTTGACAATAAAAAATCTAATTAGTCCGTCAGATGGATTTCCAAAAAATATTGGACTCATATTTTTTCTTTTTTCACGTAAACAAAAACTGAAGACGACACAGTCATTCGAAAACTCGAATGACGTCACATTGCAGTACATTTTTACTGGCCAGTGACGTCACAAGCCCCCACTCATGATCTTTGACGCGTTTGATATTCGTTAATTTTTCTTAATTTGATAAAAAAAAACACGCATCCAATATTTTTCGATAATTTATAATAATTATCCAATATTTTTCGATATTTTATAATCTACATATATAAAAATGAAACCCGTTTTTCGTTGTCACGACTTGGCATAAAAACGGCTTGACCGATTTGGCTGATTTTTTTTTTTAAATGTTCGTTGAAGTTCAAGGATGGTTTTTACGGCGAGAAAAATTCGAATAATGGCCGGAAAAGCCCTAAAAACAGCCCTTTTCTTTTTCCCATACAAACGTTTTCTAACTAAAACGTCAAATCAATTTGAGCTTTAATACCGTACTATAAAGTTCAAGTGTTAGTGGAGAGGTTCCGTGAAGGCAAAACAATTGAGTGACGTTCAGTTGTTCAGTCAACGAATGACAACTTCAAACAGACCATACGACATTATCACAATAATCACAAATAATTACTGTTTCTTTCCCAATAGAAAAATGATTTTTCAAATGGTGTTTGCGTATAATATAAAAATTAATTGCTGTTAGTTAGTCGCGCTAAAACTAGAGAACGGCTAGACCGATTTGTATAATTTTGGTTTTGAAACATTTGTGGCAGTCCAGAGAAGGTGAGAAATTAGTAGTATGTAGGTAGGTAGGTAATAGGTAGGTGGTAGGTAGTTGGTACGTAGGCAGGTAAAAGGGCATTGCAACGCACGCGGGGTACAGCTATATTATATAAAAATGAATAGCTGTTCGTTAGTTAACTCGAGAACGGCTGGACCGATTTGGCTAATTATAGTGTTGAATTATTCGTGGAAGTCCAGGGAAGGTTTAAAAGGTGAGAAAGTGGAAGGTAGGTAGGCAGGGTAGTAGGTAGGGTAGTAAGTAGGATAGTAGAGTAGGTAGGGTAGTCGGTAGAGTAGTAGGTAGGGTAGTAGGTAGGTCGGGTAGTAGGTAGGTAGGTAGGGTAGTAGGTAGGTAGGGTAGTAGGTAGGTAGGTACGGTAGTAGGTAGGTAGGGTAGTAGGTAGGTAGGGTAGTAGGTAGGTAGGGTAGTAGGTAGGTAGGGTAGGAGGTAGTAGGTAGGTAGGTAGTTGGTACACAGGCAGGTAGTAGGTAGGAAAAAGGGCATTGCAACGCATGCCGGGAACAGCTAGTATCCAATATTTTTCGATAACTTATAATATCCAATATTTTTCGATCATTTATATTATCCAATATTTTTCGATAATTTATAATCTGACTGAAGGACTAAACAGTTTTTTAGTTTTTTGTCTGGAAACATCCCTATTTCAAGTTATTTATAACCTTGGGAGTGGTGCGCCATTAGTGACTGCAGTTCTTGGCTCGGTTCTGAATTCCACCTCGAATGCAATAGCAAACTTTTGCCACTTACATCTAACTATACTATTAATTTTGTGTGCAATCTATATCTACAGAAATATTATAAAGCTGAAAAGTCGATTCGTTTGTTTGGTTGAACGTGCTTATCTCAGGAACTACTGGTTAGAATTGAAAAAAAAAATGTGTTGGATAGTCCATTTATCGAGGAAGGCTTTAGGCTATATTCCACGTGGACGAAGTCGCAGGTAAAAGCTAGTTAAATTATAAAGCAGATGAGTTTGTTTGTTTGGTTGGTTGAACGCGACAATCTCAGGAACTACTGGTTGGAATTGAAAAAATATTTTTTGTTGGATAGCCAATTTATCGAGGAAGGTTTTAGGCTATATTCCACGCGGACGAAGTCAGCTAGTAAACAACATACATCGGTACTATCGCAAGAACAGAAGACAGGTCGACTGGCAGCCCGGAGCGGAGGCGCCAGCAGCACCATCCCCGGTCGCGGCGCGCCGAGCTGCAGACCCACGCTAGCACACTGGCCCGCGCGCACGCCGCCACACGGCGCGCGGTTGCGGTAGATGCTGCGCACCACTGTACGGGCGAAGGAGCCGTCTTCTAGAGGTCCTGTAGGAGAAATATGGAATTACTAAGTTAAAAATCACTAATCCTTACTATACTTACCATATCACTACATAGTATAAAACAAAGTCGCTGTCTGTCCGTCCCTATGTATGGTTAAATCTTTAAAACTACGCAACGGATTTTGACGCGGTTTTTTTTAATAGATAGAGTGATTCAAGAGGAAGGTTTTAATATATAATTTGATCGATATCCACGCGCGGGAAGCCGCGGCCTTCAGCTAGTAATATTATAAATGCGAAAGCAACTCTGTCACACTTTCACAACAAAACTTCTGGATCGATTTAAATGAAATTTGGTACACAGATAGTCTAGAGCCTGAGAAAGGACATTGGCTACTTTTTAATGCGAAAAGGGGGTTGTAAGAGGGAGGGGTGAAAAGATTACTTTTGATCGCGACAACCGTTATCCACGCGGATGAGTCAGACTTCTACTGACTAAAAACCACCCATGTTCCTTCTTAGCCCTTCATGTCGAGGCCGCGGTATCTCTTGCGAACACCCGCAGCCCCGAGACGGGCGTCGGCCCTTGCGGGCCCCTTCCATGTTGCTGACATCTCTTTGAGGCGCGCGTGGAACACTAACGCGCCGGCGACACGGCACAGGCCAAACCCTTGGGTCTACAAACTTAATATTTTGCACACGTATTCCTCTTATGACGTGGCCATCCATTAAGATAGGATTTTTCAAAATTTATCAACGAAAGGGGTGAAAAATGGGGGCAAAGTATGTATGGAAAATCGTCATTTTCACGTCAGCTAGTCTAGTACAACAGAAACATATCTCTTACCAATAATAACGCAATCTCCCTCATACAGCTGTCCTCTCGTTAGGAGTCCCCCCACCACTGGGCCAGAGTTGTCGCCCACATGGAATATCTCGTCGATTTGGAACTCACACGTTTCCTGAAACAATATAGAAGATTATAGAAATTACTAATCGAGATGGAAAAAAAACAGATTCCCAGGAAAAATATGAATTCAGTATATAGGGTGTAAAAGTACCCTTAACGAAAACGAAGGGCACTTGTTCTCCCCACCACTGCGATATTTTTTTTGTTCTAGACTATACCTGGGAACCCCCTGGTTACGGAGATATTGGGAGTCAAAGTTCCAAATTTTTCACAGCTGTTTTTGTAAATACTAGTTTTTCAGATTTTAACTTTACTTAAATTACCTCCATGACCCATTTACTATTCAAAGCATCCAATAGCATAATGTTTTAACAGTGCTACATTGAGTTTTATCGTAAAATGTGATTTCTGACCCCAAAAAAAAAATCGTTTCCCAGCAAATTTTTTTGCGTAGGGGTACTTAGTTTGATGTACAGAATGCTTGGTTAACGGCTGTGTGATGGGTTGATTTACACCCAGTATAATACTCATTCATTCGTTTATTTATTGTCTGTTACAGGTAAACATAAGATCTTACAAATACAGTATGTCAATATTATTGGTTAAGTTAAAATTTATATTACATTACACATTCATTCTTATACAATTAATTGAGGACACATAAAGTCATACACGTTTAATAAATAAGTCAATGAAAATTGGAAAAAAAATAAGATACACCTGTCAAGTTTTAGTGAAAACAATAAAATTCAAGTCAATAATAAAATACTAAGATGACCGGTACAAGCAATCATTTCAAAAACGTTATGGGAATCCAATAAATTCGATTTGTTTAATGATGAAGTTAACAGGAAGTGAACACTTGATTTCACGCGTCGTTCGTATTTCAATATTTATTGTTAGTACCGTTATTTAAATGAATTATTGTCTTTTATGACAATGCCCCTAATTTTGAAGAAGATACAAAACTGCACCTTGTATAATCAAATAACTCTTAAAGTGGAACCTCCACGGTAGCCCGCGAAATTCAAAGGGTATAGAACCGATGTGGCATATCAACCTGCCCGCCATTTTGTTTTTTTTTTCGAAATCGCGGCCCACGATGAAACTGGTATGTATGGATACAGGACATTTAGACGAACAAAAAATGTCCCGTAACACGGTTTTCCAAAGTGTCACGTTACCGAGATATTTGAAGGTAAAGACTGACAAATGAGTACAACGACAATCATTAAAAATAGACTTATTACGTGTATAGGCGCTAAATTGTTTCCAAATAATCGTTCACAGGTTGATTATTATTATACGCACTACAAAATCGGTTTGCATCCCTATGAAACGCTATGTTATGTCAAAGAATACTTTTCTCGTGCTCCTAGTAGTATGTAATGTACCTTCTCTCTTTCAATATATAGTAATAACTAGCTGTGCCCGCGACTTCGTTCGCGTGCTTGTCGGAAACTAAAATGCGTCGCTTAGATAAAAGTACGTTAAATCATTGCCCTGCGTTAACTTACTGCCGCTGTAGAAAATAAGAAGAGGGTAATGCAAAGTACTGACTATGTCTAATACTAAAGTTTAGATGGATGGATGTTTGTTAATCAACCACGTCAGAACGGCCGAACGGATCTTGAAGAAATTTGAAACAGGTACATTATAGTCGACAGGTACTGTCGTTGGCGCGTTCGTGTTCCACGCGCGCCTCAAAGATATGTCAGCAACAATTAAGGGGTCCTTTGGGGCCCCTTAATTGTTGCTGCCGTCGTCTGCCGGGGCTGACGGTTGTCCGCAAGAGATACCACGGCCCCGAAACACAAAGAGCTAAGAAGAAACGTGGGTGGTTTTTAGTCAGTAGAAGTCTGACACTTTCTTCCGCTCCTTCCAGAGCGGGATGAGTCATTTGATAATTTACGAACCACAAAAAAGGGGGGATTAGAGGCTGTTTCGAGAGGTACAGTCGAAAGCTTTTCCGCCTGCCCAGTTAAAATTTTTTTCGCATAAATCATGCGTAGGCGCCAAACCCCGCCCCCTCAAAGTTTAGGCCTATTAGAGAAGCGTCAACGTAATTAGTTGCAATCTGCACTGCGCAGCTTAGTGACGTATCCTCTGTACACCTTTTGCGAATTTTACGGAAGAACTTTGGCGCGCTTCCCGGACCTTTTGAACATTGACCATTGCTCTGCTTACCTGACCTTTGATTGACTAAACGTTAACCTATGCAATAATATTGGACTCCTGAGAACCTGTGCTAGAACATTTTGTGCATAATATCTTCCAGAAATCTCATACAAGAAGAACAAAATGAAATTATAATTTTGCATGGACAAGGATTTAACATCAGTCAAATCGCTGAGCTGAGTCCCAAAATAAAAAAAAACAATATGAATCACATTAAAATGTTTAAATTCTTAAAATGGACTTTATTTTCATAAACGTAAAGTCCATTTTAAGAATTTTAAATTTTGAATGTCATTCATATTATGTTCTGCAAAAGCGGCCATTTTAGGCCCGCTGGCTAGATCAACGTTTCACCGCCCTAAAGCCCCATTATTTCAAATTTTATCGAAATCGTTAAAGCCGATTTAGAGAACACGCTTACAATTGCCTGTTAAATAGCATGGGATTTTATAAGATTCTTATAATAAATTTAAAATTACTCACAGAAATCATAGAGTTTTTAATTTACAATTACCAAACCAACACACACGCACCATTAGTAACGAAAGTCAAATTCAGTTAAAGTTTTTTTTCTAATAATGGCAGTTTAAAAATAACAATAACTCTCGTTCGGCGTGCGTCGGTCTCGTCAGTGCGGTGGAATGGTATTGTATTTCATTCATTATTTCTATACAAAGGCGGGGCGGAGCTAGAGAGCGCTTCATGTTGTAAGTGCAAGCAAATATGAGCTTAGTGGTGGTCAGGCGGGAGTGCCCGCGATAGTACCTGTACCGAGTCTGGGACATCGAATCTGAAATGGAACGCCGTCACCTCCTTCTGCGAAGCAGTAATGCTAGCGAAAGAGGTGAACGTAAGAGGGACACAACCCCTCTTCCCAGCCGCCGCGGGAGACGCTCCGGGCATCGGGGGCCACGTGATGGCTTCCGGCCACCGTAGGCGCGGGCCTGTGAACGGTGAGTAACGGGCTAGTTAATCGTTCGTCAGTCCTATGACGATGGAGGCGCGTTCGTGTTCCACGCGCGTCTCAAAGGGATATCAGCAACATTGAAGGGTCTCCCAAGGACCGACGCCCGTCGGGGTTGCGGGTTGTTCGAAAGAAATACCGCGGCCTCGACACATAGGGCTAACAACACACCACATCTATATAAAGACATGTTTGGTGCAGTGGCTGGACGATTAACACTGCGTGTCGCAGGTTCGATTCCCATACGGTACAAACAAAATATGCCGTGGGTTTTATCCAATTTTAATTTAGTTTAAAAAAAATAGTATTTTTAGTAAGTAAGTAAGTAAGTAAGTAAATTTTATTTTGCAAATATGGGTACAGTACATTTTATACTGTGTAATTGGTAAATCTTTATTTGTTGACTATTCATGAAACATATGTTTATTTAATAACACCGCGGTTTAGAAAATGACATCAAATGAATAACGCCATCTGTCGAAGACGAAGATAAACTGCTAAAAAAGAGCGATCAAACACACTATAGGGTTTATGCTATTTAGATTTTGAAAACAGCGTCATTTAGACTAATATCTACGTACCTTTTGCTATCATTACTTATTTAAAATAAGTACCATATTCGTTCAATAGATGTCGTTACTTGTCTCATTCTTGACCATAATGATAAGTTCTTCTTGAAAACTATAAATGCATATATCTTTTGATAGAGAGCACCGATTACGATGAAACAAAGACTAAGTAATAGCCCAAGTTACGCACAATATTTATGTATAAAAGTTATGTACATTCGTTTCGTAAATTTGACGTGATGCTTAGTCATCGAAACAGACAAACAGATAAACAGACAAACAGACAAAAATTCTAAAAATGCTGGAAATGTGTTCTGTTGGTTATACTTTAATACCCTGACAATTTTTTTTTGAAATATTTTCGATGTACAAAAAAGATTTTTCTACAGATTTATTATATGTATAGAAGATATATAGAATAGATAATAATCAACGCCTTTAGACACGTAAAAGGTCTATTTTTTATGTGGTCATTGTACTCATACGTCGATCTTTACCTTCAAATATCTCGATAACGTGACACTTTGGGGTACCATGTTACATGACATCATTTGTTCGTATAGGTGTCCTCTACCAATACATACAAATTTCATTGCGGGCCGCGATTTCTAAAAAAAATCAAAATGGCGGTGGGTCGATATGCCAGCCTCCATACAAAAAAGTTCAAACCCCTTTTCTCATGTTTTTTTTTGCTTTTTGCAGGTCAGGTCTTATGTTGATTGAAATATGATTACCGGGCTACCGGTGGTTCCACCTTAAACTCGATACTTCACGGTTAAACACTGCATATTCCTATACTCACATCATCAGCTCTC
Organism: Diarsia brunnea; assembly: GCA_949774965.1. NCBI lineage: Eukaryota > Metazoa > Arthropoda > Insecta > Lepidoptera > Noctuidae > Diarsia > Diarsia brunnea. The sequence continues at coordinate 7,284,606 of OX459026.1, read as the reverse complement.
AACGTGGCTACCGGCTGTGGTGGAGTCAAAGCCAGCAAGTACGCATGGAGCGCACTCAGGCCGTTCCCTCGCACACAACTCACAGGAAACACTGGTATTACTTCTGATTCCACGCTGCAAGACAAATACTAGGTTTAAAAGGCTGTTTAGGCAACACACACTGAATATCATATTATTATAGGCAAAAGTTTAAAGAATAGAATAGAATACATTTATTTTCAGCAGGGCCATTGCGTATCTTTTTAAATGTCAGTGGCTATCATAGTGTCCATCGATTAACTGTCAGTTTGGTACAAAATGGAACCCTCCTCATTCTCATCAGCCTGTGACCTAAAATGTCCTCTTTCATTCACAAATACTGGAACATCACCAATAAAATCAGTTGCCAAAAAAAAATTGTTTGCCGACAGCCCAGATCGTATGTCAATGTCTTCTCTTTCTTCAGTAATATCTCAAGATTTTTGTACCAAGTTGTTCATCCGAATCAAGCTGGATACCAGATGATGACCCAGAGAATGAAAAACAATTTAAAATCTAATGCGTACTGGCATGCTAACTGCTGTAGCAAAAGAGCCTAAAATGTTGTTAGGATTACCTAAAAAATAATAATCAAATTATTAAGTGAAAATGTCCCCCTTTCTGTCATAGATATACTAATTACACTAAAGAAAATTAAATTAAATGATTCATTCAGCATAATAGCATTACACTTTGGATATTCACAGAGTACTATCAGCAGAATCTTCTCAAAAAGTGTACCTCTTATTGCTGAAAAAATGAAAGAATTAATTGTATAGCCAACACCACCAGAGATTTACAAAAAAATACCCATATCGTTTAGGTCCAGGTATTCAAATGTTGTTTCAATCATCGATTGCTTTGAAATTCAGATTAATTAATTATTAATTAATTAATAATTCAGATTCATTCTACCTATCAAAACAGATTGCGTCATTGAGGATACATGTGGAACGTGTAATAAGTAGGATAAGGGAGTATGACATGCTTGCTCGTCATGCTTGTGTAGATCACTATTTAATTCTAATTATAGATAATAATAGCTTGTGGTTTAATTAATATGCAGGATGTTTGAATAAAAAATTAAATTCAAATTAAACTTTGTTTTATTTCAAATATTATAAAATCACTTCAAACTAAAAGCAAAACCGGCTTTTGAAGGACAAAAAAAAGTTAATTAATAAGAATAGAATAAGAATAAGAATAAGAATATTTTATTTGTAAACATAGGTATATAATAATTCAGATTCATTCTACCTATCAAAACAGATTGCGTCATTGAGGATACATGTGGAACGTGTAATAAGTAGGATAAGGGAGTATGACATGCTTGCTCGTCATGCTTGTGTAGATCACTATTTAATTCTAATTATAGATAATAATAGCTTGTGGTTTAATTAATATGCAGGATGTTTGAATAAAAAATTAAATTCAAATTAAACTTTGTTTTATTTCAAATATTATAAAATCACTTCAAACTAAAAGCAAAACCGGCTTTTGAACGACAAAAAAAAGCGAAACTAGAAACTTCATGGACACTCTTTTAAATCAAAATCTTGGGTACATCATTAATGTTGAGATTATACATACATGTATGTGAGAATGATGTAGCAAGACGTGCACATTATGAGCTTCCAGAGTAAAAGATCAAAAATTTAAAAATAAAGTAATTAAAATGAACCGTGGCAGCTAAGAGACGACCAATCCCAACTGACAGCGCCCGTTCACGAACATGACGCATGTGTAAGCGCCATTCAACTCAATCATAATGAAGGGAACTAAATGACCCGACACACCCGCCACCATCAGTGAGACATTTGAGTGAGCATGACATTCTCTCAGCCACCAAGGCATATTCAAGTCAGTGAAAGAGGTTTTCCCTAAGATTTGTAAATAGTTCATCATCATCATCAGCCTATTCATTTTCCCACGGCTGGGACACAGGTCTCCTCTCTTTGAGAGGGAATGGGCTATAATCCACCACGCGGGCCCAGTGCGGATTGGTAGATAAATAAATATTGCTGGACATTACACACAGCGCATTTTAGTGCCACACTAAGCAACGAGGCTTGTGTCGTGGACACTAGATAGTTGATATACTTACTACATACTTTTTTTTTTGTAAATACATACTTATTATACACATGATGACATGAGATGCATGTCTTCGAATTTTTTGGTTCTAGGACATGCCGGTTTCCTCACGATGTTTTCCTTTACGGTCAAAACGGTAACGGTCACCGCTGTGATGAAATAAATATGAAATAAATTACACAAAGTAGGCAGGCGCATGCCTGGGTTTGAACCCACGACTTACTGTTCGTAAGTCGGGGCCGCCACCACTCGGCCACCGCTGCTCTAAATAAATAAATAGTTACCTATTTACAAATCTAAGGGAAATGGCACAAGTCCAAAACAAATGCATTTTTTTAAAAGACTAGCTGTTCCCGGCATGCGTTGTAATGCCCTTTTTCCTACCTACTACCTGCCTGTGTACCAACTACCTACCTACCTACTACCTCCTACCCTACCTACCTAATACCCTACCTACCTACTACCCTACCTACCTACTACCCTACCTACCTGGAGAAGAGATGGCGCTGCCGTCACGTAAACATTGGATCCGAGTATAAATATATTTAAAAATAGTATTACCGAGTATTTAACGTTGAAAGTGGTGTTAAAGTGACAATATCACTTGGAATTAGCTGTCCTATCGTTATCTGGACCACAACTTTACCCAGAAAAGTTAAAAAGTGTTCTAAAAGTGACGTGTGATTAGTGCTTTAAAACCAAACTTATCGGTGCAAAAACCCTTATAAACTACAGTTTAAAACATTCAAAACAATACCTTAATAAAAGAGGATCGAAAACTAATTCAATATTAACAAAACATTGTGTTCAAAACGTGCAGCAAATCCAATTTGACAGTGTGAACATTTTTGCAGCATGAGTCACATAACGGCTGTTTGACGTTTTTAAAATTTATTTAAGTAAGAACAGAGACACTATTTCGTAACGTTAAGTACTGTCTAGTTGGTGGAGTTTGCGCAGAGCCGACTTCGGATAACGTGTGCACGACGAGCCGCTAGTTCGAATCCACGAACAAACATCTCTTTTTGGCCATAACAACATTTTGCCTAAATATTTTATTGGGTTCGATTACGCATAAGTTTCGAATCTGACACGCTTTTATTTTGATTTTCATATTATTATTGTTTATTTATTTCACTATCCAATGATGGCAAGTGGAGACACTAGTAATATAACAATGAGGAAGATACGGAGAACTAACTCTCATAATAATGTGTCAACTATGAACACTTCAGACTCGTCACTCTTTGATACCACGATACAAAGTCTACCTGGCCAATGCGGAACTTAAGAAGTACGTGAATTACAGGAAAAATTATTGTCTGTACAGGAGGAATTGTTGATTGCAAATAATGAAATAGACAATCTAAACACAGAAAATGTAAAATTAAAATGGGAATTGGAAAAGAGTCATCAAATTATAGAATTATATAAAAAGGTCGGATATGGAGAGTCTTCTTCTACCCCACCATCTTCAATGCGGAAAAATAAAAAGAAAGACCAGAATGAGACTAACTCCCCGGCTAAGAAAAATAACTATCAAAATATTATTATCCCTGAAAAGCCCATTAATGTAGAACCACCGAAGCAAGATAAATGTTCTCAGAGAAATTCAACAAGTATCCCGGACATTCTTGAAAAAGATACCACCCCATGTGTGTGCAAGGAAAGCCAGCTGCCAGCCGCCAGCTTTGACCACAAGAATAAACTATACCTACTGAGTACGAATTATACGAATAAAATACTATCCGTAGCGCAAAATACCTTTGCAAACAAATTTGACTGGTGTCACTATTTGATACGTAACGGGAAAACTGAGCATCTCTTGAAAGGTTTGAAAGAAAAACTTGAGAAATTCACCATGAATGACTTTTGTGTTATTCTTTTAGGTGAAGAAGACTTCAAAAATACTTATAATTATTTTGAAATTATATTCCGTATAAGAGAAGTTATTCAAAACATAAAAAATACGAATGTTGTTGAATGTTGTTTACCGACTTATAAAAATGGATACTATGCTAATTTGTTTAACAGTCGAATAGAAACTTTCAATAACCTCTTGTATTTAGATGCACTGACATATGAACATTTATATCTGTTAGACAGTAATTTAAATTTATCCTTTGACTACAAATTTTATAATAAACGAACTGGCTTAGTAAGTAACCATGGAATGTATATCATATTCAAGGACATAGATAGTTTGATAATTGACATACAATATAATAATAGTTTAAGTGATACAATAGACATAACCATTGATAATAATTTGACAAATAGGGACACTTTTTTTCTTGACTAAATATTTATGTATATTACATCAGAACATTGCTGGTCTCGTTAATAAAGCTGACGCTCTCTCAGTTTGTTTATGTGAACTTTCAGAACGAGATGTTGATGTAGATGTAATATGCATTTCAGAGCATTTTATGGTGGCTGACTGTGAGAATCAGCTACACCTACCTAATTATAGTTTAGCTGCTTGTTATAGTAGACAGACAAGTAAGCGAGGCGGTGCATGTATACTTGTTAAGCATGATATTCAATGGAAGGGATTGGCCAATGTAGCAAACATGTCGTCGCAAAGTATATTCGAGTGTTGTGCAGTTAAATTGACGGACTATAACATTATAATTGTGTGCATTTATAGAGTCCCTAACTCGAATAACATCAATGAGTTTTTTGATAAACTGGAAACTCTTTTAAAATATTTATCTAAACAACGATGTAAGAATATAGTTTTAGCTGGTGACTACAACATTAACATTTTGAAGAGAAGTAAATTGTCAGCTGAATTCGAGTGTATTCTTTTGAATTTTAATTTACAACTTGCTTTGAGACAACCTACTCGGGCTGCGAGCCAAACATGCATAGATAATTTTGCGCATAATTTTAACAAGCGTCGTTGTAGATCAGAAGTTTTGGAGCTCGCGCTATCCGATCACACAGCACAGCTGTTAAAGTGTCCCGTTAAGAAAAAGGATATTCTTAAGTACTACCGCAAAAGTACACGAGACTACAGTCAGGAAAATATAGAAAAATTCAAGACTTGCCTAAGTAGTCTTTCCTTCTCAGATGTGTACGAGATGGACGATCCTAATGCAGCCTACAACTGTTTTATTGAAACGTTCCAATTATTGTACGAATTATGTTTCCCCAGAAAAATTATAACCATTAAGACTACTAAAAAACCTACTTGGGTATCACATGGGATAAAGTTGTGTAGTAAAAACAAACGGAAGCTTCTATGGCAATATAGGTTAAAACCAAGTCAAGATAATAGAGATAAATTTAAAAGATATTCAAAACTACTTAGAAAAATTATGAATCTAACTCAGAAAGCACAAAATGATTACAATATTAAAACCTCTAGTAACAAATCTAAGACTACGTGGCAAATAATTAATAAGAGTAAATACAATGCCCCGAAAAACTCTATTTCATGCATCAAATTTGAAAGTAAAAACATCACACACCCAAAAGACATTGCCAATGCATTTAATAATTATTTTATAGAAAAAATACAACCAACAATTAACGCGGGAACAAACTCAACGTCATTAATTCTTGGCAGAGCACAGTCTATGTTTATGGCACCGTCAACGCCCTATGACATACTTATTATTATAATGAAGCTAAAAAATACGAACAGCGTTGGCTACGATGGTATTGCCACAAAAATATTAAAAGCAGTTGCATTTGAAATATGTACTCATTTGTGTTTCATTATTAATCTTTGCATAAGTGCAGGTATATTTCCTGATGCATTAAAGAAGTCAATAGTGAAACCGCTTTATAAGAAAGATAATCACGAATTAATGGTAAATTACAGACCGATCGCGCTTATACCAGTTATGTCTAAGATATTCGAAAAATATATATATGGAGAATTGAATACCTACTTAGAAAAATATAATATATTAAGTAACGAGCAAAAGGGATTTCGGAAAAATAAAAGTATTAATTTGGCTATTTATGAGTTTTTACACAAAGTCATGCTAAATGTAGATAAACGAACACCAGTCTGTGCCATATTCTGCGATATGACGCAGGCCTTTGACTGTGTACATTATAAATCTCTGGCAGTTAAACTGGAAGCCTATGGTGTTAGAGGCAACGTTTTAGAATTAATTAAATCGTATCTCCATAACCGTAGACAAGTAACGGAAATCAGCACAATAAATAAAAAAAGTAAACGTGAAGAAACTTCAAGATCAGAGGAACGAGCAGTTAAGTACGGAGTACCCCAAGGCAGTGTGCTGGGGCCTCCATTGTTTATTTTGTATATAAATGACTTGCCGAAAGTAACTGAACAACCGATGACACTCTTTGCTGACGATTGCTCTATGACAATATCTTGTAATGACATAAACACATACGAACATGACATTAATAATTCTTTAATATCCATTATAAATTGGTTGAATAATAATAATTTAATAATTAATTTAAAAAAGACTAACGTAATGCACTTTGCACAACGTACACAAACTATAAAAAATCTTAATATTCAATTTAATAATACACATATCAATGAAACTGACACCACAAAATTTCTAGGAATAATAATAGATTCTAAATTGAATTGGAAACCGCAAATAGAGGCACTTAGTAAAAAATTGAGTAGTGCAGCCTACGCTCTGAAACAGCTTGCTTTGGTACTCAATACTGATGCGCTAATTACTGCTTACTATGGATTAGCCGAATCAATTCTTAGATATGGAGTAATCTTTTGGGGGAATAGCACGGACAATGAAATTGCGTTTCGGGCACAGAAAAGGTGCATTAGATCGATGTTCAGACTTCAAACAACGGACAGCTGTAAATCTTATTTTATAGATCGCAAGATATTGACATTGCCCTCACTATACATCCTGGAAACAATAATGTTCATTAAATCGAATTCTCATTTATTTCAGCTTTTGTCTGATGCTGTCCCTAGGAATAGACGTGATAATTTTAAACTCTGTGTCCACGGCGCTAAAACAACTCTTTTGCGTAAGAGCATCTTTTGCATGGCTCCGACTATTTTTAATAAATTGCCCAAATCATGGAGAACATTAAATGTATCTGCTCTTAAAAGTAAATTGAAGAGTTTACTAACTGAAAGAGCATATTACAGTATAGCAGAGTTTATGAAAGAGGACAATTTTCATCGTTTCTGAGATGACGTTGTCTTATATTTTTATTTTGGACATGTTATTGTAATCTATTGAATTTGTATTGTATTGTATTATTTTTGTTGACTAATTTATTTAATGACTACCTACTTTGACATTTAATTTTATCTAAAATATTTGCTTGAAGAACTGTAACGATACCTACCTAATCCTAAATGAATAATGTGTCTACATAATTTATATGATGTAATGAATGAATGAATTAATATCATCACGGTCTACGCACCATCTCTTCCTACCGATTTGTACGCCGCGATATGTGGCTGAACATGTTCGAACTTTCTGTATCTCATTATTATCCTGCATGCAATGTATCATGTACACCATGTTTAAACAAATAAATATTACTTACTTACTTACCTACTACCCTACCTACCTACCTACTACCCTACCTACCTACTACCCTACCTACCTACTACGCTACCTACCTACTACGCTACCTACCTACTACCCTACCTACCTACTACCCTACCTACCTACCTACTACCCTACCTACCTACTACCCTACCTACCTACTACCCTACCTACCTACCTACTACCCGACCTACCTACTACCCTACCTACTACTCTACCGACTACCCTACCTACTCTACTATCCTACTTACCACCCTACCTACTACTCTACCTACTACCCTGCCTACCTACCTACCACTTTCTCACCTTTTAAACCTTCCCTGGACTTCCATGAATAATTCAACACTATAATTAGCCAAATCGGTCCAGCCGTTCTCGAGTTTTAGCGAGACTAACGAACAGCTATTCATTTTCATATAATATAGCTGTTCCCGGCATGCGTTGCAATGCCCTTTTTCCTACCTACTACCTGCCTGTGTACCAACTACCTACCTACCCACTACCTCCTACCCTACCTACCTACAACCCTACCTACCTACTACCCTACCTACCTACTACCCTACCTACCTACTACCCTACCTACTACTCTACCGACTACCCTACCTACTCTACTATCCTACTTACTACCCTACCTACTACTCTACCTACTACCCTGCCTACCTACCTACCACTTTCTCACCTTTTAAACCTTCCCTGGGCTTCCACGAATAATTCAACACTATAATTAGTCAAATCGGTCCAGCCGTTCTCGAGTTTTAGCGAGACTAACGAACAGCTATTAATTTTTACATAATATAGCCGTACCCCGCGTGCGTTGCAATGCCCTTTTACCTGCCTACGTACATACCAACTACCTACCACCTACCTATTACCTACCTACCTACATACTACTAATTTCTCACCTTCTCTGGACTGCCACAAATGTTTCAAAACCAAAATTAGACAAATCGGTCTAGCCGTTCTCTAGTTTTAGCGCGACTAACTAACAGCAATTAATTTTTATATTATACGCAAACACCATTTGAAAAATCGTTTTTCTATTGGGAAAGAAATAGTAATTATTTGTGATTATTGCGATAATGTCGTATGGTCTGTTTGAAGTTGTCATTCGTTGACTGAACAACTGAACGTCACTCAATTGTTTTGCCTTCCCGGAACCTCTCCACTAACACTTGAACTTTATAGTACGGTATTAAAGCTCAAATTGATTTGACGTTTTAGTTAGAAAACGTTTGTATGGGAAAAAGAAAAGGGCTGTTTTTAGGGCTTTTCCGGCCATTATTCGAATTTTTCTCGCCGTAAAAACCATCCTTGAACTTCAACGAACATTTAAAAAAAAAACAGCCAAATCGGTCAAGCCGTTTTCATGCCAAGTCGTGACAACGAAAAACGGGTTTCATTTTTATATATAAGAAGAAGAAGAAGAAGATTTACACAAAGTTGACTGTCATAGTCTACCTCCAAAATAGTTACTTCTTTGGACCTCTCAAAGTCACTATGCGCAACACATAAAAGGGCCTTTTTTTTAGATGAAAAATGCATTTGCAGTTGCACTTGTGCCATACATTTTAAGGACACTCTATTTTCTGAAGAGATGTAACGGCTCATGGCTTTTTGTGATGAAGGGCACTTAACTTCAATACTACAAATATCACTTTCATCTGGTGAAGCACCCATGATAGGATATGGGGTCGGCTTCCAGTCTAATCGGATGCAGCTGAATACCAGTATTTTATATGCAGCGACTGCCTAATAGGGTAGTTAATTAAAAAAATCTAATTAGTCCGTCAGATAGATTTCCAAAAAATATTGGACACGTATTTTCTTTTTTCACGTAAACAAACAATGAAGACGATACAGTGCTTTGAAAACTCGCGTGACGTCATATTCTAAGACATTAGTATGACATTTTTGACCGGTGAGTGACGTCACAACCCCCCACTCAAATCTTTGACGCGTTTTATCTTCGTCAATGTCTATTGATTTGATAAAATAAAAAATACGTATCCAATATTTTTCGATAATCTAACAGACGGACTAATTAGAATCATATTTTTTTTAGTCTATTGCCTCCACAACCACGACCTTCAAACCCATAAACCTTGTATTATTCATGATGAATACTTACATTACATTATTTTCTTTAGTTTGGTCGATAGCATCAATGATCAGCTTCTGAGGACCCACGCAGTTTCTTGCAAGGTTCTCGTCCGTTATCAGAAGTGGTTTCTGAAACAAAAACAAAATTATTTTTAACACTGTTTGAAAACGTGGTTAGGTCAAGTTTCATGACACCATGTGGAGAGGGGTCTGCAGGATATGGACGACATCGTGAGAGTCGCGGGCAACCGGTGGATGCAAACGGCAGGTTGCCGTTCGTTATGACGTTCTATGGGGAGGCCTTTGTCCAGCAGTGGACGTCTTATGGCTGATGATGATGAGGTTACCGTTATTCATCTAATAGTACAGTCGAACAAGCAAGCTAATAAATATGCAGGCAGAAATCTTTATAATTCTAGTACACTGAAAATATTGATTGCAATTTTGTTTTATAGTGTTTGCATTTAAATAAATAAAATATCTTTATTTCAGACCTTAGTCTATACGTAGTTAGTGGTTAGTGGTTATAAACAGACTGTACTTACATGCTATGTTAGTGTTGTTAGTACTTAATTCTATTTAACATAAACCTATTCCTAATTTTACCCAGTGCCTTAAATGATAAGAATAGTTGGTCGCTGAGTTGAACATAAGACAATGTTTGTTTGTTATTTATGTTCTTTCTCCAAAATTAGTTTACTGACATGTTATGTCTTTTTTATGTTTTTATTATTATATACATTTTTATTTTTGACTTGTGTCTGTAATCAATCGTAATATTAAGTTACACCTTTCTATTGTATCGAGTCTGGTTCTTCTAACCAAACAGACAGATGTGTTGCTGGGGAGTTTGTTCCGCCACTTCTTCTTTCCAGCAAAAAACACTAGGAAGTGTCGAAAGGTGGGCGTTTTGGGGGACTGTCACTTGTAAATGAGTAAAGTAAAGTAAATTTTGACGTTCGAAAAGTGCTGGTTATCAGCCTAGTTTGAATAAATGACTTTTGATTTTGATTTTGATTTTGGATGGGGCAGTCCACTCGGCCAACAATAATTTTCAGGATTTTTTTATTTTTATTTTTTATTTATTTAGCGAATGAATCAGTGTAATCTTAAAAGTAAATACAAGTTAGCTGGCTGTATACTTATTAGCACATTTCACCAGTTTTGGAAAATCCAATAGCACCACTTAATGCCTGTTATTTGGATGTTGTAAAGGTGGTTTTAAATAAACTTGAGCGTTTGCTAAACACCTGTTATTCGTTTTGTTTTTAACCTTATAAACTATAATCATGTTTTAACCTGCGCAAATACTCAAGTGGCTCCCAATTCGACATCTCTCATATTTTTAAGCTATTGCATAGCTTCTATCGCGGGCCTTGAGCGTGGGGACCGAATCCAGAAATTCCGTAACGAAAATAACCTAACACTCATTTATTTAATAAAAGACAAAAAAATGTTTTTTTATCGGTCACCACGCTCAAAGTGTAACTTGAATTAATATCAAAGAAAAAAAAACAAAGGAAAAAAAATACTGCATTAATAAAATAAATTTTATTAAAAGCTTTATTTATGTTCTATAAACCTCGAAAATACCACGCCGCTTATACAAGGTTACGTTAACGAGCAGACTACACCAATTCTCTGTATGGCGAACGCGTCAAGCAAATGTTCGGACGACCGTATCTTTAGTTTTTAACCGACTTCAAAAAAGGAGGAGGTTCTATGTTCGTGTGTATGTATTTTTTTTTTATTTTTTTTATGTATGTTACCTGATTTCTCCTCCATTTGTGAACCGATTCTCAAAATTCTTTTTTTATTTGAAAGAGTATACTCCTGAGGTGGTCCCATTTAAATTTGGTGAAGATCTGATCCTGATCTTCGGAGATATACAATAGAACTCTTCAAAAATAGACGGCAAATCTGTCGTGATTGCTGCAATCGCTTGGATGTTTATTGTTTATACAACATCATGACGTAACATCACGCCTGTATGATCTGAGGGGGTACGCAGATGTGTACACCCAGATTTGGACAGTAAGATATTATGTAATGTTCCATTTATTGGGGATAAGCCTATTACCGTGACATGTATTGTTAACAACGTAAAATTAATGAATATCAAATATTTGTGAAGGATATTACAACTAAAAATGGAAAAATAAAAAATCTTTTTTGCAAAAAATAAAACCGACTTCAAAAACACAAAAAAGTGAAAAATAACTTTAGCTTCTGAAGTCGGTGACAAAAAAACTGAATAAAACAAACAAAAGTCACCGACTTCAGAAGCTAAAGTTATTTTTCACTTTTTCGTGTTTTTGAAGTCGGTTTTATTTTTTGCAAAAAAGTTTTCAATGCCTACA